>OU015471.1:16790271-17240271 GCA_907164805.1 Brachyptera putata | reverse complement strand
ATAAACTGATGGCGCTGAATCGATACCCATATCCAATCTTGACTGATTTCGACTTGACACTATAATAAAACATTAAACTTTTCTGTAATTATCAGTTAATAGTTAATACTTCTGACTATCTAAAATATTAAATTAAATAAAGCCAATAAAAAGTTGAAATCTGAAATCTTACACAATAAATATCCACTAAGCTATGACGAAATAACAACGAGGACAAAATGAATATTCGCAAACTACTATTCTTACAACAGGATCTATAAGGCCGCGTGGATATCTGCTAGTCTTACAACATTCGGCGTACTCTTGCTATAAGGTCGTCTGCGTGCAGGTTAACACGTTAAACGCGGTCAAAAACTATCTTCCTACAGAATATTGCTAAATTGTAAAATCAGACGACCTTGGTTAATCACTTAATACTTATATATTAAGAAATTAATTTAAAATCATTATCGTTATTATGATTGGTAAAGGAAAAGGAACCGCCAATTGTTAAGGTTATATGAGGGTAATAAAAGTGGTCATGAAAGTTACAATCGCGAATATAGTATGTAGGAGCTATATGTTATTTTTAGATGAGCGAAGCGAAGATTTTCATTCCATATACCAAAAAAAAATGGGGCTTGTTTTTTATGTTTTTTTTTGTTGTTTTTTTGTAATTTTGTACGCCGCAGTATTTTTCAATTCCATATTTCCATATTTCTACGCTCATCTCACAACGCACATTCTGCGTTTTCCCAGTTTATTTTAATGTTGCTTAACGACCCTATCAACAGTTAGGTTATACGGGTGTACGAATGAGCGGGTGATAATGAAACGATGATAAGTGATGATAGGTGAAAGGACGTTTACAGAAACCCATGCCTTATGCGGGACTCGAACCCACGCCTGACCTGACTTCAGTTTCTAACTCTAGCGATAATTGACTGAGCCACGGGGGCGGCTAAGATTTATGTGAATCACGGTTTATTATCGGCTTATCTCGGTTTATTATTCATATTTTTTATGAATCAATTAAGTGTAAATTTAGTCAATTAAGTAGGTTTACGATCCTGATTTTCCATTCCTGATCTTAATTTATATTCAAATCTTTGTGAGTATATTCTCATCTTTATTAGAAGTCTTACAGTAAATTCAAACTCACTGTTGTTGATTTTCAAATTTTATGATAAGCATACTTGTGAAAATCTCAAATTACGAATAAATATATTGTGGGATAATCAATAATTCACTGAAATATTAAAAGATTCAATTACATAGTTTCTTCAGCCTCCTGAATACTGATCCACCTGTTCCAAATTTAGGTTCAAATATGTGTTTATTGGTATTGCTTTCTGGGTTTCAAAATATTAATACAAAAAAAAGATAAAAAAATAAAAATAATGTAATAGCATATATATGAGTAGTAAGTATAAGGATTACAAAAAAAGTTGGAAATAAATGAATCGATATTTAACTGTCATCTAATGTGTATTTATACTAGTTTAATTGAAATTAATTAATTATTTGTATATGATTATTCTTGGTTCAAATGCCAGCTGTGACTGTAAGCAGAATTTCTATTTATTTTATCCACAAGTTTCTCTCTCGAAGGTTGTCTTACATGAGAAATATGATTAATTAATTGTGTCGTTTAAAGTTAAACTTCAAAATAAAGTTTGTTTCACATAAATATTTACGTCAGTTAGAATGTATAACTAATGAAATAATATTAATAAGACCGGTTATTTACGAGTTTTTACCAGAATTATTTGCAACCAACTCTAAAAAATACATTTTTCTATCAAATCTACTTTCTGATTGCATAATGAGTTGAATGATAATACGGTGGTCTGTTTACAGTAAACATTGCTAACGTTTGATGAAAGTGACGTTGAACGGGAATAGAAACATCCAAGAAGCGGTGATTTGTGTTTTTATTACTGTCAGCCGCCCCTGTGACTCAATCAACTATCACACTGCGGTAGAAACTGAAGTCAGGTCGGGCGTGGGTTCGAGTATACCATATAATGCATTGGTTTTTGTTCACGGCCTTTAACCTATATCATCACTTCATCGTTTCATTATCACCCACTTACTCGTAACCACGTATAAGCTAGCGTTGGTGGGGTCGTAAAGTAGCAATAGAACAAAAAAAAAATCTTTCATAATTACATTTATTTATTTTTATTCTTCTTAGTTAATTCCTAGATAAGATTTAAATAATCGATAAAATGTGTAATCCACATACAGAATGTATTCACTATTATTATGGAATAACTCGTATTATATAACTGTGTTAATGTGCATACAAGCAATGCACAAAAGTGCAATTAAAGTCTGACGTCATTGAAAGTGCATGCATTATTTGATTGTTACAGAGTGTTAAGAAGTACGCACTATTAATCAATTGACGACCTTGATAAGAAATGGTGGTATTTTGTTCTGTTGTTAATTTAACAACTTGTGATTTCAGATAAATAAACACTTAAGAATAATTCTAGTTTTACTAACGTAATATAAGCATACCTTAAGGGAACACAGACTATGCTGGCAGTGTTAAATTTACTAATTACATGTATCTTCATCTGGAAAATGGCTGAACAAAATTTCACAAAAATCCTCCACCCCCTCCCCCAGGATGTCCATAATTCAAATAAGCTTACGAAAATATCGAATATTATTGAAAATGAATCAAAGAATCGAATATAATATTCATTAATGGAGGTGTTCCTTTAGAATCGACTTGAAAAGAAAATTTAAAATATGCTTTAACCGGCGCATGGTTAACGCGCTCACGTCGTGTGATCCGGGAGGCGAGGGGAATTTCGAACCCGGTTCGATCCCCACCGCCGTCCATCTTTACAGTTTTACGTGGTTTCCCTCTGTAATCTAGGCTAATGCCGGGATGGTTATACCATAGGCCACGACCGTTTCCTTCCCACTATCCTTCCCATTAAGAAAGAAACTTTCATCTCATCATACCAGTTCTCATTAATCATCCATCCGACGCCATTAGATCTTCGCTATCATTACAGTGTATCGTTAAAACCAAAATAAAAATAAAAATAATGCTCTGATATTAATTTGGTAATGAAGAAAATAGCATGTACAACTAAACGCCACATCACAGATGTCTGACCCCCCAACCCCCTTCCCCGTCAAGAACTGTCCCACTTTGCAACACTTCTAACCCCCCCCCCCCCCCCCCCCCCCCATCACCCCTCCCAAACCGTGACGTAATTTAGGTACGACTCCATTATTTTGACCTGTCATTGAAAAATAGTTTAAAATTATGTTTACTACTTTGAAATATCTATAAAAGGTTAATTAATACAGATGTATTTATTATTGCAGAAAGCATATCTTGTCGATTTCTATATGCGATATTCTAGTTTCACAATTCTTACAACACAAATTTGTTGTTAAAATATTTCAACTTTTAATCTGAGAACTGAAGTAAAATATTGATACGAGACTTTATAACATTTGATTGATCACCACCTGCTATAAATATTTAAAATTACTTACATAAGAAAGCAATTAGTTCACGGAGAAATTTCAAATTGTATCAATTGTTTGTCCTGAAAAAATAAATCAAATATTTTAATGACTTTGATCTCGTTTACTTTCTTCGCTCATCGTTTAATGACGCAATGAATAATATTATTTCCTTAAGTTGGTACAACTTCCTTTATAATAATGAATCATTATAATAAGTTCATTACCCTTTTGTCTAACGTTCACATATTATCAACTTCAACATGCAGAACTCATGTGCATTCTAGAACTATTATAGATTTCATAACTAATAATTAGTGTGGTTCTAATGTTTTGTTTCCCAACGTGAGGTACTTTATGGAATTTCTCATTTTACAGTCTTGTATTTCACCAAAGTATTCTATATTGGAAAAATCAATTTTAGCATTTTTCAGTATTGAAGTTTGAGATTTGGTGTCTGGTTTTGGAACGCCAAGAAGTAAACGTACAAAAATGTGTGGGATTTTTTTTAATTTATAGAGGAAAATGTACGACCAATTTATTAGTATTCAATATTTCATTGTTGAAAAAGATGGATAATTTGTATCTAATATATTCCATTTTCAAAAGGAAATTCGTCTACGAACATATGAGATATTAAAATCCCGGTTGTATGTACAGTCAATGGTATTTTGAGGCTCAATGATTTTTCAAGAACGAGATTTACGATTAGAAACGCCACAACCTCTTCAAATATCCAGATATTTCCCCTACTTTTGTCGAATTTTCACAGTTATTCAGTTGGTATAGCTAGAGTTCTCTTTCGTGAACACAAGTAATTCATATTTAATACTAATATAGCTGTTATTTCTGATTTTTGAATTCAGTACAAACTGTGTCTGAATTATAAACTTCAAAATTAATTTTCTTTGGTTTATGCAAGAGTCACTGGACATATAATTCTTCACTGCAAACATATATCGTCATACATCGACGGTTAGAAAGTAAACCACAACTACAGATCCATAAGCAACTAGTATAGTACATCAACGTATAAAGAATAAATGTTTTTATTATCAGTTTTAATATCAAAAGAATAAAGAAAACAATATTTTAAAAATCATGGTTGGAAAGCATATTGTACATTTATATAGCCGATCGAAACCACCGTGTATCAGTGTGTGATGGTACAGAAAGACGGTCAATCGAACTGTCATATATTGTCATAGAAATAGGGTAAATAGACCAGACGATCAAGTGGAGAAATTAGACATGACTTTACATTTTTATTATTAAAATTTTAAAATTGTGATAATTTAAATTGCGGTTCCACTATTTTAAAAGTACAGACTCCAGGTTAATTAGTTAAAATGAGGTTCTGAATGTTCGTTTTTCAATTGTAATTATTATAATTTGTATTCTTTTACAGTCTTAACCCATTATTTTGCATTAATGTACTTGATATTGTATGATTATCGAAATGATAAGGAAGTGATTTTATTGGCAGAAGTTTTCATTATTTTTCACAGTCAAAATTTCATAATGCCATCATTGTTTTCAGTTACTTAAGACAATTCAGGAAGTAAAGTTACGTACTGTTTTTATCACTTTATTGAAAATAAAAGAAAATATTACATTCACATTAAACTCTCTGCCATGATCAAAATAAATACCTAAACTAAGTATAATTACGATATTTTTCCATCAATCAAACAATCATGTCCCAAGTTGAGACATCTAACAATCTGTTAATATTTATTATTCTACATTTTATTTTTATTTGTATTTGCTATCCACCATTATGTTCTTTTATGAATTATTAAATTTGTTTGTATATTAGTTCACTAATGGAGCAGATAATTCACTTGTGAAGTTTCACTAGACCCATTATCATGACTGTAGATTTAAACAGCTGCTAACATACACAGATGCAGTTAAACAGTTGGTCGTGCATATATAACAGTTCGAAAGCAAAGAACAGGTTGAACAATATCATAAAAATCATTCTTAAATAGTAAATACATATATATAAAAAACAATACTCTTGAAATTGAATCGGAAATATGCACGATAAACCTTTTAAAGAAAGGATCGAATTGTCTATATTTACGCTCGTGCCTTATCAGAGCAAAAGGTATCTGTTACATGTAGGATAGATAAAGTTTATAAGGTTTTGGATACGTTATAGGTTGGTCAGATTGGGTTGATCTTGATTTAGGTTAACTTAATGTGCACGCAACAACAAAAATAGCATCATCAACAACAACAACAACAACAACAACAATAAGGGGTTACAACATACCCAAGTTATTTGCAAAATAGTTAATGCCATAAAAAATTATAATCAAATATTATACAAAATATAGGGCCTAATTAAAAATGATACTATTTCAACTATTCACAATTCTTATTAATGATCTAAGAAACCAACACTAAACGTAATAACATAATAAAATGTCAGATTCGATGAGAAATCCTACTATAGTTTATACGACCTAGTTTATACCTTCTTTTTATCTCACTAAAACTCGTATTATCCAGGTTATTCTCAGCCGTGCCGTGCCGTGCCGCTGTGTGTATGTAGTAGTGGATTTGGATTCACTAAAGATGAAGGTTTGAATCACCTGCGCGTTAATGCTGTGGGATACGAGGAACGGTCGATCGGAACATTCGTCTCTCGTGAATACAAGTATAGTATCGAGGGGAGATGAAGGAGCGAACCGACCGTGCGTTAGTGGTTTAGAGTAGGGGGGACGGTCGATCGTAACCGTCATATTTCGTCGATACAAATATACATTGTACTTCAGTATACTTGTCTTTATACTATATACCATTCAACTATTTAATTGTAGAGTCTAAACCAATAGTAAAGGTCCATTTTCCGTTATCTACTTGTATCACAGATTATCTGTGCTTATTTCTGTCAAATCCTATGTAGTATAACAAATCAGACTTTTATTTTTGGTTCGACACCCAAATAACCTAGCTGTTGGTGGGGTCGTCGAGCAAATAATAATTTTAGGTTCGAGCTTTATAATAATATGTAGTTGACTGAGACGGGTGGACCAGTGGCTAGCACACTTAACCGTCATCCAGGACACCGGGTTTCAATTCTCGTCATGCTCGACCATCCTGACAGGGGTGTTTCGTAGTTTTCCTCTGTTATTAAGGTCCATACTTGGATTGTTCCTTAACAACAGACCACGACTGACTCTTTCTCACTGTCCGAAAACACATAATAAAATAACATTTCATATCTCATCTTCCCATCATCCCATTCATCATGCGCCGACGCAGATAGATCTTAGCCTTCAGTGGGCGTATAATGCGTCGAAAAAAACGAATATAAATAAATGAACAATTTTTGTATTTCAAAACTTGCATACAGTAAATATACTGTACTATACATTTGTAGCCTTTCACCGTACATCAGTCAGCTAAGGCACCGCTTTAGAAACTGGAACCACCTTTGGGCGAGGGTTCGAGTCCCGTAAAAGGCATGATTCTTTGTAAACGTCCTTTCACTTATTGATAGTTTCATCATCACATGCGCATTCGTACTTCCATATATTTTAGCTGTTAGTGGGGTCGTCAAGCGAATAATAACCATCATGCCAGGCTAGCCGCCCCGGTGGCTAAGTCAACTAATCGCTAGCGGTAGTAACTGAAATGACCGTTGGGCGTGGGTTCGAGTCCCGCATAAGGCATGGGTTTTTGTAAACGTCCTTTCACCTATCACCACTTCATCATTTCATTATCATCAATTATCGCTAGCGGTAGTAACTGAAGTCACCGTTGGGCGTGGGTTCGAGTCCCGCATAAGGCATGGGTTTTTGTAAACGTCCTTCCACCTATCATAACTTCATCATTTCATTATCATCCTTATCATTCGTACCCCCGTATAACCTAGCTGTAGGTGGGGTCGTTGAGCAACATAAAAAAAAAATCATGCCAGGCCTGTATATACTTATACAATATGTCGATGTATCTCCGTGGATTGTAGGTACGAAGCATTAACCGTGCGTGTGTATGTATTACTTATTAACATTACTGTAATGTGTGTACGGAGATTTCCCAGGGTTTGCACACGGCACGATAAAGTCAACATCGGGAATCTGTGTTTCGTCAGAAATTGAAGATTAAATTGTAGCTGTCCTCAATTATTAATTAGTTTAATTATTATGTTGTAACGAATTTAGAATTACAGCTTCCTGCAATCTGAGGGTGCTTTTTATATAATTTTTTTTCGGAATGTGTGTCATACTTACTTATGTTCATTTATTTTTAATTCCGTCCTTGGTCGATTGAATTGTTATTCATATGTGCAATTGAGATTTAAATGCATAGATAGTCAAAATTGTATAAAAAGATAATAAGGATTGAAATATATATCTTTCAAATTGTACATCTATATTTACAGGCCTATATAAGATACAACGACTAATGAGATATGTATTTTTGTGTGATTTTGAATTGACAAATTATAAATATAAATCAGAAATAAGTATACGTATTTGATTTTTTATGGCGAGTGATTGCGAAGGCTTTCATTGGGTCCCAAATGATGATGTAAATTTTGAAAATACCCATAAGAATGACATCTCTGGACAAAATTTCATCTTATTCCATCACTCATCTTACAACGCAAATGCAGAATTTTCCTCGTAGGCTTTTGGTTATAGATATAAAACACATCTTCTTCTTTCTTATTAGGATTCTAGCCTGTTTTTTTCCAGAGATATTAAATATTGACCCTCCATCTTTTCCTTGGGCCGCCAATAGATCTCCTACCAATTGAACTGCCTGTCATCGTCCATTCTGCCAATATGCCTCTTTCTTTCCCTCCTTCTCTACATCGTCAGGACCCTTATTCCTTAGATAAATGAGATGTGAGAAAAATAAAAATGAATGAAATAACGATTATCTCACACAAAATGGCCGATTAGTACTCCTGAGTCAATTTTTCTCATTTTTTTCTTCTCGTATCTTATTTATCTCAGGAACAAGATTCCAGCTCATTTATATCTTCCACTTTGCCCCTGATGTTTCTGTTTCTCATGTAAAGACATGAAACAACTAATTGTTAATTTTCCCCAAAAAAATAAGGTCACGTTGAATCTAATTGACTAATTTTTTATTAAATATTTTCCATTTAACTGTGTGATCAATTTTATTAACTTGTTTTTAGAAGCAGACTGTGTATATTTTTTTAAATTCATCTTATCGGCAACCTATCCCATCGGATGACCCCACACCTTGAACATCCTATATGAATAACAGTAATTTATTATTAAATTATGGAAACTTAAGAAAAAAACTCTGCACAGAGAAAACCCGTTTGGTTGACCACAGAGATCCAACATGCCAATTAATTATAATGTCCGTACTTTATCTTGAAAAAAAAAACTTGAAATATAAAATTGATGAAAATTCAGATGAGCATATGAGTAAGTAATCGTGACAGGATATGGTCGATAATATAGACGCTCAAACAAGTAATATAAGGAAAAACCGATTTGTAGGAATACATGGTTTTATTTCAACCCAAGAAGGGGCTGTTATTGTTGTTGTTGTCGTTGTTGTCGTTGTCGTTGTTGTTGTTGTGCATATTTACGTTATCATTCAAAAAATCTGGAGGGTAAAAATAACAGATTACTCAGATGAGAGAAGGTATAATGTTATCAGGCAGTCTATATATAGTAACAATGAAGGAAAACTATATTTATAGCAATTGAAATTCGAGTATTTTGTATATTGGTTTTATCGACGCACTGTAGGACTACTGATGAATAAGATCTTTTGGCGTCGTTGAATGATGAATGTGATGAAAGATTCTGTTTTAATTGTTTTGAATAGTAGGAAGGAAACAGTCGTGACTTATTGTTATTAAGAACATCCCAGTATTTTCCTTTATACCATAGAAAAACCACAAAAAACTCTTTTCGTATGATCGACAATGGTGGTAATCAAATACATTAATTTTGTCCTAGAATTACGATATTTGCATGCGTATCTAATCCACGTACCCATGTGACCGTGCCCCAGCCCCATCCTTCACCTAGTTGTCCTATAAAACCCTAAAACAATGCAAAAACCTCGCAATTCAGTTGAATCACGCCAAATCGCTTCGCCCACGCGCAGAACTGCAAGGTCGGTCGTGAAGTCGCATATCCTTAGCTCAGATGAAGATAGATATCTTAATAAGATGGAAGTATCACGTGCGTGGAATAGTAAAACTTCATTAGAATATCGGAGGAAGGTTTTTAACGAACTTATAGGCTACTGTCAAGTGACGTCACCTATTGTTGAAAGAGACAGACAACAATGTCCACCAGAATCAGAATGTTTGTTAGTTCACTTTGTTGCTATGGTAACGATTGTTTGTCATTTGTTACTTGACAACAGAAGCCTATATACGACAAGAAAGGAATATTTGTGATTATTTATGATTTGGTTTATGAAAATTTTAGACTTAGCCGTTGTACATAATATTTAGATAAAAGATGTAAGTTATTTTATTGATTTTAAAGAACAGTCTTACCATTAGATTTTACTAATCATTGGAGTAGAGTGCTACAATATTAACAGAACAAATAGTATATATTTTTTGAATCTCATTCATTTCGATGACATAATATTGATCTAGTGCACATGTGACAGACAAAGAAATTTCCACATTTGTCAATTAAACTATTTGCCAATTTCAATTTCAGCGAATGTTTTTTCAGGCCAAGTTCGACTAGAAGCTAATGTGGGTTTTCTATGCGGTATTTCACTGTGTCTATAGCTTCTTATGACGTATTTATTCATCCGCTATTGACAACTCAATATTAGGTCATCGTGAACAATCCTCATCCTCTCTCTCGCTCTCTCTCTCTCTCTCTCTCTCTCTCTTTCTCTCTCTCTCTCTCTCTCTCTTTCATACTGCCATATCGAGAGAGAGAGAGAGAGAGAGAGAGAGAGAAACCATTGTTTCACTGCATTCGTTAGAGATAATCAACTTGGACCCTTAATAATATGTTGTTATTATTTAGTTATTGGTTTGTAAGACTGCTCACAAGTGTTGTCACTCATTGTTGCAATAGACAGATGACAATGGCTACCAATTAATATTAACCAATCACAACCTTTGTGAATTCCCAAGTTCGCTGTAATGCCATGGTAACAATTGTTAGTATTGATACCAGATATAATGCTTCTCACACTTAAGACTGTGATGTCACTAATTTTTGAAAGAGAGACAACAGTATCAAAATGTTAGCAATAATCTAGTTGTTGGTAGGGATGTCAATCAAGCAATAACTTGATTGTTAGTGGGGTCGTTAAGCAAATAATGACCTATATGTTGGTGGGGTCGTTAAGCAAATAATAACATATATGTTGATGGGGTCGCTAACCAAATTATAACCTATATGTTGGTGGGTCGATAAGCAAATAATAACCCAGATATTGGTAGGAGTCGTTAAAGTAAAAAATAACCTCGCTGTTGGTAGGGTCGTTAAGCAAACAATAATCCAGCTATTGGTGGGTCGATAAGCAAATTATAACCTAGCTATTCGCGGGTTCGTTAAGCAAACAATAATCAACGACATCATCACAGGGCGTAACTAGTGGTCCACATTTCACCTCCTAAACTAGACAGTGCTGGGGTCGAACCAAAGACCTTAGTCCACTAAACCAATTGTCGGCAAGGCTCATCTGCGGTTGACAATACCAAACAGCTGAGTGCATGCACCTTGCTTCTTTCTCTTATCTCTCTCTCTCTTTACCCACTGTATACTAATAGAATAGAGAGAGAGGTCAGAGCCGTCCTCGCTTCGGTGATTATGCAAAAACAAAGCAAGGTCGGCCTAGCGATTGTTTTAGTGATTTGAAGTCACTGGGTGGTTCAACAGACTAAAGGGCGTCTGAGCAAAGATGAAGACATAATCGTACATACATAGACTTATTTCAAGTGATGTCACACATTGCTGTCAAAACAAGATATATCCCTCTAATTGTGTTCTCCAATCACAACTTCAGGATTATAGTTTGATTGCTCTTATTTTTGTTGTTGTTATGGTTACTTGATTTTTTTGAAATCTTTGTTGTGATGTCACAGATTTTTGTTTTCTGATTTTGTCAATCACAAATTCAGCATTAGTTTGTCCACCAAATTTTATTCGTTGCTATAGTAATAAGACGAACTTGCGCTATCCCTGAAGATAGTCATCAGGAAAATTCTCTTGTTCACAAAATTTAGTTGAATGTTCAGATTTATGTAATATTAAAGTGGTAATATTGACTTCTTTTTTAATTTACTCAAATTGAAAAGTAAGCTAAACTAACTGAAAATCACTGAAATTGAGAGATATGATTATAATAACACAGAAATAATGTTTATGCTTGAAAGTTATTATTCCAAGTATTTCGCCAAATTGTTCTTCAAAATGTCTACCTGGCCCCTATTCCTGAGATAAATGAGATGTGAGAAAAATAAGTGAGAAAACTATCTCATATAATAATGACATATTTCATCTTATATTTTATGTGAGATACTCGTTTTTTCACTCATTTTTATTTTTCTCACATCTCATTTATGTCAGGAAACTATTTCATATAATAATGACATATTTCATCTCATATTTTATGTGAGATACTCGTTTTCTCACTGAATATGGATTTATAAAAATCAATTTCACTTATTTCAGTCGTACACACATTATGCAGTGATATTTCCCAGTTTCCAGTATAGTGTCTTATCGATGAACTGATCCATTTGTTCTGTGGAATTTAAACAAAAAAATATATAAATAAAACCACACTTTTTCCTAGTTCTCTCCACGCTCATCTAATAATTGTGTCAAACTAACCTGTTGTTATTGTCTAAAGAACAACAACAGGTGTACAGTTTGGGTCTAACAACTACTATTATACTATCAATACTATAATTACGTCGAATCAAGTCTTACCTAATAATAACTATTGTAGAGACTCTAATTGTTGAGCACCAGTTGAATCTGACAAGTAGGGCATTTTCATTGGATGGCCGGTAAAGTAGGACCGAAAGAATCAACTAGTGTAGACAAGGAGAACACTATAACTGTCGACATGAGTGAATGAGATCTGGAAATATCAAATATAATATATATATATATATATATATATATATATATATATATATATATATATATATATATATATATATTTTTTTTTTGGAAAAAATGATTATGAATATTGAAAAAGTTAGTTTTGATCAATTTTGACCCTGAAGAAGCCAGGACAAATCCGGCGAACGTTGGTCTTTTTAATAAATAATATCCAATGAAAAAACACAAAAGAATGTCTTCATTACATAAATATATATATATATATATATATATATTGTGAAGTAAACATTGTGAATTAATGCTCATTATGTATCCACTGTATTTTAGAAGATACTTCTATGAAATGTATAAAGTAGTTCCACTACTATATGTTAATACGGAAAACCACCACGATCATTTATATTTTAATTGACACTAAAAATCTTCGCTGTGGGTATAGATTCCCCTTAAAAATAAAATCAACCTAACTAACGATATTCCTATTACTTCTTCCAGGCAACATGAAGAAAGGTTGCGGCCTGACATGGGTGGACCAGAAACTCCACAAAGCTTTCCACAAGCTCGGGATGACTATCGGCAATCATCCCGGCTACTTCCTGATCATCCCGGTTCTGCTGGCTGCCCTCTGTGTCACGGGCTTCCAGCGCATCAAGTACCAGATCGACCCGGAGTACTTGTTCAGCCCGGTTTATGGAGCGGGGAAGGCCGAGAGGGCCGTGGTCGAACAGTACTTCAAACCTAACTACACCAGCAGATTTCATGTGGGCAGGATAACAAGGCCAGGTAAATACACTCTGACGTCATGAATCAGGACCCTTACCGAATCAGGACCCTTACCTAATAGACCAACAGGACCCTTACCTGATTAGACGAGCTTTAGCGAGGATTCAATTTTACATACTGAAAAAAAATGGTGTTCGTTTTTATGTTTTTATGTTTATGTTTTTTTGTCGGTTCTCCACAGGTCAAACGGCTACAGCTATCAACTTCAAACTTTTTTTCAATATGGTTCCTTATCTAACTGATCTGTATAGTTTTGAAGCATTATCGGGGGTAACTTTTTTTCATGAATTTTAGAAATTTCAAAAATACCCATTAGAATAACATAGCGGGAAAAAAAATATATTTTCCAAAAAGATGAAATTTTGCGTGAAGTTGAATTACATTTTTATACACATTTCTAAAAAATTTCAGCTTTATCGGGTCAGCCATTTTGAAGAAAAAACATAAAATGTGCTAAATTGGTACCACTAGAAGCAGTTTTTACCAATTTTTACCCATACTATTACTATTCGCTCGTCTAACAACGCATATATGGCGTTTTCCTAGTATACTACCAGGACCCTTGCCGGAACTGCCACTTAAAATCAAGTCCTATAAGCCTGTCTAGCTCCAAGAAACTGAGAAATTTGATTGGATACTGTTTAGGAGAGCTAAATACATGACAGTATAAGATAATAATAGAATCACGGTCTCTTAGAAAGTAAAAATGTGACCCTTTTTCTAGCCCTAGGTTTTTGTGCTAACAACAATGGAAATACACAAATATTGGACATATTTTTACTATGATACTTTGCTCTACTAGTGAATAAAAACCAATCAAAATCCTAGCCCGATGCACTGCAGGTATATAAAAACCACAATAAAAACATAATAAATTATTATGAAATATTTGATTTCAATATTTATTTAAAAAAAGGTTAGATATTTTCCTAATGACAATAATCCTATGAGAATACAAAAACCTATAGGCTTAGTCTTGCACATGTATGCGATCCTTGGCCTACAAATGTAACTAATTGTATATTTAATGCAGCTGTGATTTTACTGCGCTTGCGCACATTGATCAATTACACACATGCATACATGTTTTGTCGTCTGTATGCGTTTTATCATCAGAGAATATACTTGTATTCACAAGAGATGATGGTCGTTTACCAACCGAATAATTGTAAACTCATCGGTACAATTAGATAATCTCGCAGCAATTTGTTGACAATATATGTTGTTGTTGTTTTTATTGACATTTTTTATTGGAAGAGATACACACATTTTACATTATAGATCCAACCAACCAAATTTGGGCTTTTCTGTGGCATAAACATGATAACAAACGTGAACACAAAAATAAAAAGTCAAATTATCTAGTTTTACTAATTTATCATCGTACATATTTTTCCACGTGTTTTCAGAAAATTGAGTACAATTATTGTCTACTCCTAACTCTGTGTTTATTTAGTCATTCATCCGTCTAAAAATGATTAAAACTGCTTCTGACAAATAACTTTATGTCGAACCAACTGATGCAGAACCACTGAAGTAAATTGATGATGAAAAAATAATTCACAATATTTTGTCCCGTTTTTTCCGTGTACCGGCACAATAAATGAAAATGCTCGTTAAGTACGGGAATTCCACAGCAATAGTTGTAAGCGCTTGAAACTTTTCCAAAGTTGATGTTCAAACTAATGTGCATGTCATCAGATAGTTGTAATTTTCATAATTATTGACGTTTCCTTATTCCTTATCGTTAACGTTTCCTTATCAACGTTTTAGTTGTCAGGAAATTTTCACAAATTTTATGTGATTCTAAATAAATCTGTATCAATAGAACGGCGAGACATGAAAATTCTGATTATCTGATGACATGCCCATTAGAGTGAACAATAACTTTGGCAATTTTTGAATTTCACAATAATTTTTGTGGAATTCCTGCATGAAACGAGCGATTTTTCATTTTGCTGGTACACTGGAAAAACCGGGACAAAATATTTCCATTTTTTTTTCGTTAGTTTGATATCAATTCACTTCAATGGTTCTGCATTATTTAACTCAAAATCTAGTTATTTGTCAGAAATGGTTTTTCTTATTTTTAGACAGATGAATAGTCTTAATCCGTATCTTGCACCGCTAACATTTTAACATTTTGTAAAATACCCTAGTGGGAACTATTTTCCCTAAGAGTACTGGACCCTGTTACCTCCCCCCCCCCCCCCCCCCCTCCCTCAACAACCTAACTGTTTCTGGGTCCTCATGAAACTAGGTTATTCTGGTTATTGTTACGCACAGTTGCCAGCGTTAAACGGCGAGTCAACGGCATAGGGTCGCGCATGCGTACTACAGCCAGTACATAATACATGGCACTGCGGTGACGTAGGTATAGTGCAAGCTTTCCATTAAACTAGTTTCACTTCTATGCAGTTTCAAGTGAAAAAGAGAAAATTGAAACCATTCGATTTGATAGATTTGATTAAAAGATTAATTAGTCGAAACAACTGTACTTGTAATCACGGAAGAAGTTCGTTTACCAACATAAGAACACAAAAAAATCAACCATATTTGTATGTCTGAGGTATTTTGAGGGTCAATCATTATTCAGGACGAGATTTACGATTATGAACTCTAATACGTCTCTCGAAAGCATTAAAATGTTAAAGCTGCAGTAAGGGACTCCAAAATTATAAATTTGCTTGTCAGGTTACCATAGCAACTATACAATAGTTGGGTGTAAACAAACTAATACCGAAGTTGTGATTGGAGTACACAATTCGGAGGACATTGTTGTTCACTTATTACAACAATGTGTTACACTGACATCACTTCAGACTAACCTGTAAGAAACATTTTTCCTTATTATTTAATTTTTTCATTGATTAGGCCTATTTACTAAACAGAATCCTCGCACCCTGATTTGCCGAGACATTTTTTATCCCCAACACAATTAATCCTTCACTCAATCCTCAGGCAAAACATTACATATAGTTAATCTGTAATACATAAGACAAGCTGAATTACTCATTTTTAATAATCATACATCGTATATATCGATTTATGATATCGATCATTTATCGAATGAGAACATTATAATAACACCTAACTAATCGATAATCTGTCCTTGCCCATTTCTCTTAAGAGGGTTTGAGAGCCGATTTAGCGAAATGTCAGTTTTGTAAGATAACTTTAAGAAGACATGTTACGGACATGGACATTTTAATACTATAGAAAAAGATATTTTCAATACATTCTAAAAAATATGCATCAAATTTATTGATCTTAGATTCGAATATGTTCACATATATACAATCGAAAATATATATATAAACTTGTAGGTCTGTGAAAATTGAGTGATACAATTTGAATGGCACTTACTTTTAACACCGTCTTGAAGACACAAAACGATCTTTGTTTCGATTTTTTTTAAATTGGCAAATGAATTACAATTCATGGGTTCTCAAAACAAATTGGGGTCCGTTTATAGGCACTGCATCGAAATCTCAAGTCAATTCGGACGTGAGTTCGAGTCCCATCGTATACATTGTTCTAAAAATCCTCTCACATCACTATCATTTCATGTTTCATTCAATCAAACCACTACACAACCAAGCTGTTAGTACATGACGTCATTAAACACCATTACCAAAATCATATTCCACAAAATTAACTCTCATTCACTCTTAATAACGTTCAAGAGCTTCTGTAGTCATGTCACGTTGACCGTGGCCTAACCGGGATCCGAACCAGTATCCTTCCCACATATCGCTCTTGTCGACAGATCGACACTACCGACCGTTCTCGCTTACACATACAGGAGACACCCAATCGTGACACTCGTAATGATATCTAGACTAAATACCATAGAGGCATATGATTTCACACGCCCTAAGAAAGTCAAGATAAGTGAGGCATGTGTATAGAGTATGTACGTAGTATGTACCATATGGATGTATTATGTTTGTATACCGTTGACCCTCTTTCGTTTCAATTGGTACATGGAATAATTCAAATAATTGAGTAACAATACAATATAATAATAAGACAATAATGGGATAATAATTTGAATAATAATATAATAGTTATAGTAATAAATAGTTCCAAGTTGATTATTTACATAAATATATACAATTAAATGTATGCAAAGCGATTCTCCAGTAGTTTTGAATAGTTATAATATAGTTTGAGATTGCGTTGATAGATTACAATTTCTTGAATTGATTATTATTTAATTTGTAGTGGTAAGATTGCAATTGTGGTGCCCTAATCCGAACGATCCTACTGAGTCAGCCGCGTCAAACACGATGCAAGAATTTGGTCACAAGTTTTTCGTATTGATACGAAAAATAATGAAAGTTCAAGCATACTCAAGTGAACTAAAATTGGATATAAATTAAATGTATTTCTTTACAAAAAAAAAACGAACCCTTGATCAAGCAGAATGATTCAATTTAAATTAAAATTGAGTGTCAAAAAACTCTTGCACAGTATAAAAACTACCAATTGTGATAGATTCTTCGATTGAATGAGTTTTGTTTACTAAACGACCCCACCAACAGCTAGGTTATACGGGGGTACGAATTAGCAGGTGACTATGAAAGTATGAATGATGATGAGTGAATAGACGTCTACAAATACTAATGCCTTATGCGGGACTCAAACCCACGCCCAGCGGTTAATTCAGATTCTATAGCGGTGCCTCAGCTGACTGAGCTACTGAGAGAGGCTATAGGTTCTTCGAATAGAGGCTTAAATTAATTTAAGATTATATTTTGATACGCATAAAATGAGAGTATTATTCATTCAATCATTTATCCAAACAGATTAGTTAGTTGACATATTTATAAGAATTGAAACAGAGTAAAGCATGCTACCTAAATATTGAATATAATCATGTATAATGTATTATATATATATAACAGAACAAAATGAAAAGAAAAAATGAGATGACCACGTGTATTGTAATGAAATATAATTAAGTTTATAGCGGAGGAATGGTCAAAAAAAAAGAACTGCGTGGTCTAGTTAGTTGAATGAAACTGTGTCAATTCAATTGTCAGGAAAAAGATGTGAAGATTCGGACAAAAGTGTTTTTATAATGTGTCTTTATTATATTATGTACCACAGTTCTCATGACACGCCTAATGGTAGCTGAGAAAAATAATCTAATGTGCTCACAATTATTAGATGAGGAAGCTGAATTTATTCTATAAAAATAAAATATATTAGGTACCATTTTAACTAGGACCCAGTTTTACGAATTGATTAGTCGGTTGCTTAGTTTGTGGATTAACTTGTTATCACTTCTGGTTATATATGATATTTTCGTACCTTAGCTAATAGTTAGCGGATTAGTACTTAATTAAGATTCGTAAAACTGGCTCTGACTAAATTATCAACAGTCAATTAGTGAAGATTTAAAAATGATTCTACTAGCTCCCTTTAAACATTTTGGTTTTGTTCAATTGTTCTTATTGCCTGAACTCATCATTTTACTATTTGGAATTCATAAAATGATTACAGTATATATATATATATATATATATATAATTATATTCTTCCTTGAGATGGTAAGATCACAATTGTGGTCCCCGCCCGTCCGAACGATCCTACCTTGGCATCAATTAGGAAACTACGACTTTGTGTCAAGTTTCAAAATTTGTTCCAAAACCATTTTTCCATTGAAAAATATCGTACTTACATTTTGTACTCACAACTACAGAAATACAGATAGATAGACTAGACATATTGGCATAGTTCGCTATTTTAATAAACATCAGTCAAGAATTTTCGCCGCTAGAATGAACAAAAACGCGCGGAGAACTATAATTATTATCTTTAATGTTGGTACACGAAACTACAACTGCACATTACAGATGTTTTCCAGACGTTTTCTGACCGTTAAGTTGGCACAAGACGCAGTTGCAATTATCTCTCTTAGGACTAGCTTAAGGCTGTCGTGTTCGAATATTTTAGAGCAAGAAGATTAATGTCTTCGCGGTAGCCTCTTAAAGCCTTCAGGTGCTAGCCAATCAGCTGTCAATAATTAGCAAACTCGGTCTGGAAAAAACAGTTTACCGGCACATGCAGCGCAGTGGTTAACGCGCTCGCTTCATGTGATCCGGGAGGCGAGGGGAATTCCGAACCCAATTCGATCCCCGCCGCCGATCATCTTTACATAGGTTTTTCATGGTTACCCACTGTAGTCTAGGCTAATGCCGGGATGGTTCCTACAATAAGTCGGCCATGACCGCTTCCTTCCCACTATCCTTCTCATTACCCAAGAACCTTCATCTCATCATCCCATCATCTCATTAATCATCCATCCGACGCCACTAGATCTCAGTTATAACAGTGCGTCGTTAAACCCAATATAAAAAAAGAAAAACTAGTCGCTTATTTGAAAACACATATCGAGAAGAAAATTTTTAAAAATGAACGAATCCATTGAATATTAGTTGTTGATTACTATAAAAAATGACAGAAATATAGGACTACTTGAAAGAAGACCTCAAGCTACCTGCGGTAAAGTGTGACAATTAAATGCGCATATACACTTGGAGAGTGAGAATTAGGTGTCTGATGTCATAACGTAAAATTGTTTCCGGTTGTAAAATATTTTGTTTTTAAAGTAACACATAATCAACTAGATGTTATATAAAGAGAACAACAATCTTATGATTATCATTTTTGAACCGTTGAAATTAACACAAAGAATTGGATCAAAACAAGAATACATGAACCAAAAAGTGAAATGAATACACATATGTGCATATTTATACATATTCATATATATATATATATATATATATATATATATATATATATATATATATATATATATATATGAATGAAAACTCAATGAATTTCAGAGGAATCAATTGATAGACCTCTTGACCCGTCGATTGAGGTATAACAATGAAGAAAAATGATTTACATAAAAATCAAACTTCAAACTTTAGAAGCCTTTGTTATATCATACAAAAAGATATTATAAACTAGATGTTTGTTTTTGTATATAAAATGAATAACGGTACCGTATTTGTATGACTGGGTGCACATATCACATTACACCTGCCCATTTTACCGATAGTGTACGAACGTTAAATACACCGTATAGTCACACTCTTTCATATTCATAAAATTCAAATGTTCAAATGTTTTTTCTTCTGCTGGTACTTGTTGCTATGAGTGCATTATAGTTTAATTTTATAGTTTTTAATAATTATTGTATACACCTTTCCATATCTTGGATTGACAAGTCTGTTTTGATTTGTATCTATTATGTTATGTTACACAGATGCGCCTTTGGCTTTGTGGGAAGTATTTTTGTGTGTCAATTGTAAACATTGTATACTTTAAATAAAATACCCTTTAAAAAATATATACATATATAGGCTCTGTAAGTATTGATATTTACCTACCATCACTGACACTATCCACCACCCTTACACATCACATCTACATCACTATCTAGAAACTCTCTCCATCTCACATCTGACCTCTTCTTCTCTCATCCCACAGGACGTTTCGGTCGCGTGATCGTGATCCCCAAACACGGCGGCGACATGCTCCACAAGGAGATATGGGCCGAACTCCGTATCCTGGACGAAATCATCCAGAACGCAACCATCTACTGGGAAGACAACGAAGTATACACGTACAAAGATCTGTGCGCGAAGTGGATAGACGAGTGCTTCCACAACGACATCCTCAATCTGGACTATGTGATGGATGAAGTGGAGGCGGGAACGTTGAACTTGACGTTCCCGATCATGTTTAATCCTGTGACGTGGGATGCGCACACGTTCCCGGTCTTCTTCGGAGGGACGGTGGTCGACGACGACGGGATCATATTGAAGGTGCCGTCGTTACAGCTCGTGTATTTCGTGACGGCTGACACGAAACGGCAAGACGCGAGGTAAGAACAAACTTTTATTTATTTTGTTTTTTTAATGGTACCGTACTTTTTATGGGTCTACCTATAGGTGGGTTATAAGGGAGTATGCGAATGAGCAAATGGTATTTTTTTTTAATAATATCGGAACATAATGCAAAATCATTGTTCCCCAATTATGGCTATGGATGAATGAAAAGATCGTCTGGACGGGACACCATAAGAGCGATCCCATCACCTCAAAGAAAATTAAAGTAAGATAACAACAATTAATCTTAAATAAAGGTAGTAATTTCAGTGTTAGAAATAATTCAAACATTTCACAGCGGGGAGAAAAAAATATATAATGAAACTGTGAAGTGATGATTAGTGAAAGGACTTTCATTGAACGCAAGCTATTGAACTCAGCCTTAACGTGGCTTCAGTTTCTAAAGCGATGACTTGGTTACCAAGCTGCGGAAAGCGGCTCTGGTATTCTTATAATGATCTTTCCACATTTGTTTCTATCAAATTAGATACAAAAGTATTTGAATCTGTAATTCGCGATGTATTCACTAAATCAAATCTTCCATCGGTTATGTTTATTGATAATTAATTTCTGTGAAATATCCCTCTGACGAAAACTATAGTTTTCACAGTGATTTGTTTCAGATTCAATTCGTTTGTAATGAAATTTTCTTCAGTTGTTGCCAGTCTATTTGGATGTTGAGGATGTTGTTGAATAGTAATCATCATTATACATCCATATAAACGATTTTTTTAACATACATTAATAATCTATAAATTAAAACCTATTCGGCCTCGCTTTAAACGTGTTAATCTGAAAAAGTACTTGTTATCCTCTGTACGGATAACCTTCTGTACTTATTGTTTACCATTACTCTGTTGACAATTACTTGAGGGTCGTGAATCTACTAGATCAGGAAGTAATATTTGAATAGATTAAAAAGTAACAATAACATGGAAATCGACAATAGCGGCTGCTAGAGCAAGAATGAGACGTTCAATAATTTTTAAGTATCTGTAATTGATTCAGTAATTGATTGATTAGTATCATTATAATCGATAGAATTGATTTATCGACATGTATTTTAAATTTGAACAACTGACGCGTAATAAATTATAATATAAGGGAAGTGAATTGTGATTGGTCAGTACTTTCAGCTAATGAAAAATGAAAAACTTAAACTGATTACTTTTCTAAATTGTTTATACTCGAATCTGAAACGAAATGAGGCCGAGAAATATCGATGTGTTTGAGAATATTAATTACTTCCAATTAACAAACAAACCCTATTTCATAGCCTTGATTGGGGAATAATGATTTTGAATCAAGTTTCAATATATTGAAAAAAAAATTGATTGTCGAATCTTATCTGAAATAATCGATATTTTCCAATTTGTTAATCGATATGAAGACAGTTATTATCGATCATAAATCGATCATTATCGGTCAATATAGCAAGGTCCATATAGTCTAAGTCTGAGTCAATTATCGCTAGCGGTAGTAACTGAAGTCACCGTTGGTCTTGAGTTCGAGTCCCGCATAAGGCATGGGTTTTTGTAAACGTCCTTTCACCTATCATCACTTCATCGTTTCATTATCATCCGCTCATTCGTACCCCCGTATAACCTGGCTGTTGATGGGGTCGTTAAGCAGCATTAAAAAAAATGTAAAAAAAAGCAAGGTCCATGTGCAGCGCTAGACTAGGGTATGTCGTAACCCGTGGCGACCGTTATTGTTGTTGTTGTTGTTGTTGTTGTTGTTGTTGTTGCGAGTAATCTGAATTGAAGAAAGATTACCTGATCTAATTGACCAAACCAACCTAACCTACCAACCTAACCAACCTAAACTAATTTATATAAACCATCTTTACAGGGGTTTTTCATTGTTTCCCTCTGTAGTCCAGGCTAATGCCGGGATGGTTCCTACAATAAGTCAGCCACGACCGCTTCCTTCCCACTATCCCTCCCATTACCCAAGAACCTTCATCTCATCATCCCATCATCTCATTAATCATCCATCCGACGCCATTAGATCTCAGTTATCATAACAGTGCGTCGTTAAACCCAATATATATAAAAAAACTGAAATAATCGACAACAGAAAAACTCATGTATCGTGTTCCGCTTGATGCGCTAAGAACCTCGGAACTGGTCACTATTTGGTCAACTGACGACCCTGTACTTTTCACGTCATGCTGTCCACTCGTTTTCACGGCTGCCGTACCACGGTAATAGAGTAGTACGCATCTTTACCGACTTCCTTGCAACCTTCACCTAAACTACACTTGCACCCTTCAACAAAACCACGCAATAGCAGACAAGACAACACTTTTGGAAGGCCAATATTTATTCGATATTTTTTTTTTTTTTTAATAATATCGAAACTTGATACAAAATCATTGTTTTACAATTAAGGCTATGGATGAAAGATGAGATCGTTTGAACGGGGCACCACGAGGGCGATCTTACCACCCCAAAGAATAATTAAAATATGATAATTCATTTAAAAAACGAATCAAATCTTAAATAAGGTAGTAATTTCAGGGTTAGAAAACAATTCAAACATTCACAGTGGGGAGAGAAAATATTGAATCTTCTCATTATCTTGATATTCTTCTTAAAATCTTCTTTCGTCTCTCTTTTTCTTTGTTCTGGTGTTATTAACAAAATTCTTCATTTTGTTCCGATTTTATTTTTTATATTGTTCGAGATATAATTGATACATTATGTTTTTACGGATACTTAATTTACATATAAGTTCAAGCGAAGGCTTAATTTTACCGCATTGGAACCTATCTTGACTTCAACCAGCCAATTGAAGTCAATTTAGAGACATATCAGTATTTTGGTGATAGTTTCTGAATGGTATGAGATATGAGAATTCTAATACGAGAGAAATACAGATATCTTTAATACTTTTAAGAAGATATAGTTCAAAACAATTCAACTTGGGCCTATATCACATTATTTTCACAGGTATACAGTTATGTAAAGAATTTTTTCAGCTACAAAACTTTGAAAATTATGCTATAAGTTTACAAGTTGAATAGTTTTCACTTATACCGCCTTGAAGGTATTACAAATATCAGTATGTCGTCTCTATCATAATTTTGATTTTTAGTCTTTCAAAAGTTATCATCAAAATACTGATATTTCGCTAAATCGACTCCAATGGGTTCCCCTTGGAGTCTACACTGCCTTCATCCAATGTAGTTGACACTTGACTCCAATACTGGTAGTGAATATATGTCGGTGTTTTGAAGAAGAATGGGTTACGGTAGAGGAACATGTCCATCCTGCATACTTGACCTCATCCCTAGGTCAAACCAAGTACGTATTGGTACAGTTCTTTTTTAAAAAACGCCGCCCATTTCCCGCCTTATTTTGAATAGGATGACCTTCACCTAAAGAGAGATATTCGGGGTTTCCCGTAAAGCGTTTATAGTTAATGCATGGTTTATAGTTCCTGCATATTGCGCTGACAGTTGAATCAAGACTTCGTTGTACGCGCTCAGTTAAAGAAGATCTTAAACCTTGGAAACAATGTGGGCTTACTGACTAACCTTTTATGATAATCAAAATAGTGCATTAATTTGGACTAAATTTTGTTAATTTTTTTCAAATTTCAATTAATTCAATTTTTGTGTTTCTATTTTACTGACAATCACTCTATTTCCCGTTTTAGATTTCATTATGTTTGAATTCGAAGTTGATTTTTCATTCATTTTACTTGTAATTCAAAAGGACTTCTTTCTTTTCACTCTTTTTTTCTGGCCAAATTCAACAAAACTACAGTCAATGTAATCATGAAATCAATTCGTGTTTATTTCATTGATCAATTAGGTTTGTTTTTAAAAAACAAATCTATAACAACAGTTTAGACCTATATTGAATGAACGTATATAATGAAGAGCGTATATATACATATATACATCATAAACTTCTGATTTCAAAGTTGAAACAAATAACAAAACATGAGAGGATAACAAGATGGGTGGAGTCCTTCTTAAAAGGTAGATCACAAAAAGTAAAAGTAGGTGATGAAATTTCTGACATGGTAAAAGTTACTTCTGGGGTACCACAAGGAAGTGTAATTGGACCCCTTCTATTCAATATATTTATAAACGATCTTCAAATCGGAATTCAATCAAGAATTCGTCTATTTGCTGATGACTGTGTGGTATATAGCATCATTAGGAGTGAGAGAGAGGAAAATCAGTTACAAGGAGATTTGGACAGAATTAATGAATGGGTTAAAATAAATTTAATGGGACTAAATGTTGGAAAATGTAAAGTGGTGCACTTCTCTAGCAGCAGTAACAAGAAAAAAGTGAATAAGATTTATAAAATGGGAGATTCTACACTTGAGGAAGTAGAAGCATATAAATATCTTGGACTTTACATAAATAAAAACTTAGGGTGGGGGGAACATGTTAGAAATATCTCAAAAAAGGGAATACGATCCTTAAATTTTATTATGAGGCAGTTGAAGGGGACAGGGATGAAAATAAAAGAGAAGGCATACATGAGTCTGATTCGGCCAATGCTTGAGTATGCTAGTTCAGTCTGGGATCCGCATGAAGTTGGACTAATAAAGGCTGTGGAGAACGTCCAAAGGGTTGCTGCAAGAAGGGTATTGGGGAGAGAGAAGCGCTGGAAGATTATCAGGAACGATAAGGATGTGGTTGAAAAAAGTTATAGAAAGACCCAGTAAAATGATTGAGGAAATGGGATGGGAAAATTTGGCGAAACGAAGACAAATAGAAAGAATGTGCAATTTTGTTAGAGTCAAGAATGAATATACAGGATGGGATGAATTAAGCAATAGAATTGGAAAGGGATTACAAAGAAGTACAAGGGGAGGAGTAAGAATGGAAGTGGAAAAAGTGGATAGAGAAGTAGGTAAATATGGGTTTATACAAAGAACGACGCGGGAATGGAATGAATTAGAAGAAGATATCAAGAACATAACGAAGATTGGTGATTTAAGAAGAGAGCTAAGAAAAAAATGAAGTATAATTAAATCGAGTATGTTTGACTGTAATTGCATTAGGTATAGTAACCATTACCACCTGTTTTATGAACAATCTGTAATGAATAAATAAATATGTAATAAAATATGTAATATGTAATACATGTACACCTACGTCAACATAAAATTATTTTTACCGAAATTACAAATGTCATAAAATAAAATCTAAGCATTTTGAGGACAAGTTTATTTTCGCAGACTCGACGTACATACGTATGTGTACACTCTCTGCTAGTTTCAGTACGTATAATATCAGTAAGTTTAGTTAATAATGCATTCTAATAATGTATCTTCATCGACCACTTCAGGTGACCGCAAGTGTACTTACTTACACCAGTATTCAAATTAGCATTTCACATTTGCAATAACACTATTATAAAATTACTATTCATTATAATTAACTAGAAATAATATACAATATTCAATCTACAAAATCTGACCAACCTATCGACCGTCTCTCTATCTCTAAACTCTAACGACCGGGCGTCTCGATCCATCATATCGCATCTCGATTCACCGACCTTAAAATGTACGAGCAAAAAACAATGTAATATAAGCTCGACAAATTAATTATTGTCACATTGGATGTGTACAGAGAAATATAATGGTAAAAGTATGAAGTAAAGGATAATTGCAATTTGCAAGTAATTATTACAAAATATGTATATGGTAATTGTTTGACCTAGATACAGTGAAGTGTTTAAACTTGCTGAAAGATTGTTCTGCCTTTTCCATATGCAACATGCATGTATTTTAATCTATTCATGGAACTCATTTCATTTGTGGCAGATTCAATAATGTTCGACAGTCGAAAAGTGTCATAAAATAATTATTCCGATATTGTATTGAAAATAAGTGAATGATTCTAAACCTGTTGATTCGATTGAAACACTGAGGGTCTATTATTATTGACAACGAATGTCACAGCCCGTAAGATTGAGTGGGGAGACTCTCCTGCCTCATGACGTATCATGATATGGTATGTGATTTCATGCAAAATAGAGCTATACGTGTTTAATCAGGTATTTCTTTAACAATTATTTCAGTAATTAGTATTATTGAAAATATTTTTTTGAAAACGTATAGACCTACATTGATTTTGAGTTGCTGATTGGAGATTGTAATATAAAATAATAGTAATATGCTTGCATCTTGCCAAATTGAAAAAAAAGAAAAATGAAACCTTATTTGAACATGGACATGGCTCGTTTTTGCATAAAATCACATACCACATTATGATACGTCATGAGGCAGGAGTGTATCTCTGATTAATCTTATGGACCGTGACAGTCGCTATCAGTAAAGATAGAGCCTCTCAAAAGCACGTGATTCTATCGAATCAATGTATTTTAATTGATTTATTTAAATATCAGTTTATTTTTACTTTATTTTCAATGCCATTTTAAACCCATTTTTCTTTCATTTATAATTTTTTTCAACAGTTTTAGCTGTCATATTATTGAATCCTGTTGAAAAATATCATCCATGTTATAAATATCGAAATAAAATAATAACTGTATTTGTTACATCATCAAATGTAACCTATCAGATACCAAAATACATATTTGAACGCAGCGTTCCAAATAAACAATATGATATCAACCTTAAAAATAAATTATATAATTACCCATGGATTTTCGTATTACCAAATCAATAAATCGATAGTCACAATCGATAAATCAATCGATTACTATTCTCGTGACATACCTTCAATGTCCGTATCAGCTAACAGCTCACGCATTACGCCCAACAATGAACTCGGGACACCCGGCGACAATGTTAAAACATATGAGGAACGGTCGCTCGTAGGCAGAGCACGTAGCACATATTTGCCTACACCTCGTGTTTCCTTACTCGCCAAACGGAGGAACAATGGCACACGTCCATTGTTTGACGTCACATTGTTGTGTCACATTGTTGCCTCATTGACGACCTGTTAGGTAAATTAGAGTATTTGATAACCAATTGGATCGTGAACAAATTTGATAATTTTTATGTAATATAGGCCTACTATTTATATTATTTTTAGCTCTAATCGTAGGCCTATATATATATATATATATATATATATATATATATATATATATATATATATATATATATATATATAAATATATATTTATATATATATATATATATATATTATATTTATATATATATATAATATATAAATATATATATATATATATTTATATATATATATATATATATATATATATATATATATATATATATATATATATATATATATATGTTTGTGTGTGTGTGTGTATAAAAATGTATTGAAGATTCTGTCTTACATAAAAACACAGGATAAAATCATTTTTATGAAAATATAGAAAATGGCAATAATAACATAGGCCAAATTGATAGAATAATAAAATAACGAAGAACAAGAAAAAAAATAAGTGAATTAAATTTAAGAATTTACAGGAAACATTACTTTCCTTATGATTAACATTACTTCAATAGTCCTTGGGAGGGTTCAATAGTCCTTGGGAGGGGTGCAAGTCAAATCATTGACAAACCAATCGTTCGAAATACCATTTGATCGAAAGTTCTTTTCATCGAAATCTCAGTTGTTGGAAAGTTCAATTATTCGACAGTTTCATCATTTGTTTTGCCGAACAAATTCGGTCTTTCGAACAAATGTGATCCTGATCACATGATATCTAGCCGCTGGACCCCTATTCCTGAGATAAATGAGATGTGAGAAAATAAAAATGAGTGAGAAAACGAGTATCTCACATAAAATATGAGATGAAATATGTCACTATTATATGAGATACGGTAGTTTCCTGAGATAAATGAGATGTGAGAAAATAAAAATGAGTGAGAAAACGAGTATCTCACATAAAATATGAGATGAAATATGTCATTTTTATATGAGATAGTTTTCTCACTTATTTTTCTCACATCTCATTTATCTCAGGAATAGGGGTCCTGGTAGGCTGGTATGCTATAACAAATTTTTGATTAATTTATATTAAAAACAGAGGAGTATGGATATCTACAAAACGGTGTTCGATTGACTTGCTCATTATAGATCAACAGAATATATAATCAAATGAGATCATGGAAATGAAACGGATCAGATTGAAAAGAAATCTATAACCCGGCACCTCCACCAATTTCTCGTTTATCTGTCGCATAGCTTCCAATGAGCTACTACCGACTTCTTTCCGTCATTATAACACAGTAAAACATGATTTCAGTACACTGAGGCACCGTTTTATAAAACTGAAT
Source organism: Brachyptera putata (assembly GCA_907164805.1). Classification (NCBI taxonomy): domain Eukaryota; kingdom Metazoa; phylum Arthropoda; class Insecta; order Plecoptera; family Taeniopterygidae; genus Brachyptera; species Brachyptera putata. The sequence goes on along the minus strand of OU015471.1, from coordinate 17,210,774 downwards.
TCACCGTTGTATGGGCGTGGGTTCGAGTCCTGCATAAAGCATGTGATTTTGTAAACGTCATTTCACTGATGATCATTTCCTAGTTTCATTAATGATAATAATTATAATAGTTTATTGTCTTCATTGATTGATGACATGCATGATATATGACGACATTCAGTAATATAAATGAGTGAGTATTACTCATTATATGCTCATATACTCATTCGTACCCCCAGGAAATCTAGTTGTTGGTGGGGTCAATATGCGAAGAGTAATCATGATTATAATGATTGTGAAGTTTATTTGATGAATCTCTCAACATTGAAATTATGATGTTATTTCGAATTGAAGTAGGCCTACATTGTTACAACAATGCCTAAATCACCTACAATGAGTTATATAATCTATGTAGTCCTTACATTTCGATGCTTAATAAATATTTTTCACTTCCGAAAACGAAATAGTCATAAATAAAGTCATAAATGAAAAATAAACGAATAATTTTTTTGAATTGAAATCCCAATTATTGGTGCTACCATTCATTAATAATGAATTAATCATTGAAACTTCAATTACTGGTATGTGAAAACAACGCCTATCGGCCAAAACTAGATTAGTTAGAAACTCTCAGATTTTCGTCTTACCAAGTTGGTATCGGTCAAGACTTTCACACTGATTGGTTTAACCTGTCGGCGCTCGCAGCAATACTACCAACCTAACAGCCCCAACTTATTAATCACACGCATGGTGACATCACAAAAAAAACTCAAAATAACACATGTTATGTTGGCACTAATTGGATTGCTCATTTTTTTATTAACATGAATAACCTGACACAGCGTCATTTTTCCCCAATTAAGACTAATAATGACTAGGTAGGATCGTTCGGACAGGGTGTCACAAGGTAAATCTACTCATCGCATAGAAAATAATTGGATGAGCGAAGCGAAGATTCAATTTTCGCGTACTCAAAAAAAAAATAACATAAATTGTCCTAATTTCTATCCTACTTTTTGTTTTCAATAATATTGTACAGTCCTGATCACATAATGTGGTCGATCAAGGTTTATTAAAATGCGTCCTGAATAACATATACTGATATTATACGCACTAAAACTAGAAAGCAATGTTCACACGCACTTCACGCACAGTCTATTTAAAAATATAGCGGTCAAATGTGAGTAGATTCAATTTTAAATGTAATTTTAATTTCGGATTAAAACATTTTTTTATGTGACCGCAAGTGTACATGTCCTAACACTAATGCTGTGCTGCACAAAGAGGAGTGAAACTATGTCGGTTCTGGAAAAAGCTCAACATAATCATGGTTGACCATAACACATGGTTTATCGTTGTTTCTTTCCTTCTGATCATGCTAGTCAAATAATTATTGCTTCATTCGATTCGAAGAAGTGTCTTGTAATCTTCTGTCGATTCATCAACATTCACTCCAAGTTACATGTCCTAGTTAAGAGGTTCCAATCCAGAGCGTAACATTTACAGTGTCGACGTTACATAAAAACGATCGTAGTTGTTTTCCGTCTAAAAATATTGTGGTGAAACTACTTTAGACCATTCAGAGAAGTATTTTATAAAATACTGTCGATCCATAATAAACATACACAATATGATACATTTTATTTGTATGTAACGGTACGAGGTGAGGTGAAAATCAATTGCAAAAATATCTAGTGTTACTGTTATAAGTCTATACAATTAAGTGATCTTTCCACTTTTAATATTACAAAATTTGATTTACTAGCATTTCCGTCAAATATTATCTGTATCGTATGATGTATTTGTTGATTATTTTTTCTTACACTCTCAAAGTTGTATGATCATTTACATCTGTGAAATCACCTGGCGAGAACTTTTTACCCTATGGCGACTGGATACGCCTTAAAAAGATTTCTAGGCACAACGTATGAATTTCATTGTCAACAATAAAGAACATATTCGTATTTCTAGAGACGTTCCGTGTAGACACATTGTAGTGTGATTGCTTCATACTATACCGAGAAGTATCTTCTTCTTCGACATTTCTTCATCAATGCATCTCATTAGATCAACATGATAAGATTGAATACAATTCGTGATAAGTCAACAAAGTTGGCAAAATATCTTGTTTTTCTTTTATTCACCTTCGATCTTTCCACATATGTTTACTTGCATATACATGACATATTTATTGATTTTATACGACAAAATGACAAAAAGACAATATTACCACTTTTGTACTGTTATAAGCACTCTCTCTCTCTCTCTCTCTCTCTCTCTCTCTCTCTCTCTCTCTCTCTCTCTCTCTCTCTCTCTCTCTCTCTCTCTCTCTCCACCCACCTCATATTCTTCTTGTGTACCTTGTTTTTCTTGATTTAAGTGAATGTCAATTGTGGTACTGACCATTTCCTGTACTTTCTTTATACTCATAAACAGAACAATGAACACACATTATACACATGAATTATTATGCAATTGCTTCAAACTGATATCACAATTTAATTTCTTTCTAAGAACATCTTTTGAATTATTATATAATAGTTACGTCAGCAAAAAATGTATCAATACAATGTATATAGAAATGCTTCGTTCTTCACTATGTAGTCTGAATATGGAGATAGTTTCTTTCTTATGTTCCCATAGCAACCAGAAATGGGGGCATTGTTGCTCACTTATCACAACAATGAGTGACATTACTTGAAAATATCTCAAAGTTCAATTATTTATTTCGTGTAGGCCTACTTGTTTCAATCAATCTAATTAATGAGTTATCTTATACATGTACATGTAATAACGAAATCTAATTTGAAGACACTATAGAATTTAAATATTATGATATCATAGAAAATATATTAACCGATATATAAATAGTATTATAATAAATATTGATTGATAGTTGTTCTGAAATGATTGTGAACTATAGAATCATAGTACTTCAATCTATAAAATGCACAATATATTAATTTATAATTTACAATATGTTTGCTACGATTCCAAGAATATTAGTTTTGAAAAGTCATAATATATCCTCATTTGACGACAAACTCTATCGGGACTTTTACTAATTGACAAAAAACAATTACACAAAATTACCAACAATTACAAAATCACTTACGGCAACAAACATTGCTGCCAATTATTAAAGTAATAATTACCTATGTACATTCCTAGTCCTCATCTGTACATCCCATTTCATGTACTCTACCCATCCCTCGGAATCACGCAACTCGGGTCAATGTGAACAGCAGTGCTGTTAGTGCTGTTTTTGCTGTTTTTGCCGCCATTAACCATCACATAAACTATCCACATTTGGTGTTGCAATTATTGCAAATCAGTCATAACAACTGTACAGTTAGGTTAATAATAAGTAACTAAATGTGATGAAGCCGTTATAATAATGAGATGAGCTAGATATGTTGTGGAAACAATCTAGTTGCTCTATTCACAGGGTTGAAAGGTTAATTAGTATGTATATTGTGATACATGATGATAATTATTGTTTTCTTAGAGACCCCATAGACAGCTTGGTTATTTGGGGATGTTCATGAACGGATACAAATCGTTTTCATTTGAGAGTCTCGAATCTATTTTATGATGATTTATTATTTCATTTACGACCTCACCAGGAGATAGGTTATTTGGGGGTATTGATGGTCGGATGATGGGCGAATGATGTTTCTTATGGGGGACAACAATGTCCCCAGAATTGTGTTTTCCAATCACAACTTAAGGTAGGCCTACTAGTTTGTTTGTCTTCAAAGCGGCTAGCTGCTATTGTAACTTGACAAACATGTCATTTCCCTATTGCCACAGATTCTAAATGAGTAATACTTTGATGACGAAATGAGAGTATATTGTTTTTTCATCTCCTTCAGAATATTTTTTTTTGAATGAATAAATAACAGATTATAATATGAGCTATTTTATTTTGTAATTGTTCTAGATTAATTGATTGACAGTGATGGGTTTTTGTTCTACATTACAATTACAAAATGAATCAAAAACTCTCACTTGAAAAAATCCAGGAATACATATTTGTACATCACTTTCATTCCACTTGAATGAACTTGATAGGTAACAATCAATAATAATTAATTGCTCATTAAACACTCTGAAATACATTAGCTGAAGAAGAATCAATGATACAGAGTCACGGCATGTTGGAGGTGTAAACGATTCACGGTCCCTTATAATTATTCAGTTTTAATGTCCGGAAGTTGGCAATGATTAGCGTAACAAAGACATAACAAAGGAACAGTAATATTTTTTTCATTGATGTGTAATTTTATGACATGTTTTTTTAGGTTAGTCGGTTGGTAGATATTGTTGGATCATTTTATTACGTTATATTTTATATTCGATTAGTCATTTTATTTATTATTATTATCTAGGGTAATTGATTAATGCAATGCCCCACGAAGATATGAAAATGTCCGGAACTTTTCATTCTTCATTGTTTATAGGAGCTTTCAAGTAATCCCACACATTGTTGTAATAAGTGAACAACAATGTTCCCCAAATTGTGTTCTCTGATCCCAACTTAATTTTATTTGTCCCCAACTATTCTGCTTTGGTTTCTGACAACTATGCCATAGACCTATATATATATATATATATATATATATATATATATATATATATATATATATATATATATATATATATATATATATATATATATATATATGACATATTGTCTAACTTGGAGTTCGTTTCTTTTCATAAACATCAATAAAATAAAATCAGCGCGAATAATTTGCTATAGTCATTAACAAAGACGGTGTCTAGCCTCAGACGACCGACCGTCCCCCCTATGTCATACCACTGTCAATGACACGTGTCGAGCCGTCTTGCGGCGAGTGCACATGTACCGAGGTGGAAGAAAGTGAAAGTGAAAGCTTTTCTCGAGAATATTCCGGAACAAAATGCGAATAAGTTCGGGTATTTCCGGTTCTACTAGCGCAAATACTTGTTGTTTTATTAGCAAATAATAATGATGAGTAGTTAGTGATTTGTTAATAATGTTTGTTTAAGAAGACGTGAAAGATGTGGTGGGTGATTGATGGTCCTAGAATATTCTGTGTGTGAGAGTGAGTGAGAGAGAGAAGGAGAGAAGGGAGAGAGAGGGGAGGGGGGATTATGATGTAATGAAAATGTCAGTGAACTTAATACTCGGAGATATAAGTGGAAATGGCAATTTATAAGTCTTTGGATTGTAGAATTGGGGTGTGATGAAGATGAGAAAATGATGAGCTTATTTAAGTGAGTTATTCTGATATAAATAGAGACTAAAAACAGATTGATGGCCATATTATGTAGAATTTTCAAGAAAATTGTTTTATTCAAAGATGAAAACTTTGATAACTTTGGTCCAGCTTCAAAGTTGCCTTCATATATTAATTTTGAAAATAATTTCATACACTTTTTTTTTTATATATAACCATATATTCAAATTTACCATTTATTTCTGCATTCCGTTACATCATTGCCTACTGATTTTATGGAATTTGTCATTGAAAATAGTGTAGGTCTACAGAAGAGTTCAAATTCAAAGATCAATAAAAACATAAAATGTGTAATCTATATTTTTATTGATTACAAATTTTTCATTCATTTTGTTACATTTTGGCCCATGTTTAATATTTTAGACTTCAATTTTAAAATTTGTTAGCAAATCTTTCATAATCGAACAGATCAATTGATTCAATAATTTATTTTATTTTTAGTTCCAGACTTGACCATATCAAGCAACTTAAAACTTTCTACAATATTTGTTTTTACATTTGAATCCTCCTACTACAAGACTATTTATAAACTAATTCAAATTTGAAAATAATTAATTTATGAGAAGATAATTAATGGACTTAATGAAATATTGCTACAGAAATAACTTTCCAATTACGAAAATTATCTTATCGCATATATATATATATATATATATATATATATATATATATATATATATATATATATATATATATATATATATATATATATATATATATATATATATATATATATATATATATATATATATATATATATATATATATAGGCCTATAGACCTGTAGTAACCCATTTCATCATGGACATGGTTCGGTTTAGCATGAAATCGCATAGTGACGTCATTTGACAGGAGAGCTGTATCCCTGAATTTATTCTCACAACTCTCATCTTTTGAAAGTTATAACAATGTAAGAAACTATCTGATATTTCACTGTAATAGCTTCTGACCGTTTTATAACTTAATGTTCCTTTTAATAAGGAAGTCAGTCATAATTATAATGATTTTAACTTCCAATTAATCAGTCAAGTCAGCGAGTTATACAATTAGCAAGACCGATAATCATAAAGTGAAAATGGAAAAGGGCGTTAAGCCTGCGCATTAGAGTGAACTTTCTTGCGGAAATCCTAAAATGCATAAAACATTCAATTTATATTTATAGTAATGCAATTGAAATGGAAGATAAAGTTTTCAATTACATTTAATAATTGACAATTTGTTAATTTGATATTCAGTTTCAACTTGGTGACTATGAAACCATTATGTTCTAATAGCTGGAAATCTGAAAGTGTTTTCTAGAAGGAATGTATAACGAATAATTAATGTCAGTTATATATACTTGTATTCACGAAAGAAGAAGTCGTATACCAACTAAATAATTGTAAAAACTTCTTCAATTACATTATCTCAATGAAACTCTTATTATTTAACTCTTTTGAAAGATGCAGCTGCGTTTCTTATATCGTGAAACTCGTCTAGAAAAGGAATAGTGCCTTGAAAATGGCACTTTTGTACAAATATAACTGCGATATTTGTGTTTGTTTGGTTGGTAGCCGTGAATACGTATTTCCGTGAACACAGCCATCATTTACATTAATACAAAAAGTTAGCAGATAGTTTTTATTTCATTCTCAATAAGTCTTGCATGATCCTCGAAAGGAATGAAATTGAGGGGGATTTTTTGAGTATAATTTACTCCAGATATAATTATACATATAAGTACAAAAATAGATGGGAAGACTTTCACGTCTATATTGAATTGCATTACACTTGGCTGTAAACTAATTTCAGCAATAAATATTTTACATAGTTTTTTCTTTCTGAAATAATCGTATCTATACTATCCTACAAACAAATACGGCTTGTTTGTCATATTGAGTTTAATAGCGTTTTGAAATGGTAATTAAGATCTATTGGCGTCGGAGCTCGATTACTTCATTATATTTTATTAAAAACGTTCAAGCTAAAACATTCAGGAGGCATTTGCAAATGTAATTCATAGCACAATAATCTGAACAATCAAAACTGCGTCTTGAAAAATATGAATTAGAATAATTATTTTCAGTGGTCAGGATTATAATTCTAGTCATTTGATAGAATTGTGTGGTTTAAGGGCACTTTAACGACTAGACTATTAATATATTCCAATCGATACAACGTGTTAAGATGTTTTCATGTTTTCCCGGCAAACACTTTTATATGAATTACATTACAAGAATTATCTTCGGAAAAAAAGAAGAAAATTGTTCCATTTATAATAAATAATAACCTTATAACATAATATAATGATTGCGGAATAGAGAAGGGAATAATTAAAGAGAAAGACTGCACACGGCCCATATAAGTGTAATATGCATTTTTCTCATATGTATACTCAATTTAAATACTTGACAATAATTACTATGACGGTATTTTCAAGATATATAGTATTTCAAAATACACTGAAAGATAATTATTTCTTCATTTATATTGGGCTTAACGACTCACTGTACTAATGACCAAGATCTACTGACATCGATGAATGATGAATGAGAAGAGAGGTTATTTTATGAGGTGTTTTTGAACAGTGTGAAGGAGTCGGTCGCGGCTTCTTGTTAAGAGACCATCCCAGTATAAACCTTAATGACAGAGGAAAACCACGGAAAACCTCTGTCAGGATAATCGATCATGGCGGGAATCGAGACCCGGTCTTCTTAATGACGGTTCAGTGTATTAGCCATCGACCACATGTCTTAGTAAAGAAGATTATCGAAGGACTGTTGAAGTATTGAATACGTGTATGACGTTGGATGTTTCGTTTTATTTTTTAATTACTATCTCACTCCAGATTATTGATGAAAATTCAGATAATATAATCAGAAATATGTCTAAATCAATAATTTATTCAATGTTTAGCTGTGAAATCAGAATATATCAAAGTACTCAGTACATATTGTCTCAACTCTAGATTGTTGTGTAATAATTCCGTATTGCTTTACAATTTAATTGTAGATCGTATTATTCTTTCAATTTGTTCTTTATTAGTTCATTACACCTACTTGATAATCATGCGTTATTATAATATTTAGAACTCAGGTCCTTTATCTGTGCCTTTAGCTAGGCCTATATTTACTGTATATAAATTACTAAAATTAAAATATAAGAAGCGCGGTTGATTTTTGATTTTTTGTATTCTGTTTAAATTAACATCGAAAACTTGTCACAGAGCCATTGTTCCCCTATAAAGACAAATGACGACATTTTAGGATCGATCGAACAGGGCACCACAAGGGCAATCAAATAATGGAAAATAGAATTACTTCAAAACAAATTAAAGAACGAAAGACAAAGATTATTAATATGTTGAACGAAAATCAAATAACACAAATTACAAACTTAATATAATTCCGAAACAAAACTTGACCAAAAAATCATATGTTTTTTATAAAAAACTTCATCCAGGACCGCAATGAATAATTTAAATTCCAAAAACTAAAATAGTGTAACTCATGTATCTGCAAGTTTCAGATTTGTATTTATTACGTGATCTTTACTTCGACTGAAGAAAGTTCATCGCATTTGTGTTTTCATCAAACTGCTAATTAAGAACCACTTTAAACATGAAAGTTACACACTTTAATATCACGAAAACGTTTTTAATCCCAATTCCAGTTTCTATTGGAATAATCTAATTAAATATGAACAAAAATGTGTAAACCAATTCTTCTCTATCTGATAGCAATGTCACGTACACATATCATTCAAGAGAAATTAATTAATTTCAAGTTGGCACAAAATTTGATGAGTTTAAAATAAGTCATTTCATATTGTAATTATTTAAATACACCACAAAGAAATGTGTATCTATTTCTAGTACTTTCTTTCTCGATTTTCACGGTCTTATTTCTCGTACCAAAGGCGGACAATAAGAATTATTTGCCAATATTACCAAATATAGTTTGGAATTATAGTCCATACAGTATCATTAGAAGAAAGTAACGAATCGTAAAAATGTCGTTCGATGGAACAATAATGAACGGTCGTGACTTATTGTATACAATTCTATTGTCGCTACGCAGTGCACGGTGACAACGACTTATGTTTAGATGTTGGATCTTTATTATTTCATAGTGATACATATACTTCATACTCTCACCCTTATGTGTACAAAGATTTCTGGTTACGGGTATAAGAAATTCGTCAGTTAAAATATGAATGAAATTAATATAAACATGTAGAATATTGTGTAGAATATAGTGAGCCCCCAAAACTAAGTGTGCAGTGCATATCAAGGGAGGAGAGAATTAATTGCCCCGCAGGGAAACTTTTCTAAATTTTATGTTTTTAGATTCGATTCTACGGGTTTTGGGAACTACACGAAGTTTCTCCAATTCATAACTGTGGGGGGCCCACCGGCGGGGGGCCACACCGGCCAATGACCGGTGTGGCCTTATGGCCAGTACGTGCCTGAATATAAGTTTATTTTCAAGAACTCATTCCTATTATTGACATGTTTGAATTGTTCACTGTCACTGGCATTATAACATAAAGATTTATTGTTTGCTAAATGAGGAACATTGTAATTAATTATACTTTGGGGTGGTATAATCACCTTTGTGGTTCCCTGTCCCTTTTATATAGTTTTTCTATAGGGGAACAAAGATTCAGCATCAAATTTCAATGGTAAAATAAATATATTTATTTTCTTCCATGACTCATAGGCCTACATCATGTACCCATAAAACCATATGATGTATGGAAATATCGATGTTGTTTGATTCAACCCAATTACTGTCATCGGCTTTCTCTTCTTGAATGCAAATCTCGATGATTCAGCATAATGCTAAATTCTTCCGTCACCTTGTTCCGTCATCACAACATCTGTAACCAGTGCATCTTCTTTTACCGGTAGCTTCTTTTACCGGTACATCGTCTTTTACCGGTACAACTTCTTTTACCGGGACATCTTCTGTTATTGGTACTTCTTCTTTTACCGGTACTTCTTCTTTTACCGGTACATCTTCTGTTACCCGTACACTTCAGTTACCGGTACATCTTCTTTTACCCGGACATATTCTGTTACTGGTACAACTTCTATTACCGGTACACTTCAGTTACCGATACTTCTTCTTTTACCGGTACATCTTCTTTTACCGGTACATCTTCTGTTACCGGTACACTTCAGTTACCGGTACTTCAACTTTTACCGGTACATCTTATTTTACCGGTACAACTTATTTTACCGGCACATCTTCTTTTACCAGAACATCATTTTATATGTTCATTTTACTGTTCGTGTTCGTTTATATGTTATAATAACAAATATTCACAAATAATTTTGCTCACGCACTATAAATATACTTAATCAAAATAATATACAAAATTATTTCCAAACTTTGGAAAAATTCTCAAAAAGAGGATCTGTTTATTTTAAAAGTATAAAAGGTTGATTTATTTAATTATTCAATATATTTATTAAAGTTTTATTTATAAATGCGAAAAATGTCAAGAATCTTCAAGAAGGCTTCTTTCTTTATTTTTGATGTCACACATTGTTGTAATGAGTGGAACACAAATTGTTTTCTCCAATCACAACTTTAGTATTAGTTTGTTTGTCTGTCTCCAAATTTTGTATTTGCTATGATAAGCTGACGTCACAGTTATGATACCTACACATATGAAAAATGCACGAGCAAATTCCACGACTGTCAGAAGGACTCTTCATTACGTTCGTCCAATTACTTCATCACATGAACAACAGGGGTTTCATTTTCATGTAATTTCCTTACATATACCGTTAGTTTCTTATCGTTATTTTATATTTCCAAACTGTAGCCTAATTTGGTGTACTTTTACTATCACTGTATCTGTGCAATGATCATGTTATGACGTAATACATTATCATGCAGAATTCTTTAAGTGGAATAAGAGATGAAAACAGGAAACAGATTTGACGCTAATGCGTGTTCTGATTTGTAACACTATATTATGAAATATAAACCTACTCCGAGTTCAAATAACGTAACTTTTATCTAATTAACTCCTATAGAACTGATAATTAAACAAAATTAAGTTGTTTGATTTTTTGAACTCTAGATTAAGTGTCGAAGCACCCCTGTTTTATAACTGATTGGTTTTCTGGGATTTGAAAGATTCAAAAACTTGATGAGAAAATTCTTTGGTGAGTTAGTTGCTTTCTCCAGCGTTGAAATCTCCTGTGAAAAAGTTTTTCACGCTAATATAGTAAGCCACACTAGTCAACCATTCTATCATCTTACATTTTACAATTATCTCTTTCTGTTTACTCATTTTCATTTCTAGTTTCAAGTTTTGATATTTTCTGTATTTGTATTAGGCCTACTTTGCAAAACAGATAAGATTATGCTTTTATTTGTATTCTTACGAAAAAGAATGTCTTATTAGGACTGTATATATATACATAACATATGTGATTTGTATTTTCACACCATGAGTTATGCTTGTATTCACGAAAGAAAGTCGTATATCACCTAAATAATTGTCAAGATTTCGATAGTATTTCTGCCAACTATATATTATCTATTGTGTAATATATTGTATTATATAAAATGTAATCGCTTGCCTTATTCCTACCCCGAACAAACCAGCTATCCCGGCTTCAACCACTCTCAATGCTGTCCGTGTTGCGTTTTGCAGTTAAACTAGTCTATATATTAAAATGTCTATGGCTTAGGGTGACCATATCTAAAAAACGGAAATCCGGGACAATGCTAAGAAGTTCAAAGTTAGACTCATTCCACGCCAATTTACGTGAAGGGGGGGGGGGTGGAGGGGAGTAACGCCCGCAGTGAAATTTTTGGAATGTGTAGTGTTTTTAGTGGTTTTCTAGTATGATCAATAGTTCTCTTGAAATCTACTAAAAAATCGTTGAATCTCGAAATCTCGTTTTCAGTTTCAATAGCAGTTTTTAAAATTCAGAATAAAAATACATTACAAGAAAAATGTCATGTTTAAACTATGCCCAGTTACAATATACTTCCGATTTTATAAAACCGGGACATTTGATAATCCCGAGAGGATTTCTCGGGACGCCGGGACAGGAAGTGCAAACCAACAACAATCCCGGAAAATCCTGGACATCTTGTATCCCTACTACTATAACTAATCCGTATCGTGTTATTTGTGTTATCAGGGGAGCAGCATGGGAAGAAGCCTTCCTCGCCGCGGTCGAGCACGCCGAAGCCCACACCTTCAAACACATATCCACCGCCAGGTTCGCTTCACGCACCCTCGACATCGAGCTAGAGCGCAACACGCGCACCGTCATCCCCTACTTCAGCGTCACGTTCATCATCATGGCCGTGTTCTCCGTCACATCATGCATGATGCGTGACTGGGTCAGGTCGAAACCCTGGCTCGGCCTCATGGGCAACATATCGGCTGCTATGGCGACCGCCGCGGCGTTCGGCGTCGTCGTTTATTGCGGGGTCGAGTTTATTGGGATTAATCTTGCTGCACCGTTTCTTATGTTGGGTAAGTTTGTTTACTTGTTATATGTTTGTTTTTATTTCCATATTATTATACATTATTCTATATTAGACAGCGCATCAGTCCTGGTGTCAAAGTTAATTGTTTTTATATAATTAAAATGGGGTGGTAAGATCGCCCGTGTGGTGCCCCGTCCAAACGATCCTACTTTCATCCTTAGCTTTGATAGGGGAACACTGATTTTGTATTAAGTTGATTAAAAATATATTTTCATCTGATAGTAGTCGGTATGGGTCATATTATCCGGTAGTTCAACAGAACGTAGTATTAATTTCTGGGAGTCGATGTTTAAAAAAAAACGAGCCCACCAACAGCTAGGTCATACGGGGGTACGAATAAGCGGGTGATAATGAAACGATGTGATGATAGTACATTTAAAAACACACATGCCTCATGTGGGACTCGAACCCACGCCCAACGGTGACGTCAGTTTCTACCGCTAGCGATTTATCGGAATATACGTTGAATTGATGATACTTTCGAAGGTATGAGATATCAAAATTCTTATACCATAGAAATGGTGTTTGGGATGATGATGATCTTTTCAAAACATTCAAAATAATATGCATCAAATTCGATAGTCATCACCACTAATATCTTGCTAAATTAACTGCATTGCAAAGTACTTGGACGTCGGAACAGTATCACCAAAAAACATATATATTGCTAAATCATCTTCTTCGAACTCCTAAACAGTAAAATAAGTTGAATCAGTTAGGTTCTACGACTTTTCTGTCTTCGTATTATTTTAGCTGTAAATGAAATACTATTTTTACTTTTAACGTCTTCTTAACGGTAAAAGCTGATGATAGTGGATGAGTTAATAATGTGAACATTAAAATTACACTCGTTAATGACATCAGTGATTTAATTGCAAATGTATTTCCGAAAATAAAACGAAAACAAATGAGAACTGTACTTTCTAGTTTTTTCCTGAATGAAAAAGATGAAAAAGTGAACTATGTTTAATTTGTTTCGCGATATCTCTCTCTCTCTCTCTCTCTCTCTCTCTCTCTCTCTCTCTCTCTCTCTCTCTCTCTCTCTCTCTCTCTCTCTCTCTCTCTCTCTCTCTCTCTCTCTCTCTCTCTCTCTCTCTCTCTCTCTCTCTCTCTCTCTCTGTGTCTTCTCTTTCGTCTGTAGTATCCGGCGTTTTATCCATCATTACAGAAGACAGGTTCCTTTAATAAAAATCGCTCAAGCTGATATTTAAATAGGTCAACACTTTTCTTCGACTTGATTGATTCTGGCAACTGATTATACGGTTTTCTCCCTTCCAACATACGATCTTGTTCGTACGTGGTAGCTCTCTTGTGATGACGACATAGTGATGGTGTCTTTACACCTACCATCATAATTATGGATACTGGAATATAATGGTACACTATCAATGTGTTGCCTTACACGGTATCTATTACATATATGAATAGACCATACATAGTCGTAACATTAAGCCTATTAAAAAGACTCATACAGAAAAATTGTCCACATTTTTTAAACAAAATCTACAGTACTTTTTTTTTACTCCAACTTATGTCCCCTGGGTATGGTTACGATTTTTATTTAGTTCTACTAACTCTTAGATTAAAGGTAACTGGACTTTGTAATAGCGGTCCTTTTAGTCAATTCAGGAAACTTACAGACACCGGTTTTCAAAACGTTTGATTCACAATCTTCAGTGTTTGTTATTTACAAGCACGATCGAAGATTGACACTAATTGAAATTATGATTGATTGATGATTGATGATTGACGATGGAATGACGACCAATCAAATTATTCGTTTCTGGATCATTCCGAGTTGGTATTTCTTTGCTAATTGGGCTCATTAGTTGTAGGCCTACCAGAGCTAACCATATGGTCTTATTTCATTCATTTATTTATTTTTCTGTTACTCTACTTTCTTCAACATAAATTATTCAATAAATATAACAAATGCATTATCATGATTCAATTACTGACAATCAAGAGCCAATATCAATTTTTATAGATCTTTTATAGGGGATATAACACATGAACTATTTCTTGTATTTATATATGCCTATTATATATATTACGATTCATTGTGTTTTGTATGTTTTTAATTATACATTATGATTCATCATTTCATAACTTTTTGTGAATCAAGTTACATAAAATAATTAGATTGTGAAATTATTCTGTAATGTTACATTTATTATTTTCGTTCCATTTTTGAATCTAACTCACTTTAAACATGTTACAATATGCCCTACTAATTTCTATTAATTTGTTTATTTGACATAGGCCTAATTATCTCACTTGTTGAATTTGTTGGTTTACATGCTGACATAAGCTGATGCTGTCATATTTGATTCATTATAAAAATAACATATCTATTACACATATCACATCAAAAACATTGATACACGTTTTTTACCCAACATCATAGTGTATAAGTTTAGCCCAATATTTAACCCAATTCTAGGGCTATTTTTTTCTTGATTACTACTTTTAAGTTGGATAAATTTGAACTATGTTTGTGAAAGTAAAACCACTTTTTTTCTATATTAACCGCCAGTTACTCAATGTCAACTCGCTTCGAGTGATAAAATACAAGTTACGAAAATGCATTCACAAACACGTTTAAGGATTATATAATTAGGATGCATGCATTTTTTTGATGGATTAAACTGCAACCATTTATTGTAATCTTATTTCTTTTCAATGCGATTACTTATTGTAGCTATGTATACTGTAGTTCACACATAATGTCACAATTTATATGTTTCAATATTAATAATTAACATCGAAATTTGACACAGAGTCATTGTTCCCCATTTAAATCCGATGATCCGAGTAAAATCCGTCAGACGGGGTAACTCAAGGACAATCTTACCACCCCTAAAAAATGTAATTAAAATATAAATATTCGTTAAAAAAAATGCTGTAAATTGATAATTCATAATCGATAACGAACAAGTCCATAATTTGTTTTGATATCAGTAATCATTTGCAAAGCAAGTGAAGAAATAAAATAATATACATGTTTTTCTAGGGAGCCTTCAGTTAAGCTCATCAGTGTTTTAGAGTATCAAAATAATGTATTACTTTATACTAAATTCATAATGATTGCATGAATGTATCTATCATAGACTAATTTATAGTGGAAAGATCAGTATCAAAGACTATATATTAAATAAATGGTAAAATTATAGATGTAAATAAAAAATATAGACATTCTCAAATTTCATATCAAATTAAATGTTGTGTACAGAATCCCATTGATAAACTTAACATGATAATCAATACTACCAAGAATCATCTTGAAATGCATATTGATAAATGAAAGTTAATTAAAACAGCTGGTTTACTGGACGTGAATTACAGTATAGTCAAGGTGAAACGTTTCGCAGACTCTGTGTCCATACATCATACATGACGCTGACTTTAGCACACATTTTATCACGCCAACAAGTATAATTTAATAAATCAATAATAAATCAATTAATAAATAAGTCAGTTTTACTTATTAATTAGTTCTTAATACAAACTGGCATGATAAATTTAAAAATTATCCACTATGGAAACGTTATATATTTTCATGTTTATGGTAGAACGTGATGATAAATTGCGTGATAAAAGCGTGATAAATACGTGATGAATGAATTATGAATTATAAATTAATCATTATATAAACAATTTGGATCTCGTTGATTGTTTCTAATGATTTTATAACTTTAATAATTAGGTGTACATCCATTGTCTATGTTTTAAATATGACGATTGCCTCGCAAAAAATGTATTTTGAAAGCTGTCCATAACATTAAAATATTATATATATATAAATCTTTATTTTAGACTATGTCATGTTATACATGATTGCCGTCAGACACATAATAACAATCAAATAAAAAATTAATGAAGTAAAAAAAAAACTGAAAAACACACAATAATAATAAATCACACATGAATGATTGATAAAAAAAAATGATTGGTTGTAGAAAATAATGAGAGAATATTAAACCATAATGAATAAGTATTAGTGTGAACAGTAATATGAAAATAATATAAAAATAATACAAAAATGACGAATAATTAAGCTATAAATGAGAGTATAAATGGTTGCTCAGAATGGCGATAGATCCTTTTAAGGCTAAAATCCCTATCAAATTTATAAAATTACTTATTCTGTACCTACAAAAATCTCAAGTGCTACCCTACATTATCTACATTATTAACACAGTTTATCGCTTATAATGACTTTGTCACAAATTCTACCTTCGAAGGAAACTGCTTGATTTACTGTTTATCTTATGAATATCCATGTCGTCCGTGGATTTTATATGTTTAGAAATTAGAAGGTGCGTTTAATTAAGGATTTCAGATCTATTTTAAGTTGACCTTCTTGGAAATATTTAGTTAATAGATAAATCTTAAATATATTTACCCTTCCTTTATAATATAAGAACCGTACCTGAACTGAATATCTTGGATTTATTTCACAATTTTACTAACCTAAATCAAAGAATAGATAAGATAATATAGTGAATATTGTTTCACTTCCTATCAAGTACAATCATGTGCTACTATAAAGCTGCAAAAAATTTGTTTTATAACCTTCAGAATCTGGTTTGTAACATCATTAAAAACATTTAAAATTCGCTTACAAGTTACAACTTATTTCTTAATAAATTAGCAAACATTTGGCCGTCATTTCGTATCGTTTGGTATCTTTATGATTTCGTCGGATAAAAGTTGTTGAACTAAAAAATAATCTATATGTTTTGTAGAAAGATACGAATCAGAATTTAATTAAATATCCGTCAAAATTGGAAAATAAGAATCGTTCAATAAATGTTTAATCTGTAATTAAAGTATAACTAATGGATGGTTTGTGTAATACAAGGCACACTATTTCCTCTCAAGAAAAACTCATAATTTCTTCTTCAAAATGAGTATATTTTTTACCATTCAATATTTACCACATGCTTATTTTCTAAGCAATTAGTTATTACCTAATATTTTGGTGAAAAAATATATACCACTCAAATTGCCTTTCAAATAATTTTTATGTAGACATTGATTGGAGTTTTTGCTGTATATTTTGCATTTATTCATTTATTTAATTCCGTGGTGGTATTTTATAATAATTTGATTATATGCTATCAACAGAATGTAATTTCTTAATGTTTTTTGATAATTTCTATTAATTAATAGATCCAGGTGTCAAGACTTCACGTTTTTGAAATAACTGCAGTTTCAAAATATATTTACTAGAAAATGAAATGAAACTGTACCGATGGTGTTTAAATTTGATAGACCTGCAGTGTAATTATAATATTACTTGGGCAATTATAAATCAATTTAATCCCTATAATCTTCAAATTACTTTTCCTCACTATAGTATTGCTTTATCACCGTTTTACTTATATGATATATTTCAACGGTCTAATATTTATTTTATACACTTTTTTGCTTTTGTCAAAGATTATTCAAAGAATATTTGATTGCGAATAATTTTTTTAAGAGTGGAAATATTGTTTCTCATAAACTAAATATTATTTTTGATCTATTTAAAGCTATCTAATGCTATTTTATTTCAGCTGATTCATTTCATCGCTCTGAAACTGATAAATATTTTAGGTCTGCCACTATATTTTCAATCCACAGGACCATGAAAGTTAACAACCTCAAAAGTATAATGATCTCAACAAATACAGAACCAAATATTTCTCCCTTTTTATAAGTCTTGCAGTTTCATAAATATTAATGTTTCAGTTTTCAAGAAATTGTTATCAAATTTTATAGGATTTCAAATAAATCTGTAGCAATTAACGAAAAGGTGGTAAAAATGTCAACAACAATTTTATTTCACCCCAAATAAAATGTATGTTTGCAATTCTATCGATGACGTAACAGCTAGTTAGTACGCATGCGCCAGCTGTTTGATTTCTATGCCAAATACGAGATGGTCGACGGCGTGACGTATGTGCACTACGGTCGGTTTCACCTCTCGTTAAACACGTGACGGTATGCCACTTCAGCACAACCGAGTAGCCAACCCACATTCGACAAGACAAATAAATATGTTGCAGATATATATAATATTCAAACCCCCGTATAACCTAGCTGTTGGTGGGGTCGTTAAGCAGCATTATAATATTCAATAAAAACAATTTATGGTTCGCGATTTTTTTTTTTTTTTTTTTTGAAATAAAATGCTTTCAAAATTATTGAAATGTAAGCAGCATAATTATGGATTTTCCTCAAAGTTGAACGAAATTTAAAAAAAAAAAAAAAAAAAAAAAAAAAAAAAGATGGAACATCCCAGTGTATAAATTAGATATACATTCCATCTCTACGCAATGCAAGAAGGTAACTAAGCTGGTTGACAACGCAATACACTTAAATCCATTTAAAAATCAGACGAATAATAGAGTCTAACTATATTTTGAATCAACTATAATGCAGAACCATTGATGTATCATGGAAGGCCGTGATCAAACATGGGCTGACCAGACGGTTGTTCGCGTACTTGAATTGGTTATTTGCGGAAGTATAGAGTATTTATCTACGAGTGTGGCATAATTGTGAACCGAATAAAATTTCATAAAGATTGAGCTAAAAATCATCGTCGAGTCTCCACTGAGTGAGTTTTGAATTGGATTTCAAATTTGTTTCATTTTCATGGAAATTATTATTTTCTGGTTAAATGGAATTCTGACATAAGAAGTCACTGCCAGTTGCATTCATCATTTTTCGTTTCATGCGAGCCTTCTTGATAAATTCTTTATACATGCCTTCTAGAGATATATTCAATTTATATAGTCAATATCACGGCAGCTAGAATATTACGAGCTAGTGATTGGAAGTATTTGGAAGCGTCAATATGAAGGAAGAAGATAATCAAGCACTGTTTTGTATTGGAATTGGTAACCCCAAATCCTCAAATATTAAGAGGCCGAAGAGAATGATTAAAATGAAACAAAACTTGTATCGAAGATCTAAATGTGAATTGAAGAAGAGAGGAGGCCTCACAGGAGTTTGGAAACAAACATTGGCGAGGGTTGACGAGTTCAACAAGAATGACCGACAAATTCAAGCAAAAGGGAAAGGGCATGAAGATGAGAATGTAGGGGCAAAGTGCGGGAAGAAGAAGAAGAAGGCCAAGAATCATGCATTTGTGAATGAGATTAGAAGTGAAATAGAACAGTTAAAAAAAGAAATATTTGAATTCAAAAAGAAGTTTACAGAAGTAGATGAAGTTGAGGTCTCGAGAACGTTCTGGGAGTTGGAAAAAGATATGCATGTTAGGGAACTGCAATTGAAAACAGGAATACAAGTTGAACAAAGAGGTACAGTTATAGATTTGGAAAGTTTTAAGAAAAGTTTGGAAGAAATAGAAATGGAAGGAGTACAGCAAAAGATAGAGAATACTGATAGCGATGAAAATATTCTGAAGAGGGCTACAGAAATATTGGGGCATGAAGATGAGAATGTAGGAGCAAAGTGCGGAAAGAAGAAGGTCAAGAAGAACGCATTTATGAGTGAGATAAGAAGTGAAATGGAAGAGTTGAAGAGGCAAATATTTGAACTCAGAGAGAGGTTTACAGAAGTAGATGAGGTTGAGGTTACGAGGACGTTCTGGGAGTTGGAAAAAGATATGCATGTTAGGGAACTGCAATTGAAAACAGGAATACAAGTTGAAAGAACAGGGATAGTCATAGATTTGGAGAGTTTTAAGAAAAGTTCGGAAGAAATAGAAATAGAAGGAATAGAGCAGAAGATAGAGAGTTCTGACATGAGTAATGAAAATATTCTGAAGAGGGCTACAGAAATATTGGGAGATAAAATGCCGAAAATGAAAGAAATACGAATGATTATGGATACTGTAAGTACCACCAATAAATTCGAGGGCGAAAAGGTTGTAATGAATGAAACAAGAGAAAGAGTATTAGATGTAAAGGGTACGCTGTTGATGGGTGATGTTGGAAGAAAAGTGGCGAGTGAATTCTGCAATGGAATGGATAATCGCGCATTGATTGAACCTGGGATCAAAATTAAAGAGTTTTCATCACGAATGAAACGAGGTGTCTATTTTTCAGAATTGAAAAGAGTAAATACAATTTTACTGAACTTGGGAAATAAGGAAGTTCGGGAGGGAAAGAATAGAGAAGAAATATATAACGACATGAAGGAGGTGATGGAAGAGGTCAATATATCTTGTGGACATGCGGTCAAGATAGTTGTCTGCGGGTTGCAAAGTAAAGGTGGAAGATACTTGAATAGAGGAATGAAGAGAGTAGTTGGAGAAAACTTTGGGATATTTGTGGAGACAGAATTTATTCCGGGATACATTAGCGATAAAAACGCATGGGCAAAGAAATATGGGAGAGAACTCAGAATGAAAATAGACAAAAACAAACGAAGTGAAAAACAATTGGATGGTAATATGAATCAGAAGGAGATACAGTTTGCAGCAAATGAAATCCTTGTAATGGGTGATTCGATATTAAGAGGAGCAGCGGAAGTTTGCAGGAAGGAAGGATGTGTTGTTGAGGTATATGCAGGTATAAGAATAAATGAGCTCACGAAAAAGATTGTAAACAGAGAAACTAAAGGAATACCGAAAGTGGTAGTCATCCACGTTGGAACTAATAATCTTCGAATAAAATGGGATAAACATATGATGACGGACATAAGTGATCTTTTGCAGGCTGGTAAGGGAAAATATCCAGATGCAACGTGGGTTGTGAATGGTATAATATTCAGAGACGACGTTTATGGGACAACTATTATGAAGCTAAACGAGAGTTTCAAATGGGTTTGCAAGAGGATGGGAGCAATATATGTGGATCCAAACAGCATAATAAATGATGAAGATGCGGCAGAAGATGGATTGCATCTAAACCACAAGGGAGGAGAAATATTAGGTGACCTAATAATTGGTAATATCAAGAAAGCATTGCGGGAAGAAACGGGCGAGGAGAATAAGTCAAAAAACTGGGTTTAAAGGGGGGTTATGAAACAAAAGATAATGGACTTAGGTTTCTGGAAGTGAACTGCAGAAGCGTCGTAGCAAATAAAATGGCTTTTCAGGCAGCAATCGAGGTGCACAAACCAGATATATTCATTGGTGTGGAGTCATTTTTGAACAGTGAAGTATTCAATAGTGAGATATTTGATAAAACATTTCAAATATTCCGTAAGGATAACACAAGGAGAAGAGGGGGCATATTCATTGGTGTTAAAGAGGGGATATTATGTAAGGTATTATGGGAAGAAGACAATCTAGAACTAATGTGTATAGAGGTAGAAACGGGTGGAAAACTGACTAGAGTGGTGGCAGCTTACAGGTCACCAACCAGTGGCTTTGAGACAATAGAGAGGCTGTGTGAAAGAGTTGAGGATTTGGATGCAACTCATCATAATATTGTGATTGGGGGTGATTTGAATATGCCGAACATAAAATGGATTGAAGGAAACAATGGATGTAGAAGCTTGGCACAAGGATTGGTCAACAGACTAATGAACCATGGTTTTGTTCAAGTTATACTAGAAGGTACACGTGCTACCAACAGAGATAGCGATAAAATGAATTTGCTTGATATATTCCTGGTTAAACCCCCAGAAATTTGGATAAGGAGCGAAGTGGCAGACGGAATAAGTGATCATAGGATAACGATTCTGGACACTAATATTGGAAGTGTGGTGAAAGTTAGAGACGAAACAAAGGTGATTTGGTGCTATCGAAATACTGACGTTGATGGACTCAAGGACTTCATGACATGTAATATGTCGGAATGGTTCGATTTGGAAAAAAATGTTGAGATTCTATGGAGAGGTCTTAAGAGTATTTTAGAAGCGGCAAGGGAGAGTTTTATCCCTGTTAAGGTGATCGGTAGTAACAGCGACCCACCTTATTATGACAAGGAAGTTAAAAGACTGAAAAGAAAGGCCAGGAAGCTGAATAACAGAAAGGAAAGCAATATAGAAGAAAGAAATAGACTTCAGGTTTTGTTAAAAATGGCTAAGGAGACAGCTTATACAAATTATTTAAGTAAAATGTTCAACAAAAAAGATAAAGAAGGTAGTTGGAAGAAGCTGTATGCACATATCAGTAGACTGAAGGAGAGTACAAGAACAATACCAACACTCATTACTGATAATGGAACAGTTGAAACGGAGGAGGGTAAGGCGAACGAACTAAATGATTTCTACAGTAAAGTTTTTCAAGCAAAGGGAGAGGAACGTATTGATAACAGAGTATTTGAAGATGAAACTGGATGGAAGAGGTTAAGAATAGAACGTGGAGATATTAGTATAGCTTTGCAAAAAATGAAGAGGAAAAAGGCTTCTGGACCTGATGGGATTTCTGTTGAACTACTGAAATTAGCAGGAGATACAATAGAGCCGTACCTTGTTGAACTTTTCAGAGTCTCATTGGATACAGGTATTTTACCTAGAGAATGGAAGGAGGCAATTGTCGTACCGATCTATAAAAATGGAGAACGATGTAGAGTCAAAAATTACAGGCCTATTAGTCTCACAAGTTGTGTTTGCAAGCTGATGGAAACAATAATGAGTAAGCACATAAGAAGAGTGTTAGAAACTAATGGGTGGTTAGCTGATGAACAACATGGTTTCAGAACAGGATACAGTTGTGAGTCTCAACTTACAGGGCTGGCCCAAGATATATCGGATGCTATAGATGCGAAAGATGAAGTAGATGCAGTATTTTTGGATATGGAGAAGGCGTTCGACAAGGTACCGTATGAAAGGTTGATGGATAAGCTCACAAACATTGAGTTGGACCGACGAATAGTGGTATGGGTGAGAAACTTTCTCGAAGATAGGACGCAAAGAGTACGAGTAGGAAATGCATTATCTGATATTGTACAAGTAACATCAGGAGTTCCACAGGGGAGTGTTTTGGGTCCTCTCCTATTTCTTATATTTGTTAACGATATAAATGCAAACGTGGTATCCAAGTTGAGATTATTTGCAGATGATTGTGTTGTGTACAGAAGAATACGATGTGAGAAGGATATAGAAACATTGCAAGAAGACTTATCAATACTGTGGGAGTGGGCCGAAAGTAACAAGATGGGATACAATATTCAGAAATGCCAGGTAGTAAGGTTTACATTGAAGAAAAATGTTACCGAACCGCAGTACTATATAGGAGGAGTAAGACTCGAGAGCAAAAAAAGCTGTAAATACTTGGGTGTGATATTCAATCGACGGATGGATTGGGGAGACAATATTGAACACGTAAGTGCCAAAGCAATACGAAACCTAAATTTTGTAATGCGGAACTTGGCTGGAGCAACGGAGGAAATTAGGGAGAAGGCATATTTAACCCTCATAAGACCAATTGTGGAGTATGCTGGGAGTGTGTGGGATCCATACAGGGAGGGGCAAGTTAGGAGATTAGAGGGAGTACAAAGGTGGGCAGCAAGAAGAGTAAAAGGAAGAATGAAGAGAAGGGAATGGAAAATTGTTGTGCATAATGAAGCGACGGATTTTACATTAACACTGAAGAGGATACCAGTAAGCGTGAGTGAGATGATAAGAGAGTTGAAGTGGGAGTCGCTAGGAAAAGGGCGTAGAGTGGCAAGACTATGCGCCATATTTCAAGCCTATTCTGGTAAAAAGCCATGGAAAGAACTTGAAGAGAGAATGATGAAGGCATACATTGCAAGAGGCGATCATGCAGCGAAATTGAGGTGCAAGAGTAGTAGAACGGATGTTGGGAAATATTCGTTCTTCAATAGATCGATAGAAGACTGGAATAAGCTTGGTAAGGACTTGATGGGAAGATTACCCAAATCGGTAGCGGCCTTTAGATGGAGAATGAAGAATGACATGAATGATGATGAGTAGTGGAATGGATGGAATGAATTTAGTTTGTATAGTATTGTATGTAATTATTATTTTGATATTATTTAGAATTAGGACTTTGCCACCTGTACATTTTGTGCAAATTGTGAAGAAAAATAAATAATAATAATAATAATTGAAGTAAATTGATATTGAATCGATGAAAAATTATTTTGTCCCGTTTTTTTCCGTGTACCGGCAAACTCACAACAAATCATTTTTGTATCAATTTTAACCTATTCATATCATTTATGATCATTTATATAGTATAAAGACCCTGAATAATAATAAAATAACATTATTTTAATTCATAATAATCAATACAAATATTATCAAGACTATATCCGTATTTCTCCTTCATTTAAATTTAATAATCATATACAGTAATACTTATCAAGTGATAAGGACAGTTAATAGTCGACAAATAATTGATCCTGAAGATGACCGCTCGTCTGTTTCGTGTCGAACAGTCAGGTGTTTCGGGTGAAGTATTTCATCATGAAAGTACGACGTGAAACAATTGATCAATTGAAAATTAGAAATACCTCGCCGAACTTGCCTACCTAACCTCACATGTAATGGCACATTAACGTGTGTTGTTGTTGTTGTTGTTGTTGTGTCGTAATCAGTTTAATGGTGGTGTTGTGTAAGGTTATTATTGTCGATGTGAGGACAGAAGATAATGACTGTTCATGACCAGGTTAGGTTTAGGTTGGGTTAGTAGCTTGGGTTGATTCGGTTTATAAGGCACAATTGTCGGAAAAGTTTTACATAACTTTAAGGAGAGAAAAATACATATTTTTTAGCTTAAAAATACCTTGTGGAACTTGTATGAAGGTCATAAATTAGAGCTGACGGTAGGAGGGTAGGGTAGGATCGTTCGGACGGGGGACTAAAAGAGATCCCAAGAAAGAAAAAGAAAAAAAACGAATGGAAAAGTGGAAAAAACAGCTTGATAAAATGTATGCAAATTTGAAATAATACTTACTTTCGAGCTATTTAAAAAAAAAGGGACCTATACTTGTATTCACGAAAGGAGAATGTTGTCTACCAACATAACGAACACAAATATAATCTCTTATTTATTTATTTTAATGTGTGTATCTGTGGTTTGAGGTATTGTTTTTACAGGACGAGGTTTATGATAATAAAAGAAATATCTACCAAGATTGTTGAATACTCAAAGTTGCAGCGAGCTTAAGCTATTATCGAAGTTTTTACAATTATTTGTTGGTAGGCGACCTTTTTCTTTCGTGGATATAAGTATACATATTATGTCAAATCTATCAACAAATGCTTTTATACATTTTGAGAAATTCTTATTTCGGCATTGTCTGCAACTGATAACGTATATGGCCTACTCATTTTATTTACCATCCTTCACTGTGAAAATTCAAGCATTTAGTAAAGTGAAAGACACATAACTTCAAACACTCAGTTCATTTGCTCGGCACCTTTCTGTTTCCCAATTATAATCGTATTTTTTCCTTTCGATATTTCCCATATTCAGTTTGACTGTAAATGTCGACCATTATAATTCGATCAATTATCGATATTACCATTTCACTATCGTTCACAATTATTCTACCAAACGGCAACTTTACTTTCTAGCCATATTAAAATAAAATTAGCTAATTTCGTTCAAGGACGTCTGCAAAATCACATATACCAGTATTTTACTACCTTCTTTCATCAGTCGATCTAGACAAGAAGATTCACATAACTTACAATTATTTCTCAGGTCAACTTTTACTTTTCGGCTAGAAAAAAAAATCTATTACAAAATGCACACTTTGTCTTGATGAAGTTAATTAGTTTAATTGGTAATTAATTGCGATATGTAATTATGTATGTCGTACGAATACTTGACACGCGTATTGGTCAACGTTCAGAGACCACTGAGCTTAAAAATAGATATAGTTTTCTTCACGAAATAAGGTATAGTCTACCAACTTAACAAATATCTGTTTTATTGTTATAGTTATGGTATTTTTGAGGTTCTAAAAATACTCAATGAAGATTTACGATTGGAAACACAACTAAATATTTCAGAAGAATCAAATTTTCAAAGATACAGCAAGGTTCTGTGCAATAGGCGACATACATGAAACATGTGCATTATTTTATATGGTAGTCAGTAACTGAATATCAATGGAAACGCTTTTTTTTTTTAATGGAAACAAATCGCTCAAAAAATTATTAAAGGACATCACAACCCTGAAACTATATTTTAACGAATAATAAAGATATTCATTTGTCTAATTTTGGGGAAAACTAGAATTCACCATATCGATTTCAGAAATTATAATCTATTTGTCCTCTATAGAACCCGACCCTTTTTCCGTTTCGTGACGTAGACATTACTCGATTCTACTTATGTGTCTATACAGAATCGGTAATGCTACGTCATGGTCTCTGGATTACGAAAAAAAGACAATAATATCTTTAATTGAAATGATGATTTCTAGTTTTCTCTCAAATAAGGGAAATAAATTTTGTCATTATTCATTAAAATCTAGTTTCAGGGCTGTGATGTCCTTTAAATTTATACCCTATGTCATCATGGACATGGCTCGGTTTTCATAAAATCGCATTTACGTCATAATACGTCATAAGACAGTAGTTTCCCTGATTAATCCTAGGGGCCGTGACAGTCATCATCAATGAAGATAGAGCCTCAGATTTAAATACTTTCAATACTATTTTGAACCCATTTTTAATTTGTTTATCCTTTTGTACTGCCAAATTAACAAAACTAAATACAAAATGAATGTACGTTCCTTATTACTGAAGTGTTTGTTATTATTTAGTTGGTAGACGGCTTTCTTCTTTCGTGTATACAAGAGTAGTACCGGTAGTTATAAGAAAGCGAATAAGTATGATTTGTCATTAAATATTATATGTAATAAGGGAAAAATATGTAAAATACGATGAAAAGTGAAATGATGTTACTAAGTTTAGAGACATTACATAAGATGGTCCATCCATTATATAACTGAACATATAAAATAATATATTATATAAAAACATCATCACTTCTACATCTTAAGACCCATTATAATAATTATATTTGAAAGAAGTAGCCTACTTCACTTTTTTACAAAGTCTATTTATTTTATTCATTAGTGAAACAAAAAATATAAGAAAACAGAATTCCAATTCTTATAGTAAATTACCGTGGAATTTAACTTTTACGTTACAGAAAATGAAATGCGGAAGGATTTTTTTCAGTTTTAACTCGATTTAGACTTGTTTATATTTTCTATATTTTCGTTGATTGTGTGAACTGTTCATTCAAACTTGTTTCCAAAAATTGGTACAAAAATAAGAAAAATTTCAAATCTCCTTATAAATAACAACAACGTGAATTATTTATAATTTGATAAAGTTAATATTAATATTATTCACATCCCAACTTCAGTACAGTTTGTTTACTCCCAACTTCTCAGGTTGCTATGGTAACCTAACAACATACCATCACCCTGATTGTTAGCAACAAATTAATTGAACTATTAAAACTGAATCAATTGTAACTTTTACTTTTACAAAAAAAAATCTCAAGTTTATTGGATGTAAATATTTAATAATAGCTGTTTGCATCATCGGATTCAAATAAGAAAGTGATCACTGATAAAAACTGGTCCGCTCTTAATGACTGAGTACTACACACATATGAAGGCTTGATCATTGTGGGCTTATGATATACGGTCCAGTAAATATATGTTACACATGCATAACATTAACCACTAACCGGAGATAAAGAGGGAAATGCATTATGTACGTTCTGACCACGATGTAGTGATGCCAACAGATGTTATCATAATATAAAGAAAACGTCTTCCAAGTGAAATATTTCCGCGGTCAGAATCTGAGTCCATGGTTCCATTTGCCTGTCGCGCAACTATCGCTTTATATCGAACTATGTAAAACAACGATGCTATACACGGCTCAGTAGAATTATTATGTTGGAAATTGCATTTGTTTTTAGCAAACTTGATAGATTTTGTAAGATATCTACATCTAGTTCACAGGAAAATCCGCTAAATCGTGACAGGCAAATGGGAACGTTGGCTCTGATTTGACCGCAAGAAACCACAAAATGCCTGCCATGTTATAAGTATGGGAGTCGGTACACATTTATATTATAACAAAATCTGTTGGTATCAATACATAGTGGTCTGACCACAGCCTTCTTGATTGGATAAGACAGTCTCTTATCAAAACACAATGATCTGAATAAAGAAGGCTGTGGTCTGACATACAAATTTGTTTTTAAAATAAAAATTTGTCACAGTCATTTTCCTCCAGTGAAATTAGCCTATTTAGATAGATGACAAATTAGAATGATGATTCGGACAGTGCACCACAAGGGCGATCTTACTACACGGTTGAATAATTAATGATTGTATTGAATATTATCAATAAAATATTCAACCAACTAAGTTAAAGATATGAAGGTTTGGAAGCAAAGAAGATTCCAAAAAAAGGATTAATTAGATAATATGATATATTTTCCACAACATGGATTATTATTGCATTTTTCATAATTTTCTTGAAGTTATTAGAATAATATTCATAGTTTGTTAACTGTATTACGTTATAATTTATTATTCCCATGGAAGTGGGTAAGATCGTCATTGTAGTGCCCCATCCAAACGATCCTACATTTTCAACTTCAACCTTAACTGTTGGCACAAAGATCTCGTTCTAGGAATTCAATGTTTATAAATATATTCATAAATATATTAAATATTCTGAAATGGTTGATATTTACATTTTTATATGGGCATGTGCACATAGTTGAACGTACTGATTGATTTTTTATGATTTGCCTCGACATGACTTAATAAACGCCTTTCTGTTTCTACTTGAAAAGGACAAGGTTAGAAGTCTATAAGACAAATCACATACGAGTTTGTCCCACTACTAACTGAATTAATTCGTGATTTTAATTAGAAAACTGCTACGAATATATATTTTTAATTAAAGCGATATGTGATACAGGTTATTATTTATTTTATTTTATTGATATAGAAATTTCGATATACAATCATTGCTTCTCAATTAAGGCTAAATCGTGATCCATATGATTTCGGTTGTACGGTTTATTCCGACCCTGTAGGACATGAACCAATGAAGAAAATTACAGAAAGTTCCTGATCTGTTCACGGAATTTACCGGGACGGAAAAAAAGCGGTATCTCTTTTTTTTTATGAAACATCGAGGCGGTTTTTTCACTAATATAAATGAATATATTATATATCGGATAGTTTATATTGAAAATGATTAACTTTAATCTCGCTGATTGTGACCACACTTCTTCGCCACAGATAAAAATAGTTCACACTTTCTCATTTGTCCAGAACATACGAATGAAGCTATCTTCTAATTATAAACCAATAAAAATTATTATTATTATTTTTCAAATCGTTTTCAATTTCACAAATATGATCAAGTTTGCCTGTATGGTAACGGATCGAAAGAAAAAGTACGCTGTCAGTGGTAAACAGTGGAACTTGTGAAAAGTAGCATCACGCATATCTCAACAATGACATTTATTACAAATGTTACATTGTTGACAGTTCATTTGTAAACGTTCGTCGGCCATATTGGCATTTAGAAAGCGCATTCTGTTATTGCTTCAAGTGTCGAATTTAGGGATGAAAACATGTTTGTTAGGTTACCATGGCAACTAGAAAATGAAAAATTGAAAAATAATGAAAGATCCTATATGATTTATTTCGATGAAAACGAATCTTCATTCTTCTTATTAATATTACCAACATAAAGATTATTTTATTGATTTTGATTTGTAAATTGTTCACGTTTTGTTGTATTGTTCAGCCTGTTTGTACATGCACCCTGGTCACGACGTTAGTGCTGACAGCTCGACACAGCTGACTGTTAGTGCTAGAAGATAAGAGAGACGGTCGATCGAAACCACCATTAGAGTATAGCAAAAACCTTTCAATTGCCGTTCAGTAGTGAGAACATGCAGACTGAAATATGCCCCCTCTTCCCCTCCCCCCCCTCCTTCTCACGAGTTCATGAAGTGTCCCCCCCCCCCTCCCACGAGAATCAGAAAATCTGAAATATTATTCATGAAACTAAAAAGAGTCAGTGAGCAATGCTTAATTTGAATATCCGATAAGCCTATTTGTATATATATTCTTTATATCTGGATATATTGTAATCCATAATAGGATATACAAGATCTAGATCGATTTAGATCGAAGCATGTAACGTTTGAATATGAAAACTATATTTCATTGACAGGTTTGAGAACCATATATTGAGATTGAGAATCTCATATTAATAGCATCAACCAATTGATCCTCTATTATTATGTTCTATTTTATTGTTGTTATAGAAGAACTGTTAAAATGAAAAAATCCTCCTCCTCCCCCAACCCCCTTGAAAAAAAATATGATACACTTGTATCCACGAAAGTGTCTACCAACCACCATTTACCAACTGAACAATAATTGTAAAAACTTCGGCAATTACATAATCTAGCTGCAATTTTGAGGATTCATTGATTTTGAAAGATATACAGTTGCGCTTATTCTCGTAATTCTCGATCTGAAAAATCTTAATACTCTAAATATACCGTCTACATAAACGACAATATTTGTATTTGTATTTTTTTTCTTTTTTTTCATGAGAAAAAGAAAATACATAGTATACACTTTACAAAATTAAACACTCTGGTCCACAAATCCATGGCTGGCTTGAATGTGGAAGTAAGCAAACTTAAATAATAAACCTGAATACTAATCAGAAAATAACTTGCATTAAACGATTGCAACAAACAAAGAACGGTATTGAAGGATAATTATGACAAAGAACAATAAAATAATGATCACCAAAGATGATGATATAAGTGATGTAATCCTGATGATTAAATTAACTATCAGGATTATCAGGATTTTTTAAGTATCGTGTTCTTGTTATATTGGTAGACGACATATTTTTTTTATCTATAGGCATACAAGTATATCACAACTGTTTTTTTGGGGGATGATAATGTTCTTGTGTTCTGAGACTGTTCTGACCGTGTTCTTATCTATTGTTCCAGGTATCGGTATCGACGACACGTTCGTGATGCTAGCGGCCTGGCGTCGAACCCCGGTCACGCTCTCGGTGCCAGAGCGCATGGGCAAGATGATGTCGGAGGCTGCTGTGTCTATCACCATCACCAGTTTCACGGACATGATCAGTTTCTGGATAGGAGTCATCTCACCGTTCCAGTCCGTTAAGATCTTCTGCATCTACTCAGGTAACAGATGGTTTTACTAATCATCAGTTAAAGGACATCACCACCCTGAAACTGTTTAATGAATGACGACGATATTTATTTACCTTATTTTAGAGAAAACTAGAAATCATCATCTTAATTTCAGAATTTATAATTAATGATTTTGTCCTCCGAGCCTTATTCCTGAGATAAATCAGATGTGAGAAAATGAAGTGAGAAAATTTTCTCATCTCACTTCTCATCAGATTTAGTATTCTTGATAAAGAAATACGATGAAGATTGTGAGAAACTACCAGATCCATCAAAATAGGAAGTGAAATAAAAATTGAGATATGAGAAAAAAGGGAGAAAAATTGATTCAGGAATAATAATTTGCCATTTTTGTGAGATAATCATTTTCTCATGTACTTTTATTTTTCTCACATCTCATTTATCTCAGGAATAAGGGTCCAGTGATGACGTAGACATTGCCGATTCTGTATAGAAACATAAACAGAATCGAGGAATTTCTTCGTCACAACTCAGAAAAGGAGCCGGGTACTGGAGGACAAATATATAAATCATAATATCTCAAATTGAGATGATGAATTCTAGTTTTCTCTAATATTAGGGAAATTAATACCGTCATTATTCATAAGATATAGATTCAGGATTGTTCCTTCATTTGCAATCATCGTCTCATTTCCCAATCATCTTGAACATTTCAACTCGTCGTGGAAAATGATGAAACCCTAAAATACCAAAGCTATACAAATAAATAAAACGGTGATATTTGTGTATGTAATGTCGGTAGATAACCTATACATCGTTCGTAGATACAGATATATCGAGTTAAATAAACTCGGCACCTCCACGCATGCTAACAGAGCTAGATTATCTGTGTTATAGGAACGGCACTTCCACGCATGCTGATAGGCCTACATAGGGAATAACAAAGCTAGATTATCTGTGTTAAATAAACAGGAAACGGCACTTCCACGCATGCTAATACATAGGGAATAACAGAGCTAGCTTATCCGTGTTACAGAAACGGCACCTCCACGCGTGTAAATACACATGGAATTAGATAGCAAGTTTCTGGTGTGACGTAAAGGTCCACTTTACCACTTTTTCGAATAACCTCTCGTCTCATCATCCCATCATATCATATATCATTCAACGACGCCAATATATCCTAGCCATCAGAACAATTCGTAGTTAAACCCAATATAAAATCTAAAAATCACATCTGCCTCATGGTATGCAAGTTGGCCACGTGTCGTGATGTTGTTGTTGTTGTTGTTTCAGGTTTTGCTGTGTGGTTCACGTACATGTGGCACATCACCTTCTTCGCGGCGTGCATGGCCGTGGCCGGATTCATGGAGAAGAAGAACCTACACGCGTTCGTCGGCATCAAAGTCAAACCGGTGTCCGAGTCGGGTAAGAAGTTCACTCTTTTATTACTCGATCACAGTCGGTAGAGTAGTATTGTCTTGATTCTTTGCTTAACGACCCCACCAGCAGCTAGGTTATACGGGGGTACGAACGAGCGGGTGATGATGAAACGATGAAGTGATGATAGGTTGAATGACTTTTAAAAAAATGCCTTATGCGGGACTCGAACCCGTAGTACTATTGTATTGATGGTTATTCTTTGCTTAACGGCCGCACCAGCAGCTAGGTTATACGGGGGTACGAATGAGCAGGTGATGAAATTATGAAGTGATGATAGGTGAAAGGACGTTTACAAAAACCCATGCCTTATGCGGGACTCGAACCCACGCCCAGTGGTGACTTCAGTTTCTGAAGCGGTGCCTCAGCTGACTGAGCTACCGAGGGCGGCTACTACTGTCTTATTACCATGAGTGAGCGAGGCTTCACACGGATTGTAATATTACATTTTGTTTTTCTGAAAAATGGGATGGGAAAATTGCTGAGGTGAAAATAAGTGGTAATTGAAGTAATTGACTATAAGTGACCACAACTGTACGTCTTGAGAGTTAGTGGGGAGTCGATTTAGCTAAATATCCATTTTTCGGTGATAACTTTCGGACATGATGAGATATAAAAATCCTAATAAAGGCGAAACAGAGATATTTCTAATACCTTCAAGTTGGTAAATGAATAACTCACCAACTCGTATCGCATAATTGTCAAGCGCATACTGCTAAAAAAAGTGCTTACACTTGGCAATTGGTATTAAAAACTAGGAAAACGCCATATATGCGTTTTTTTTCTATTGATTCAAATGAAAGCGTTATAACAATAAACGTACGCTTGTGAGGTTCCACGAAACTCTCATGGGGTTTATCTGTGGAGATATATAATATTAATTCACATTAAATATAATTCAAGAAAAGAAAACAATATACAGTTTCCGATAATAAATAATAATAACAGTACAATGAAGCACATTGACGAGAAGCGTGTATCAAATGAACAAAATAGGATTAACCAACAAAATTATATTTGAATTTCATTGTTAGTGAGTAGAAAAATGTGATTGACAAATTAAGACGAGCGTTATACGAGTGAATAGTAATAGTATGGGTAAAAATGGGTAAAAACTGCTTCGAGTGGTACCAATTTAGCACATTTTATGTGTTTTCTTCAAATTGGCTGACCCGATCAAGCTGAAAATTTTTAGAAATGTGTATCAAAATGTAATTCAACTTCACGCAAAATTTCATTTTTTTGGAATATAAAAATATTTTTTCTTTTTTCCCGCTGGGTTATTCTAATGGGTATTTTTGAAATTTCTAAAATTCATAAGAAAAAGTTACCCCCCGATAATGCCACAAAACTACACACAGATCTAAGTTAGATGATGAACTATATTGGAAAAAAGTTTGAAGATGATAGCTGTAGCCGTTTGACCTGTGGAGAACCGACAAAAAAACATTTAAAAAAAAAAAAAACATAAAAACGAACACCAATTTTTTTCAGTATGTCAAATTGAA
Source organism: Brachyptera putata (assembly GCA_907164805.1). Taxonomy (NCBI): domain Eukaryota; kingdom Metazoa; phylum Arthropoda; class Insecta; order Plecoptera; family Taeniopterygidae; genus Brachyptera; species Brachyptera putata. The sequence goes on along the minus strand of OU015471.1, from coordinate 17,175,968 downwards.
TCCTCGCTAAAGCTAGTCTAATTATCTGTGTTTCGTCCGTATTAGAATTTCGATATCACATACCGATCGAAAGCTATCACCAGAAAACTGATATTTCGCGAAATCGACTCCCATGGACTCTTTGCGATATTTCTAAGATTGAAACGTTGGTACAACCAGGACCATTATGCCACCATTATGGTACATCATTAAATCCAATATTAATAAAAATGTCACTGTGAAGTAATTTCTTCAATTGGTCCATTGTTCTCTGGTAAACCTCGCACGTCTGGAGATCTATCAAAGTCATCTCACTAACCATTGGTTACAACAACACGTCCTATCGTCCAATCAAACATCTCACAAACAACATTTATCTCACTGAATCATTATATCACACAACAATAAGACGATTTCCGTCTCAGAGTCCATAACTCTACCCACGAGAAATGAAGGTTCCGATTTACTGTTCCCGCTATATCATACCACTAACATACGGATGGTTCGAGCCTTCTTCTTTTGTTGAATCAAGTACCAACACCGAAAACGTATCTCTACGTGTTTTATTGGATTTAGCCTCGTCAACGGGTCAAGGTTATGACCTGGGTATGAGGCTAGGTTTGAGAGGATACGTGAATTGCTCATTTTTTTTCTTAGTTTTTTATTGCTGGTTTTGGTCAGCCTGCATGTATGGGAAAAGTACCAGACAATTAACATTCGATAAGTTTCTTGCTCTGTTAGGTTGTACATACGTTGCAATGAACATCCAAAGAAGTTGATGTAAATGAAGTTGTACTGTAATATTGAAGAGTATGTAAAAACGTTGTTCCAAGCATAATTATAGTGATTTCACTTGGCTTATTTTAATACTGTAATATATGTTGGGTCACCATGTTTGGATGAAACATTTTTTTTAATAACATCCGATAGTTGATACAAAATCAATTTTTCTCAGTTGTTGCTATGGATGAAAGATACGTGAAATATGAAATAATTGTGAAATCCATCCACCAGAATATCTTCTTTATTTTACACTCCTCGGGTGTAGTGGCTTGCTTGGAAACTAAATTCTTTCTTCTTTAGATTCTCTTTCAATAAATAACTAATATTAATCAATAGGTTAATGGAATAATCGTCCGGTTACCATAGCAACTAGAGAATTCAAAAGATGGATAAACTAATACTAAAGTTGTGATTGGAGAACATAATGTAGAGGACATTGTTGTCCACTTATTACAACAATGTCTGACATAGCTTGGAAGACGCTTATATATTTGTATCCACGCAAGAAGAAGATCGTATACCAGCTAAATAATGGTTGAATCTTCAATTTGTTAATCACGCAACATTACTGCTTTTCTGAAGGATGCTTTTGAAAGATGAAGTAGTGTTTCGTATCAAGAACCTCGTCCTGAAAAATCAAATTACCGTGAAAATACCACAGCTGTATTAAGAAAACGGTGATATTTGTGTTTGTTATTTCGGTAGCCAACCTTCTTCTTTCGAGAATACAAGCATACCTTAAAAAAAAAAGCATCTATAGTACGTATACATACAAAAAAACGCCCTAAATATCGCGTTGAAGTATCTGTAAGGGTTATTAATTTACAAGGTTTCTCGTTTCTATTTTCGTTTACTTCGATTAACTATAATCAAACAGATGGTGGATATCTCAACGCATCGCACCGCAACGCAAAACGCTTGGTGGTAGCTTGAATGAAACTGGCTTTCAAAGTAGTTTGTAATTACAGATTTGACATTTGAATAAAATCAAGCAATAATCAATCAAGCAATCAATTATGTGTCAAAATATTGACTCATTGAAGGCAATAGTTGAATAAATCAAGGTCTGAAAAACAAAATGGAATACCGGTATTCTAATTGGAGAGAAGCAAAATGACAGTTGTTCAATTAGTTCCAAGTTCCGGGTACTGAAAAAACTATTGGGTATTTATATTCTCTATTGCAAATACATTGAAATTAAAAATTGAAAAAAACGATACCATTGATTTTATATATAGGCCTACTTAGGTACTGTGAAATTAATTGGAAAAACAATCTCATTAATATAATAATAATAATGTCTATTCGATAACTCAGATAGCTCACATTTCATTCTTAAAACCATATAATTATTTTCATCAATTATTATGAAGTGTTCGTACATCTAATAATTAATATTAGTATTTGATGAAGTAAATTTATCAAGTATTGAATACAATTAAGTACATTTTAATTTTCTATACATTCATGTGGTGCCCGATCCAAACAATCCTACTTTCATCCTTGGCCTTGATTGGGGAACAATGATTTTGTATCAAATTTCGATGTTATCAAAAAAAAAAAAGGGAAATTAAAGGAACGTCAGTTTAGGTCACATGAAACTTCACGACTGTCACAACGTACACGAATGAGGTCTTATCCAAAGTATTTGGCAACTCTGCATTGTTGGCGCAATTTTTAATTATAATTATATTCATCAGTCATCAACTATTAATAATATTGTTTGCCGTCCCTGAATTATCCATTAGTCAATAACAAATCCAACTGCAGGTCCATCAAAATATTATAATTCAGCATAATCATTTTGTCATATTTAATGTTAGTAATCAAACATTTGAAAAATATATATGCCTCTTTGTAAGAATCACACAAAAACAGTGTAGGTGTACGAAAAGGGTCAGTTTAATTGATTATTCAAGGACTTGAAGGTTAAAGGTTAAGAACCTTAACCTTGTAAAATGTTGACTTCAATCACTTCTGCCCGAACTTCCTAATGTGTGTCTTACTGTGGAGAAATATGTTCCCGCCACAGGGATTTTACAGGTGGGCTTATAAATGATTACGAAACGTAGGCAGTGTAAGATACGAACTTGAAAAAAATAATAAATTACAGATCTTAATTGATCAAAATACTTATTTGAGTCATATTTTATAAAACACATGAAAATAAAAGTATATTATAGTAAAAGCAGATATTTTTTATATGAGTATTTCAACCTGACCACGGACCGTGAAATATACATAACATAAAACACATAACTTGATATGAATGGCTATTATTGATGGACAGTAGTTTAAACGGTTGTACTCTATAATGAAGCAATTTCAATTCAAATTTATTTTTATTTTCTGTAATTTCACTTGGGTTCGGCTAAAATGAAAACCAATTTATATCTGAATGCTTGTATGAATTATTTGGGATTAGTGAAGGATTAGATTTTTATGAATTCCACTCAAATACAGACATATGAAGTGAAGTTTTTAAAATATTTGGTTTAACGACGCACTGAACTGATGTTCAAGATCAATTGGCCGGTGAAAGATAAATGAGATGATGGGATGATGAAATGAAAGGTGTTTTGGATAGTGGGAAAAAAAACGGTATTGCCTTTTATTTTAAAAAATCATCCCAGTACATTTACTTTCACAACAGAGGGAAGCCCAAAAAAATCTGTCTAGATGGTCGACCATGACAGGAATCGAACCCCGGTCTCTTGATTAAAGGTTCAGCAACTTCATCGTTAAGACAAATCTAGCAGCTGGAAGAGAAAAAGTTTCCACAAGGATGATTTCACCGATATAAATGATCATAACCACTAACGGTGCAAGTGATACTAAATTGCCATGTACAGCAAGATCGATGTAGAAAATAATTGTCGAAGATGCCAAAAGGTCAAATTGTCTAATAGTAATGCTAGAAAAATCAATTGTAAGGAACAGTAACATCCAATATTTTTTCCATCAATTTTTACCTCACCGCAAATCTTTACATGCAAATAACACGTTACCTAGCTAGTGTGAATGTTGATTGATTGATAGTAATTTAGGCGATACTCCTCTTAATGGTGTGAAGCAGCTTCACTACCATATATAGATGTAAAATCACAATGATCGTTTATATGCTACGTTGGCGCTAAAAATATAACGCTTAAAGATCTGTTTTCCTTGTTGGACGAGCTTTAGCGAGGATTCAATTCGACATACTGAAAAAAATTGGTGTTCGTTTTTATGTTTTTTTTCATGTTTTTTTGTCGGTTCTCCACAGGTCAAACGGCTACAGCTATCAACTTCAAACTTTTTTTCAATATGGTTCCTCATCTAACTTAGATCTGTATATTTTTGTGGCATTATCGGGTAGTAACTTTTTTTTATGAATTTTAGAAATTTCAAAAATACCCATTAAAATAACACAGCGGAAAAAAATATATATATATATTTTCCCAAAAAATGAAATTACATTTTGATACACATTTCTGGAAATTTTCAGCTTGATCGGGCCAGCCATTTTGAAGAAAAAACATAAAATGTGCTAAATTGGTGCTCGAAACAGTTTTTACCCATTTTTACCCATACTTACTATCCGCTCGTCCAACAACGCATATATAGCGTTTTCCTAGAACACATACATCATAATTCTGATCATTTATTATCTGTAATCCTTCAAAAGATTACAAAACAAAAAGTGATACTAAATCCACTTCTGTCTGCCCTGAGTATGATGTCTGCGATCTGACCTCGTACACTGTCTTGCTCTCTTGCTCTTGCAGTCAATGTCAGACCAACTCTTACAACATCGCATCACACGCACTTTAATCTCCTTCACGCACTTTCTATTCTCATTGCGTAACACGCACTCTCGTTGTCTTGCGCGCTTCAAACTCGATTAATAATGCTCTTTCAACTCTCTGCTATGGTGAACAGTTCGGTTAAATATGGCAGAATCATTTTGTTCAATAATCTGCCATCTTTACAATGAAACAAAAAAAATCACATATTCAATATTAAAAGTTGCAGTCGCGCTGTTGGTGTTAAACTGAAGAAATCATGAAATATAGTAAGAAAAAAACGAGTGAATTGCAACAATGACATTTATTTCAAATGTCACATTGTTATAGTAGTGTTTTGTTACCACATTGTTACGTTGATGTTACGTTTCCTGATAAATGACCCCTTCAACAAAACTGCGAGTAATTAATGTTTAAAAATGGCAAACCGCAAACTAATGTCCTACAGACAGCTTTCGAGTAATGTCACACATTGTTGTAATAAGTGGGCAACAATGTCCCTAATTGTGTTATCCAGTCACAACTTCGGTATCAGATTGTTTGTGTGTCCTTATTTTTCTGGCTGTTGTATCAACCTGTAAAACATGCATTAACTGCATATAAAATAATACTAATTTAGTAATTTACTTGAATAAAATAATAATAATTGAGAAAATGACTTTATAAAAAATACCGAAAGTTGAACTATTGGGTTCTTGAGATTGAAAAAACATGGGAAGGAAAAAATGAATTATTACATAACATATCGAAATCTCTACAAAAATTTAAACTCAACCAATTACAACTATTTTCAATGTCATTATTGGAATATAGCAATTAAACCGCCAAAATGGTGCGCTATTACAAAACGAGATGTAATTGTGCGTGTTAATATGCGTTATATACGTAACAATGATGTCATAATCAAGTTCATAGTTATTAAAATGGTCAAATTTAAAAGATTTAATTATTTAATTATTTGATATCGCGGTGTTTCCCACGGCCAATCGGTTATAAAGTGTTGACATTGGCCTCCACAAAATATATACTATAGTCCTTATAAATACGGTCAGGGTCGATAAAGTACTACTTTATCGACACTGCTCAAGTCATCGATGTAGGTACCCAGAGGAAAAGATTGATTTTATATACTTTCAAAGTAAAGTAAAACGTTCGTTTATTTTACTGTTACAAATCTACTCCTTGCAAGTATGTCACACATTGTTGTAATAAGTGGACAACAATGTCCCCAAAATGTGTTCTCCAATCACAATTTCAGTATTAGTTTGTTTGTCTCCAACTTGTCTAGTTGCTATGGTAACCTGACAAACTTCCTGTCTCACTATTACCTCGGCAATAAACATCTATATTTATTTATTTAATGAAATTCATCAAACAAACTAGAGATAGTAAAACTAATAAAACACAACTCAAACATCAAAAACGTGATCTTTCACTAAACCTTTTTCCCGCACGCTTTTAAAACGAAAACAATCTTTCAACATGCGAGGAAATAACCATGAAATGATCTGGTAACTGTTCTCATCTCTCTCTTAATTTCTATTTAATTTCACCATCAGCTGTTTTCTTAAGGCCAATGTCACGTCCTCCATCTCTCTCTGTTGCATAGAGTTACGTAACAATGAAATAGAAAGTGAACGCGATATGCGACAAGCACTCATGGTGAAAGATGTTCCAACTAATAAAGACAGAGATATTGTGTCATGGATGTCTGGACTGTTTGAACAGAAGCCGCCTGAGGTAATCGAAGATATGAAAGCGGTTTGAATATAAATTATGGTTTTAACTTTAATTTCAATTTTGTTGCAATTGTTTGGTTATTAAACGCGGAAAATACGATTGCCAGTAAAATCGGTTATGGATTCCCAAACTGTGATGGAATTTACTGGGGCTTCTTGAAGTCTATAAGGCTATTACCACATTTTGTATTAATTTTATAGAATCATACAATTTATCTGAATAACTCATTGAGGAAATAGTCTTTACAATATTCCGAAAATCTTCTCATGTTTTCGATAACCATCTCTTCAAGCTTCTTGCATCTACTTTAAATCCAATTTTAATTTATTTTTCTCAATCATCACCACCACTATCATTATTACTATTATTTTTTTTATTTAATTTCCTGATTTTATTACTCATTTTAATTTCCAACAATAATTCCAAATTTATAATTAGTTGGACCTTCATGGCCATTCATCGCTAAGAAAAACTGACATCATGAATAAATTATTTACTTCTCTTCATTATTCAATTTATTATTTTTGTCCTTATTCCTTATGATTATATTCTATTACATTTCTTACATTTTATTAAATTAATAGGGCCATAATTAATCATTTTCTCTGTGATGGTAAAATTGACCTTGTTGTGGCCATGCATGTAACCCTTGGCCTTGAAAGAGGAACAATGACTTTGTCTCGTAAGTTTTCGATCTTGACAGAAGAAAAAATGTGTTTATATAAGAGAAAAATAATTTGTTGGACACAAATGAACATAGAAAATTCATATATTTATTTTTTTATTAATATTTTCAATAATATCTTGACATTTAGATAACTTTTTTAATTTGTTCTTCTATTATTGCCAAAAAAAAATATTTCTCGCATTCTCTGTCAATTAAACCCAAAACTAAATAACTTTAATTCATTTCATCAATTTCCATTTACTAATTGAAATAGCTTCACATCCCACTTTTCTGACCCTAACTACAGGTCATCGACTTGCTAATAGAAAACCTTCAAACCTTCAAACCTTCAGACCGATTATCTCGTTTTCCCACCAGTTTAATTGCCTACTGATAGTAATTAACGACTTACAGGAATAGTTAAGTACATTTGGTTAACAACATTCGGCTATTTTATCAATAACATCCGGTTTACCTTCATTACATATTGGAAAACTTTCCCTTTCGAAACTGATCATCTTTAACATCTGTTAGCTAACACTGATCAACTAATAGTAGCAACACTTTCATAATAATACAGCCAACTGGGAACTAACAAAATATGTATCCATTGGTATCAATCAAGATGCATTGTTGTATGTCTCTTGCAACAATGATGAGTGTAATTTCAAGTAACATATGACTATCAATCGTTACCACAGTGATAGACCGAACCTAACACACATTGTCATTGCTGAAGATTCGTAAATTCATAACTGTATTTATTAAATCGTTTGAAAGTTCAAAAATAGAAGAAAGAGAAGATCTATTCAGAAAGAATATTGAAAACTTTTTCTCCCAACACAACTTTTCAAAGTTCTTCTTTCCTCAACTTATCACTATGATTTTTACAATGTGTTGAATGACTTCTATTATATGAAAGAATTCATTCGGGATCGCCCTTGTGGTGCCCCGTTCAAACGATCCTAAACTTTTATCCTCTGCCTTTATAAAGAGACAATGGCTTTCTATCAACGTTTCGATGTTGACAAAAAAAAACGATCAAATCTCCTTGTACATCGATCGAATGGCAACAATTGGTATAGTATCAATAATCATCTTCTTGGCCTATATGTTGTTTGGTTTCTTTGTTTGACCTGTGCAGTGTACACATACATACGATCACAGCCTTCTTGATTGGATAAGACAGTCTCTTCTTATAAAAGAATGATTTGAATAAAGAAGGCTGTGCATACGATCAACTTGGTGTTTCCAGTAGACTTATAATGTGAAATGTGTTTCCAATAGGCTTATAATGTGAAATGGCTTGTCTAATAAGTAAGAAGTACAGAAGGTGATGTAATTGATTCTTAGTAATACATTTCAGTTACGACTTTTCTAGAAGCTTCTAGAATTAGATTAAGTATATTATATAACTTCGAACGTATGTTGCAACTACAGTGCGAAGTTAGAAATCGTGGTAAAGTGAATAATAAATTAGTGATGATGAACATCAAATATGAAGTAATATATTTTTTCCATCAACATGGAAAACTTGCAACAAAGTTAATGCTAACAAAGTTAACAAAGTAATGCTGAGGATACATGGTCGGTTCGTTCAGACAGAACACCACAAGGGCGATCTCAACACCCCAAATGGGAACTATTTATAATACAACTCAGTAAGTATCATACTTGGCATAGTGAACAAAACGATAAAAAAACATAAAACGAAAAGAATAAGGGAGTGGAATTAGTTTTCTAGATCATCCTTGACTCGAAATATATTTTTCTGTCTATATATAAAATACATCACTGTACGTTCTCAATAAATGAATGATAGAACAAGTTGCAGGTGTGCCTAACTTGAGAAAAATTACAAAATAAAGAGCGCGCATATTTCAACAATGACTTCATTAAGAATGTTGAAGAATGTTTCATTGTCCACAGTAATCTTTCGTCGGCCCTTGCACTTAGTTGTACCATGTGATGATTGGTAAATTAAGCAAAAATTAGCAAATTAACTTGTTATTATCCTTGGAACTAATTAATATTTGATCATCAGTTGGTACAATCGACTCTTAGAATCGTATTCTGTAGTTAGATCGGCTATTAGCGAAGTCCTCCATGCCACTCTTATGGAGCTGTGTCTGGTGTTTTCTTGTATGCACTACACAGGTCACAAGAAAGTTTGTGTCATGATTACACGTCATCCAACTAAAGGTTTTTGAAAAAATTTCGATATCAAGTTCTATGTCCAATTTTTTTTTTTGATTTTCATGATACTCAAGAAAAACAGAGGGGAAAAATCAATTCTTCAAAAAAAAATTGCCAAGATTTAATTACCTGATAATGCACATGTTTTTTTATTTTTAATCAAATCTGAGTAGCCATTTGAGAAAAAAATATGTCTTCACCGCATTTCACCCATTTTACTCTCAATTTTTCCATTCACGCAAATCTGTCAATGCGGTTCTAATATAGCGTTTTCCAATCGTTACTTTTCGTGTCGAATTAGAACCCATACATTCGTTCGAAGCTCCATTGTATCACATACATATAACTTTCATTCCGTTTTTATGATAACTATATTTCCCTCGGCAAACTTTAGACAATTTCTTTTCAAGTGTGAACACTTACAATTAACGAGTCCATCACATCACTCTCAGTTTCACTCGATGGTACTTGAGAGATCTCAAAAGGTGTAGCACCTTTCTTCAGGCACGGCTTTCTTTAGATTGCATCATACGTCATCACAAGAAGGCAGTGGTCGCCATCTTTTCGGTCACAAATCAACAAACGAACAAGTGAAATTCATTAAAAAAAAGTTACCACCCGATGATGCCACAAAACTATACATATCTACGTTAGATGAGGAACCATATTGGAAAAAAGCTTGAAGTTGATAGCTGTAGCCGTTTGATCTGTGGAGAACCGACAAAAGAACATGAAAAAAAAAAAAAAACGAACACCAATTTTTTTCAGTATGTCAAATTGAATCCTCGCTAAACCTCGTATAATAAACTGCCATATCATCTTCTCATCCCCTGATTTACCGACGCCAATAGATCTCAGCCATCAGTAGGCCTACACCGCGTTGTTTATTTATTCATTTATACTGGGTTTAACGACGCACTGTACTGATGACTATGATCTATTGGCGTCGGTGAATGATATATGAGATGATAGGATAATAAGATGAAAAGTTATTTCATTAGGCTTAGGTGTTTTTGGATAGTAGGAACGAGTCAGAGGAAAACCTCGAAAACCCGTATCAGGATGGTCGACCACGGTGGTAATCAAACCATGGCCCCCTGAATGACGGCTCAGCGTGCTAACCACTCGACCACACGTCTCAATGCAACGCGTTGCTAAAACTCAATATAAATATTTTTAAAAAAAAACAGAAAGAAAGAAAACATCTTCCATTTCACTCTCAGCCTTTCTCTTACATAATCCAGCCACCTAGCTGTGTGGAGTAAACACCAAGAAGAAAGTGTCATTAAGTAACGTGAACTAATCAACACACACCGCCTTGTAACAACCGGAACTAGATTCATACATAATACCATCTAATAACCCGATAATACTTCCGATCTAGTCAGGAACACTTTCTACATCATCCATCTGGTTATAAACTAAAACTAGATCTACTGGAACACCACCGATAATATTATATTCACGCTAAAAACGTGTTTAGATGTTTTATGTATACAATTATAAGCAAAAACTTTCAGTAAGTTGTCTTAGTTTGTTTGAAGAACGTGGATAATTATTTGTGGATGTTGGTAGGCCTACTTTCTTTTTCGGTTTGTAGTTTGGCGGAGGCGCCCGCCCTATAGGAAGTAGTTAAATTTTGAAGTTCGTGAACCTACCAAGGTTGAAGCATTATGGAGAAAAGAGAGAGAGAGGTAGCCTATAATTGTTCTATGGTTGAAGTATGGATGTTCAAAACAATTAATACCCTGCTCTACGGAAATGGTGTATTAATTTAGCTAATTAATAATTAATTTACAAGAATATTATTCTTAACCAAGGGTATAATAATAAGTTTGTCCGATTATTATTGTTCAAGCCACAATTTGATATACAGTAAAATTGGAACTAATTGGCACAAATAATTAAAATGTAATAACTTATTTTTTGTGATTTGTTTTATGGCATGATATTTCCGAAGGGGCATTATAAGGACGGTTTTATTAACCCAAAACATAATTAATTCTATCGTAAATCAATTAAAAATCTGCTTGTGGTAGACTTATAAATTCATAGAGTTTAACAAGTCGATCATTTGGGTTCGTCCGTTCGTGAAAAGAATATTTGTTGTTGACATATTTTACATCTTTACCATGTTACCATGGCAATTAAAGAAGTCAGGGGCAAACAAACTAGGCGTGATCGACGTTGTGATTGGAGAACACAATTTGAGAGACATTGTTGTCCACTCATTACAACAATGTGTAACATCCACGCTTGCTCCATGTGACCAGGGAGATGAGGCGAAATCGGGCCTCGGTTCGGTCTCCGCCTACATCCATCTTTACATGAAAGGGTTTTTTTCGTGGTTTCCTTATATAGCCTAGTCTAATGCTGAGATATTCCTACAATATAGGCCACGATTGCTTCCTTCCCATTGTCCTTCCAATAATCGGAGAAACCTTCATCTCATCACCTCATTAATCGTTCATCCGATGCCAATTAATCTTGGTTAACATTATAGTGAGTCGTTAAACCTTATATGAATAAATTATTAAATAAATAAATAAATATGTTACATTATGTGATAGAAGCCTATAGGGGATGGTATGGTTGTCAGGCTACCACAGAAATTGGAACAGTTGGGGACATTAATTTTGTTGGGGGTTGTTTTTTGGGGGCACACAAACAAATACTGAAATTATGGTTGAAGATCACAATTTGGGGTCACTGTACTCTACTTATTATAAAAATATATGACATCCCTTGAAAGAAACATACTAGTCTTTTTATCTTCATTTTTTCGATTCTTCCGAATCTTTCTTTCCCGCGTCCAACAATGAGATTGTGATCACGTGTTACGTAACCACTTGTTAGCGTTACACCTCCAGCTGTTTGCTGTGCTGTATGAGAGGGAGTGAGAGGGAAGAAGCTAACCTGTACGATCACTTTCACTCTCACCTTCCTTCCTTCCGATCTGTCTATCTCTCTCTAGCTCTCATCGGCCTTCCAAAAGTTGTTTTATTGATCAAAAAACTACTACTTTCACTTGTTTTTATTCATTTGATTTGTTTTATTTCCTGCTTGTCTGAGAATGACTTGGCGATTATATTCAAGTTCTGCCCACAACATTCCAATCATCGATATCTCGCAATAACTCAATCATCGATATCTCGCAATAACTCAATCATCGATATCTCGCAATAACTCAATTATCGATATCTCGCAATAACTCAGTCATCGATATATCACGATTATAAAAAATGTGAAATTATGTTTTTGTATATAAAAAGTGTAGTGTATTCGAAACAACGCATGTGTTCAATAATATTGATATACTTAAAAAACATTGCCGTTTTCTAAGTAAAAAATAAGTTGTGTAACATATTTTGCAGTGTATAACGTTTTGAAATTTGATTTTAAAAAACGTAATCGAAAAATGTATGCAAGCCTATTTAATTTCAAAATGATAAAAAATGATTCATTATAAAATGCTTTCTTATATAATATAACAATCTTGATTCAGACCGAAGCACAAATTGGATTGTAGAACGACACAGAATATATATAAATCTTTATTTTAGACTATGTCATGTTATACATGATTGCCGTCAGACACATAATAACAATCAAATTAAAAATTAATGAAGTAAAGAAAAACTGAAAAACACACAATATGTAACACAATCAAAATGACGAGTGGATGAAAATGGAATAAAATATGTATAACAATTAAAGGGTAAAATATTCGACAAAATTTAAGATTAAAACAAAGAAAAAAATGTATCATGTCTTCTACACTACAGTCATCATATTTAATTCTAAATTCAAAGGACCCATACACCCATTTTGAATTATAAAAGTTCGAATTATCGAAATATTCAACATTTGACTTGGGCTCAAAACTTTGTCAAGACTAGTCCAGATCTTAACACTACTCATCTTGACATTTCTTCATTCACTTACCAATTCATTTTTATTTCTCTATTAATACCCAAACCCTCTCCCCCCCTCCCTTTATTGCTCACACTAGATTGTATAATTCAATCATTCATAAACACATTCAAATATATCTATAATTCCATTAGATTTGAGTATTTTTCATGTTCTTCCGTCTCTTCGGGCAACTCTTTTGTGAGAGCAGCGACTCGGTGGATGATTTATATGCATTTTAATTATTAGAATTTGAACTAACGAGGGTCTACTGTAGTTCATTCAAATTTACTTGTTTTTATTGGGTTCAACGACGCACTGTAATGATAGCGAAGATCTATTGGTGTCGGATGGATGATTAATAATGAGATGTTGGGATGATGAGATGAAGGTTTCTTGGGTAATAGGAAGGATAGTGGGAAGGAAGCGGTCATGGCCGACTTATTGTAGGAACCATCCCGGTATTAGACTAGACTACAGAGGGAAACCACGAAATAACCCTGTAAAGATGGACGGCGGCGGGTATCAAATCGGGTCCGAAACTCCCCTCGTCTCCCGGATCACATGAAGCGAGCGCGTTAACTACTGTGCTGCATGTGCCTGTCAAGTCTACTTTATATTTATATATTTTTATATTCATATTGAACGGCACGTTTTGTTTCCAGCCAAGAAGCCGCTGCTGTACCGCATGTTCTGCATGGGCGGGATCAACCCGAACGACCCGCACAACCCCTTGGACAACAAGGAGCACGGCATCATGGTGTTCTTCAGAGACACCGTCGCTCCGCTCATCAACAAGTGGCAGATGAAACTCATCGTCGTTATCGTGTTCGGAGTCTACCTGGCGGGGGCGCTATACGGTAAGCGAAGGGTAAAACTGTAGTCACAAGTCAAACGGTAGGGGCGGCGCTAATAATGACTTCAAGTCCAGTCACGTGGGTGATCCCTCCACTCCAACCTAAACAGCTTTATAGAAAGAAGTGTAGATTGCGCTCTATTGTAAGCAAAGGGTAAGACTGTAGTCACAAGTCAAACGATAGGGGCGGCGCTAATACAGACTTGAAATCCAGTTTCGTGGGCACTCATCGCAAGCCTACGTTTACGCAAAATTATGACGGAGGATTTGATTTTTAATTTTCATTCTATTGCTTAATTGAGCTTGAGAAGTGCAATTTTCGCCAACAGTCATTTTTAATACTGTATACTTTCATCTCTTTGGGTACGTAATTTCAATCACCGCTTTCAATCACCAGCTTATAAAGTGTAAGGGGGAGGTGGTATTTGGAATTCATTTTTTTTGGAAAGCAGAGGTAAGCACTTTTGTGACATTGTCAATGGTGAAATGAAAAACATACGTCATAGATTGAAATGTTCACTTGGCAATATCAAAATAGCATAATATTTTTACAACGCGAAATAAAGTGGATAAATATTGTACCACAATATTGATGCACAATTAATGTAAAGGTGCATCGTATGTTGTTGAAATTTTGTCGTAAACTGCGATGCGATACTGCTTGTTTTCTCCCTGCTGCACGTTGCCTATAAAGTTTTTTATGTATTGTGTATTGTGTATTGTGTTTTTTATGTATGTATTTTATGTTTTATGTATTATGTATTATGTATGTATTCCAGGCTTGACAACCCTGAAGGAAGGTCTGGAGAGAAGGAAACTGTCCCGTTCCGATTCCTACTCTGTCGAGTTCTACGACAGGGAAGACATCTACTTCCGTGAATTTCCGTACAGAATACAGGTTAGTTCTGGAATGTCCTTCTTTCTACAATCTATGATTATGATGTTATCGTCTTGCCACACGTACTTTTGCTATGATACGCATTCAAGTGCACAAATCATTGAATTTTTGAACTAGCAAAATTAATTTTAATCAACACAATTTACATTTAGTGATTTTTCATGTGTATTTTTTAATTGAATTTCTCTTTCACTGAGCTATATATTGTAGGCCTACTGTATATAAGTAGAATTCATATTAAAATATAGTCTGAGAATAATAAACATGTACATTTGACAAGCAAACAAAATATTTACAAAACAATCAAGAATACCGTACCACGGTTCATAATGTCCTAGAATGTCCTAGAACAATGTCCTAGAATTTTTTCATATGCCCTTGTTTATAGGCACGTAAAATGTGACTGTAGAAAGTCAAAATGCTAAATGAAGAATAAATAAGATGATCTATAAGGCAAATTTTGGGAATGAATCAGAATTCAGAAACTTATGAATATGCAAACAAAAACAGACCAATTTAACTGTATTACCAAAATTTCCAAATTTTCCACATATAAACTCTTTTCAATGTTGTCAAGCATTATCCGAGAATAAATATATTCAAATTTCAAAACCATTGAAATATTCCGGAAACAGAATCCAACTCCAGACATTTTTCTTCCAGGTTATTCTATCCGGCCAGCTCAACTACTCCGATCCCGACACCCAAGCCGCAATCGAACACCTGACGCAAACCTTCGAGAACACTTCGTTCATCTCCTCCCCGTTGTACACCGAGTCCTGGCTTCGTTCCTTCGTCGGGTACATCAAACGCAACCAGGACTACCTGAACGTCACGATAGATACCGAAGACGACTTTGTCGAGACGTTGAAAAACATCTGGCTGTTCTCCCCGAACCCATTCTCGCTCGACGTCAAGTTCAACGACGAGGGGACGAGGATCATTGCGTCGAGGGTGCTCGTACAAGCCGTCAACATCACGGACTCGAATCACGAGAAGGAGATGGTTCGAGCGCTGAGGAAAGTCTGCGAGGAATCGCCGCTGAACGTTACCGTCTTCCATCCGTACTTCGTCTTCTTCGATCAGGTATGAATATTTTTAGCCTTATGGTAATTATTGTTTACTTGATGACCCCACTGCTAGCTAGGTTATTTGGGGATTTGAATGGTCAAGGGATAGGTGAATGATGTTTACAAAACCCCATGCGTCATGAGTGTACCGAGGCTATGCCCGACTTGTTAATATTTTATAACTATTCATTTTTACCTTGATAGAATTATAGTAGATGTTAAACTGAATTACAAAAATTCAAATAAAAAAATAATAAAACTCTCTAACTTAACATTATTTACCATACAGTTAATTCAAGACAAAAATATATTATGATGAATGATTAAAATATCATAGTCATTATGATGTTTAGAATTATGATGATGTTTCATTCAGTTTAAATAAAACCGACTAGCTAATATTAATTATGAATTATTCAAGTTCTATTTGTAACGGTCGTCTTCTGATTGCAGTTTGAACTTGTTCGTCCGACGTCGATACAAAGCATGATCCTCGGTGCATTGATCATGATGATCGTCTGCTTCATCTTCATTCCGAACGTGCTTTGTTGTCTGTGGGTGGCGTTCTCCATCATCTCGATCGAAACAGGCGTCGCCGGTTACATGGCGTTGTGGGACGTTCATCTCGACTCCATCTCCATGATTAATCTCATCATGTGCATCGGCTTCTCTGTCGACTTCACCGCTCACATCTGCTACGCTTACATGTCGTCCAAAGCCACGCGCCCCGAAGACCGCGTCAAAGAGTGTCTCTACGCGTTGGGACTGCCCATCGTTCAAGGCGCCCTCAGCACGATACTTGCTGTCGTTTCGTTGATATTCGCAGAGAGTTACATATTCTTGGTGTTCTTCAAGATGGTGTTCCTCGTAGTGTTCTTTGGAGCGATGCACGGTTTGTTCTTGTTACCCGTATTGTTGTCATTGTTCGGACCCGGATCGTGCACCAACCACGAGAAGCAAGAGAAAGAACGGGAAATCGAAGAAGCAAAGGTTTCTGCCGTCGAAAAAGCTTTCCCTCATCCATTCTGCATCCCTCATCCATCACTACACCCGATGAGCTTGCAGAATGGGTTTTTGTTCCGCAATCCCAACGGTGACGTGAAAACATCTTCCCCTTACGTCCAGAACGGTAGCCCCGGTTTCGGAAGGAGTCGCGGACCTCCAGCTTTCGGAATTCCTCTTCCCGGACTTCCGACTCACATGAATATTTACAACGCTAAATACACGGACAGAAACGGATCGTTGACGGCCCTGGATAAGGATTTGGGTATCGGAACGTCCGGAGAAGATTCCAGCGAATCGAGTTCGAGCAAAAGTCAACGGAGAATGAAGTTGGAAGAGGAACAGAGAAGGCGATATGAGGACGGATGGAGAAAGTCATCGAACGGAAGCGCGGAGAGTACAGAGTGTAACCCAAGAGAGTTCCAGCCGCCTCACTTAATGGAGGTTTACAATAACTCGGGTTACGTCAGCGACGAGGAGAGGGGGAGGGCGTGGGGAAGGCCGAGGGTTTACGACGAGAGGAGGAGGTATTCGCCGCAAGAGTCTCGTAGCAACGGTCGACAGCGCTCCAAATCACAGCATCTTCACCAACCAAGAAGTATGCCAGGATATATTGGCGAGATGAAATTCCCTTGATATTACGCGGTGAATCATTAAAATAGGTGTTTAGTAATTTTATACGCAAACATGTTATATGATACTTTTCCGTCCTCACGGGAATGAAAATGTTTTTAATTTTTTATCAAGTGAAAATGTGCCTATTGAACTTTGTTTATAGAAACAATTATTTTCTAGTAATGATATTATACACTATGATGAGTGAAACTATGACGACATAACTTGCAAACAAAGAAATAATCGGTATTTTATGTACGCAGTAGATAGATATTAGTATAAGATGTATGAATGGACATGATCTAAGAATTGATTCTATAACTTAACAAATCGTAAAGAATAATTCACGATTAAATGAATTATTACGGATGGTATCTCATCTCTAATTTCTTATGTACATACGTTGAAGAGCTAGATAAACCATGCTGATTCATGGAAATTAAATAATTTAATAATATTTGATTTGGGTATTCCTTTAGAGATAGAAATGGTTATTCGAACAAAACTAGATGCCTTGAACTGTTTTTATGATGAACCGTTCAAAAATAAAGACACAGTTTTTCAATTTAAGAATGCATAGGAATTGATAACTTTCAAACGGTATAAGATAAATAAAATCCACTATAACAGAAACACAGATCTTTTCAATACTTTTGAATGAAGTGCATTAAGCTATCAACCATCGTAGAATCTTCACACATATACAGCTGAAACAATTATGTACTTTAGCTGTATACATGTGAAAGTACGGTATATGATTAGTTAGAATAGTTGTCGTACATACCATCTTGCAGGTATTAAAAAGACCTGTTTCTGTTGCCTGGAGTCTTGTCTCATACCGTTATCGACTCCTACATGCTCCTAAGTTGAAAAAAGTCTAGGCATTATTGTTATGTAGTATTAGTGAGTGTGATGTTATAAATGAATATTGACAAACTGAATTCTTTTTGAACCAAAAGAAAGACGGAAATCTGTCCGTACGATTATAAACATCTTAATATTTTTCAACTGAAGTATTATTATTATTCCATTTATATATGTTGGCATGAAACTATGTTTGGTTCCTTGTTATCTCTACAGTAATGAAAGATAGAATGGAAAGAATAATTATATTTCATTATAATTATAACAATTATATTTCAAAACTGGTTGGAAGTGATCGATCCTCATTGTTGTAATCGATAACTATGTCATTTCATTTTCCAATTCTTATATATCTAGGCCTATATTTTAATATCAACAATTGTCCACTTTCTGGTTTTTGTGATGTAAATTTCAACCTTTCGGACAAACTTCGATACTGAAATATCTATTTTTCTTACAAGACAAAGTCAAGTAGAGAATCTAATCAACATACGAAATGTCGAGTCTTTTATAATGACTGCCATTTGGAGTGATAATCAAAACATAGCCTATTTCACGTCTAGTTTTGTACAAGGAAAGTCCATGAGGTATCAACCTTTCTGGATTATCAAATGACTTGTTTGTTTGGAATTCAAACCCCTTTTTCTAGAAGTAACCATGTGGAATCCCAATATCGAACATGATAGAAATATACTCTAGGACCTATAAGTTAATAATACTTGACCTGTCACTCAGAATACGAGATATTTCGAGTCTTGTTTTAATTTTCGAAATATTCTCCAATTCTTTCACATAAAGAAACTATGCAGTTGACGTTAATATGGCCCGTTATGACACTAATGTCGAAGAAGCTAACAAATGAGCTCCTTCGATTCATTTTGTACATATTTATAAATATAGTGTGATTGTTAGGTGATATTACATACTATTTTTTAGAATTATTGTAATAAATTAAAATTGTGAATAATAAAAAAAACAAGAACAGATGATTGTGTTTTCATTGATTTATTATAAACTTACTCAGGCCTACCTAGAATTAGTCAGGTTTACACTATTAGTTCATGTACAAAATTTACAAAGAGTAGACATTCTAATTGATTAGACAAATGATAACCATAAATAAAAAACATATTTAATGAAACTGTCTTATACATTCTAGTATAGAACACATACACTTCTTATTGGGACAAGATTCAGGACAATCTGAATACTAAACCTAAAATACATCTATGGTATTATTATATGAGTCAGACAGAGAAATAAAAATAACAACGGAGAAAAATCATTATTGAAAGATTAAGAACACATTAAATCTACATAAAAATTGACCAATCGTGAACTATCCTACAAGATACATAAAAAACATGACGTGACCATTTGGTCAATCACAAGTATTCATAACTATTCTATTAGAATCACTGACTTATTCACATGTAAATTATACATATCTTATGTATCAAGCATGTGGTGAATCATAGAATATGGTACAAAAAGTTGGCAATTTGGTTTGCATTGAAATCTTCATCAAGCAGAAGTCAGGGAAAAATGTATACCTAAATTATGTTAGAACTGGAAAAAATAAAAAATGTCACTTGAAAATTAAAATAATTAAATGGCAGATAGGCCCAATAACTGCCGTGTACTTGTTACACAGCTACAACAGATACATATTTAGAATCAATTAGAATATCTGTTACCACAAAAGATATTTATGGCTCGATACCTTCTTCCTGCTGCACGTCACATACAAAATATGAACACAATCATTTTTATTGGTAGCGGGCAAAAACGGTTTCGAAGAACTATCACATTTTTCTATAAAATAATTCGAACCTCGTCATCAAAATTATACAGTGAAACCTCTATGCATCGTTCCCGGATCCATCGTTTTCCTGGGTGTATCATTCATTTTTTTTCACCCCACTCCCATATAATCAATGTTAAATTGTCCTGGATGGATCGTTTTCCTGCATGGATGGTTTTATTTTCCTGGTCCCTTGAAAAACGATGGATAGAGGTTTCACTGTAATGCTACAGAAATGCATGCTATTATAAAAACTAGGAAATAATATTGATTTAAAACACAATGATGTGATTTTTATTTATATTATAGCTATAAGACACATTTCATTCATCTGAATTGAAATGAGAACTATTTTTTTCTTGTTTGCTTAATGACCTCACCAACATCTAGATTATTTGAAGGAGATGATAACTAAGACATATCATTCATTCAACGGTTGTCGATAATCATGCTTTGCACACCAGTCGACAGTTGATATTACAGCACTGGTAAATATTTATATCACAATTATCGATCACTACAATAATCTATATTCATCTATAACTTTTCTTAATTAATTTCGTATCCTGAAGCCTGAATCCTCAAAAGAGTTTCTATAAACTCACAGCTGGCCTACGAGTATCAACAATAATCAACAAAAATTCACGAGACATTACGAAAAACGTGACATTTCATCACATCCCGCAACAAAGTTCAAACACCGGCGAATAGTACGATGTCGAGAGAGACACGAGTCGACAGGGCATGAAGTACGGATGACGTCGTTCAGAGGTATTTACGTATTTCGTAGAATTAAGCATGTAGTACTCTTGAGTGGGAAGCGACGAGCTTACACTGGGGTGAAAAAGAAACGGAAATGTCTATCAATGACCAAAAACAACATGTCGTTGTCAGAATTGTCGTTTCGGCACTTTTTCTTCCGCCCTTTTGTTTTTATTTACATTTCAAATGGTAACACTAGCACGTTCAGAAAGTCACCATCAAATTATACTTTTTACATCAAAATCAAAAACAATAGGAACAAATGTAGGATCAGCAAAACTAAACACCAAGTCTGCAACGTAAAAATTATAAAAAAAAAAAAACGATATCTAGGCTACCTAAATTATTTTGTTAATACCGGTATGTAAATGTTCACTTTATCAATATAGTCACACTTGTCCCAGAATTCTCCCCCCCCCCCCCTCAGCTTCGTTCCGTCTATCAGTCTATTTTAAAACTTGAAGCCTCAAATTACGGTACATTACTTCTGATTCGACTTTAGTTCCCCGTACGCTTTCCTTATATTATCCATCTGCGTCTCGATCGGCACGAGTTTGGAGTCTTGCACGTACGTCAACAAATCTCCCTCGTTCAACAGTTCGCATATCGACCGCGTAACCTCGAAACCGTCCAGTTTACCCGCTTCCCTGTACTCGGCGATCACACTCGCCGCACCTCTGTTGCTCACGATACACTTCACCACTTCTTTCTCAACGCACGAACGCTTCGGGAACGCAGCGCAAACGTTCCCGGTCTGCGTTTCGATAGGAACGATGTCGTTGGCGTTACAATACGAGAGAAGATGATTTGAATCGAGTTGTTCGCAGATCATGTTGTTAGTTTCAATATTATCGAGGAATCCCGACTGTTTCATATCTGCTATCAAGGATTTAGGATTTTCGAATAAAGAACCGTTTACTATCGATCGGACTCGGTCGTTCGTCGAAAAGGCTTTGACGACGTTCTCGGATTGTTTTTCAATCGGTTGTGGGAATTGTTCCAGCATATCTGGACTTGTCTTATATAGAATCTGGAGCATTTCATCAGTGATAAAACTTTTGGGATCCTCTAACATACATTCCTTAACTGTCGAACGAGCTTCTTGATTCGATTTTAACGAAAGAATTATATCGGTCTGTCGAACAGGCTGTGGGAATTGCTCCAACATTTCTGGATCTGCCTTGTAGAGATTCTGGAGTACTTCACTTGTAAGGAACGTCTTCGGATCCTCTAATAAACATTGTTGTACGGTCGATTGTGCTTCTGGATTGGATTTTATCGCAAGAATTATATCAGTTTGTCGGACTGGCTGTGGGAATTGCTCCAACATTTCTGGATCTGCCTTGTAGAGATTTTGGAGTACTTCACTCGTAACAAACGTCTTTGGATTTTCTAATAAACATTGTTTTACGGTCGCTTGTGCTTCTGGATTGGATTTTATCGCAAGAATTATATCGGTCTGTCGAACAGGCTGTGGGAATTGCTCCAACATGTCCGGATCTGCCTTGTAGAGATTCTGGAGCACCTCACTCGTAACAAACATCTTCGGATCCTCTAATAAACATTGCGTCACGGTCGATTGCATAGCAGAATCAGTTTTAATAGCGAGAATAACATCGTTTTGTTGAACGGGCCGAGGTAATGGTTCCGACACACCATACTGTTCGCCGAGACGTTTTAAAATATCCGCCACGTTATTTTGTAAACCAAGCGCTTCGACCATATCGTCCAACGACATGTCGTTCAACAGCTTGTCCATGACGCTGACTCTTTTCTGCGACAACCTCGGCAACTTCTTCTCGTACGCGGCGAGTATCCTTCGAGCCGTCGCAGCCTTGCTGTTGCCCTTCACCTGCAGTCTGTCCAACTCGCGCTCAGTGAGACGACAGAAATCGCCGACTGTGACCACGTTCTTCTCGGCAAGCTGCTCGACGAATATCGCCTCCCAGTGCGACGTCACCAGTTTCGAGGTTATGTCTTGGATCTTGTACGCGCAATCGGCCAGCGGAGGATATATCATCGACGTGTCGTCTAGGAGTTCGGGTGCGGGAAGCTGCAGCGACGCAGGCGTTAAGAAATCGACACAGTTTTCTGAATCTTCTTCGACCGAGACAGTCTCGTCTGAATGATTTTCAGTGTCGGTTTCAGTCGAAACGGCAACTTCATCGATCTGGGTTTCGGCATCATTCTCAGTAGCAGTAGCAACGACATCCTCTGACATCATCTGAGTATCCGTTTCATTTTCAGCCGTCGTGAAAACTTCATCCATCTGAGTATCAGGTTCATTTTCAGCCGCCATGCAAACTACATCCATCTGAGTTTCAGGTTCGTTTTCAGTCGTCGTAACAACCGTATCGATCTGCGTGGCACCTTCGTCTTCTGCCGGGGTTATGACCGTATCAACTACGACCGTTTTTTCTGCTGGCTTCAACAATTCGACACCTCGAATTTCTACTCCCACTCTCGTCGTCTCGCTGACTGTGATTGGTTCACCGTCCCCTGCTTTTCCGCCGGTCTGGGCCGCAGCGGCGCCGTTATAGATGCACATGGACCGCCTGCAGCTCTTCGTCGGCTCGGGTAGCTTCTCGAAGAACAACATCGACGCCAACGGATTCTCGAGAAAACTGATGCGCCTGTCTTTGCGAGTTTTCGCGCCGTCGCGCTTCAGTATCGAGCCGGGTGACAGCGCACCGTCGTCAGCCGGAACGTGGGGCACCCAATCGGAGCTGACCTGAACACCGTCGGCATTTGTAGAATACACTTTGTTAGCCTCTCCCACGAACGAGCTGACGACGTTCTTCTTCTGATCTCTCGGTCGCTGGGCTTGCTTCGTATCACACTGCCGCGGAGCGCACTTGACGCCGGCAGCCATGCTAAGAATCAGACTGGCACGGCTGCCCTTGCCAACGACGCCGACGAATTTGGCCGTCGAAGATTTCATTTCTCGCAGGGCAGACGGGGAGAGATCTCTCATCAACGCACTGGAGCTAGGAGGAGACGTTTCTAGAAGACGATTGAACGCAGGAACCTTATCGAAATGAGACGGCATTTCAACGGTTTTCACAGCATTCTGAATTGAATCGTTCACAACCTGTACGTCATTGGGGTCTGAATCAATAATGGTGCTTATCGTTGATGTTAAATCCATGTCGACTTCTAACGTGTCCGATTCCAGAGCGTGCGTTGACGTGGAATCATCTGCCACAAGTAGCGTGTCGAGCACGTCAACAGGTGGAGTATCCGGGAGTTGAGTTTCAGGTATGACCATGTTTCTTTCTGTTTGCGTTTCTGGAATAACCTCAAGAATAACATCCCTCTTCTTCTTCTTCGGTTTCTTGTTCGATTTCAACACGCTCGGACTCTGGAGCGGGACAATCGCTACGACTGCAGTTCGGACGCACGTCATCGACTTTTCTTCAGCGTCCAAACCGTCCGTCTTCTCAACTACTCTTGCAACAGCTTCGCTATCGGATTCCGGTTCTCGAGTCACTGGGATACTCTTCTCAGGGCGTCGGTTTGCGGTAGAACGTGCTGAGTTTCGTGGGGGTGCGATTCGGTGACGATTTCATCGAGTTCTTTAGCAGGACGTCACGTTTCGGAGAGAACGCAATTTTACTCTCCACTATCGCCGGCTGACTGTTCGGCAACACGCAATTACTATCCTGTAGCTCCAAACTATCGGGCTCAACTACTTTCAGATCGTTTTCCTTATTGTGCTCGGCCAATGAATTCTCTCCGTCAGTCTTACAGTTCGGTACCACGCTGACCACCGGGGAATCTGCTTCTTTACCTCCTTTTAAACCTGTACAGGACTTGAAAATGTCTGGGATGTGGTTGTCGACTGAAGATTCTACATCACATGACTGGTCGAGAAACTTTTGTACGACGGCAACTTTCTCGTTCACCGAAGAAGACCGATTGACGTCAGCAATAAAACTATCCCCGGCGCCAATGTTGACCTTCGAAATGGGTGTCACGACTTTCTGCTTGTCGACTTCAGGGAGACTATCAACCTCCAAACTGGGAACCGAATCAAGCTTAATCAAGAGGAGCCTGGGATTGATTGCCTTCTCTGGCACGGTTGATTCGACCAACTCCTCGAACATCTGTTTGCGGCTCCTGCGTTTCTTCTTATTGATTCCTGTTTCGACAGTGGAACTGATAACATCCACTATGTCACTATGAACACCACCGATTTTAGCCGAATCTGTTTTCTCAGTTACGTTGTTGTTAGAAATAATCGAAACGTCAGATTGGACAGAACTGCAGGACGTTGTGGAGTCTGTACTGTTGTTACGTTTCCTTTTACTCGTTTTATTTCCCACTTCGGTCGGAAGCTTGTTAGACGATCTGGCCGAGGCGTCGGGTAAAGGACTGTGTAGCCTCGTATTCGGTTTCCTCAATCGTTTACCTTCGACTTTCTCCATGTGGAAATCCATGTTTAAATTGTTCAGTTCGCGCTTTCGTTTCTGGTTTGAAGTCTCCGTGTTTTCGTCAGCCACACTTTTTGGCGCCGTAAGCGAACTGGAAAGAGTTTGTTGCGCCGCACTGGTAACGATGACGGAATCGCTAATTCGATCCGTTTCACTCGACATTTCATTGTTTATGCTCGTTATTGCGGTGGTACCTTCGGAATCGGGACTTGCACTTCGAGTTGCATCACAATCAACGGAATTGACCGGAGCTCGACTCGGAGCCACATTCGATACTTGTTCATCAGAGGAAAAGACACGATTCACATCGGTAACGATGACGGATACATTTCGTTTGGTATACGAATGTTCGTTATCCACCATGGAATCTAGAACAGGCGATACGGAGAGCGCCTTTGCTATTTGCGGCGATGCTTCAGTGTCTGTCAATTTAGCCTTGCCCCACTCGAAGTCGGTGAGCATCTTCTGGGGCAATCGACGCTCCTTCGACGTGCGCAGGTTACGACTTACTCGATTGACTGGGGTATTGGTTTGCTTTGCTTTCTTCACATTAACGACATCACCCGTGGTCGGTTTTGGATCCACAGTTGCGGCCGGAACTACGACTTCGACCAGAGGTTTGGGATCCAAGATGACTGAACGTTCGGAGACTGCGACTCGAGATCTCCTCGACGGCCTCGGAGTTGTTTCCTGCGAACTATCGATAACGTCCTGTGAGCTGTCCTTCTCCTGTGACATCACCGTGGTTACGACTCCTTCCAGAGGTTCAACATCATCGATTAGGTCTTTTTTAATAATACTTTGTCTTTTAGACTTTTTAACAGGTACTTTCTCGATTTTATTGGGCTGTTTTCTTTTGTTGGCAGGACTGGCAAAAGCTTGGAATGGTCGATCGGACTGCGTGATTGGTATTGGTTCGGAATTAATTTTCGTAGCTTTATCATCAGAACGAGGAAGTAGGGTTTTCATCAAGGATTCCGGACGTACTTGCGTGAGCTGTATGGGAACCAGTTTCGGTAATTTATTTGAATTGAAAATGTCATAGACTTTTTTCGGTTTCTTCGACTGCGCTTTGGTAGCGGGATTCGAAACGCAATCCGACGGCTGTTCGACAGGCTGCGTCAATTTTTCCAGCTTGTTTTCTGCGCTCTGACAAATGCCGGCAAACGGACGCGCAAGTTCTACGACGGCCGGCTTCTCCCTCTCGGACTCGGTTGCGGCTGACGTCGGCTGCTTGAACCGTTCGGGCACTACGATCGAGCTGGTGTCTTGCGACGAGCTTAGCTGGCTGTCGGGCTGGGAATCCTGCGTCAAGTCGCCATACAGAGCGGGGATGTTGTCGCGGCGTTCTCGCATCTTCTCTTTCTGACGCTTCGTCAGCGGGCCGCGCATTTTGGGTTTCGCGGCGCTTTTCTCAGGAACGGCAATGTTCTGGTACATGGCAACGGGCACGGGAAACGTAAACGGATTGAGAGTCTCT
Organism: Brachyptera putata; assembly: GCA_907164805.1. Lineage (NCBI taxonomy): Eukaryota > Metazoa > Arthropoda > Insecta > Plecoptera > Taeniopterygidae > Brachyptera > Brachyptera putata. Next base: position 17,149,122 of record OU015471.1, on the reverse strand, counting down.
GCGGATTTGACGTTCGTTGCGACGGGTTGAGACGCAGGACTGTCGACGATGGCAGTTTTACGTAGTCCGGTTTCGACTAGTGTATTGTCTGGAGGTAAAATTGACGTGTCCTTCCGAGATGCAGGACTCGACACAGGACTGGGTTTATGCGGATCAATTCGAATTGGCGAATTCGTTACTGGCACCTTTTCGAATGACATGATGTTTGCCGACTTGAGAGACACGGGACTATTTGCTAGACCTGTGTGAACTGGCGATTTCAAAATTGTCGAGAAGTCAATCGATGTCCGAGATGCACGACTCTTCACAGAACCAGTTTGAACCGGAGATTTGGCAATTCTAGAGAGACTGGGCAAATTCTGTGACACTAGCGAAGGACTCTTTACAGAACTCTTTACCGGAGATTTAGCAATTCTTGAGATACTGGGCGAATTCTGCGACTCTATCGAAGGACTCTTAACAGAACCAGTCGTACGTTGGCCCAATTCAGTTGGCGAATTTCCAAACGGCGGCGTCGAGAATCCCAACGGATTCGACTTCCTAGATTCGTCCGGGGAAAAGACGGGCTTCGGAGCTATCCGGCGCAGACGTGCAGGTGATTTAGTCACCGTAATTACATCCATACTATTCTTCTTCCTGACCGGAGTAAGTTGGTAAAGCTGCGTTTCGTCGTCCACTTCCTCGTTCTCCGCCGGAATCTTCACGATCTTGACCATCTGGTGTTTACGCGCTTTAAAAGCTTTGAACTCGGCAGTTATGGCAGAAGTTATGGAAGTTTCGTTTTCATACTGTCGCGACTTCTCGATGAAATCCCTCCAGGTCGCTCCGACCAAGTTCGAATAGGATGTGTCGTCGGGGTCAAAGCTCAGCAGTACCAACATGATGGGATGGATGTCGAAGAACGTAGTTTCGTTGGTGCAGACCGTGAGCGCGGCGACGGCCTTGCAGATGTCCGTGCCGTTCTGTACCTCCGGCTCGGAGGCGTAAAGCTCGCCGACCCGTTCCAGAAGTCTGAACGTCGCGCTGAGGCAGCCGGTCAGCGGGAACGCTCGCAACATCTTCGCGAACGGCGTCGTGACCAAGACAACGCGCATCACGGCGGGAATCACGGCCCAACGTCGAGGATCGTCGTTCAACGACTGGAGAAGCCGCTTCGACAATGTTTCGCATATCACGTTGCCCTTCAGCGACTTGATGTTGGCTTCGCTCGCGGCCTTCAGTATGACGCCGAGCGAGACGTACGAGTCTCTGATTGCGCCGCAGTTCGCCTCTTCGAAGTACTTGATCGGGAATAGAACTATCGCGTACAGCCAATCGAAGTCGCGTTCGCTCCATCTCGACGCCTCGTTCTTGTTGCCCGCCAAGAACTCGGCCAGGTACGTCGTTAGGTACGTCCAAACATTGAATAAGACAGAAAGCTTTTCTGCCAACGTTGCGTCCATCGCTAGAGTGTCCAGAAGATTCAAGACTTTACGGGTGTAGTACTCGGAAGTTTCTGGACAATTCACGGCTTTACGTAAGATCGTCTTGATCACGGGCAGATAGTCGGTCGCTTCACACTGCAAGACGACGGACTTGTCCAGCAGTAGCTGCGAGAGGAACAACGCAGGCGTGCCGTTCAACAGATCTTGAGTGCTCGAGCCGCTGAAATATTTCCTGTCCGAAAGTACGTTATCGGGCAGACACGACGGGCCGTTGACCATTCCGGCGATCAGAATGGAAACTCTCAGATCCTGGATATTTGCGTCCTTTGCCAGGATATCGTTTTCCGTGGAGAACACGGTCTTCATGAGGTGATTCACGGTCACCTGCATCGCCTCAGTCGGGAACCCCATAACGTTGGCGAGCAGGGCATTCCAAGTTTCGGACATCAGTACTTCCGGCAACCTCGTCGCCCCGCACTGCGACATGAACGCGATGTCGAAACACGTTATCATCTTGTCGAAATACGACGGCTTGGACTTGGGTGGGAAGAACGGACGCCGGGGCGCCGGAAGCGAGAATACGTGGGTCCCGGTCGGGCGGGCGCCGAGCACCAAAGCGAGGATCTCCATGTAGAGTTCCGGGACGATTTTGAACGCAGAAACCAACTTTGCTTTGGGATCGGGCGTTTCGAAGAGCTTGTCGACGGCAAGGTGGAAACTGTCGTTTTCCGACGTCAGCTTAGTCAGGACGTACCACAGCAGCTCGACCTTGGCGCGGACGAGTTCTTTATTGCCGGAAATCTTGTTGAAATACTTGAGGATGTTCTTGACGTTGCTCTCGGACAAGTCGCGAACGTCGGAGACGGAGAAGTAGGCGTCGATGACGGCGCGCCAGCAGGCGGCCTGGACGAGCTGCATATCGAGGGAGACAGAGCGCGTGCGGGGGGTCATCACTTGGAATAGCTTATTGGTGAGTTCCTTGTTGCCGTTCCTCAAGGTGAGCTGGTTGCCGACCAATATAAAATAGACCTGCCATATGGCGCCCCATGATGAGTCCCCGGCCATTAGCAACGAGACGATGATGTCCGTGTGCCTGCAAAGACAAGTACTTTATTTATATTGGGTTTTAAGGGCGTGCTGTATCAACGACTAAGATCTATTGGCGTGCTGAAGGATGAATGAGGCGATGGGAAGGCAAAATGAAAGGTGATTACATCATATATTCTGGATAGTGGGAAGGAGTCGGGCAGGGCCTGTTGTCAAGGAACCACAACAGTAGGATGATTATTGTTTGCTCAACAACCCCACCTACAGCTAGGTTATACGGGGGTATGAATGAGCAGGTGATTATGAAACTATGAAGTGATGATAAGTGAAAGGTCGTTTACAAAAACCCATGCCTAATGCGGGACTCGAACCCAAGCCCGATGGTGAGTTCAGTTTCTGAAGCGGTGCCTCAGCTGACTGAGCTACCAAGGGCGGCCACACCAGTACTAAACGACAAACTACTAAACGACGGAGGAAAACACGAAATACCTCTGCCAGGATGGTCGACCATGGCAGGTGGTTAAACAGTCTAAGAGTGAGTGAAGTACAGTTGTTAACGTTCAATTCCGTTCAAATCAATTCCAGTTGAAAATCACTACGTCCTAATCGAATATTCAATGATTATTGGTAGGCCTATTATTCAATTGTTCATTACCGCTCAACTTACTAAATACATTATTAGAAAGTAGGACTTGATTTGAAGGATATATTAATTGTGATGGACAATATGAGAGATGGATGATAGATGATGATACATTGTAGGAGCTAAGCTAGTGATATGAGAAATAATGAGGTGGGTACAGGTTGGAGGAAAAACATAAGACAGAGCACAAAAACACTTATAAATAATATTTAGAGTTTTTTTAAAAGAGTTGCTGGTATATTATAATTTTATTGGGAGGGAGTGGTCGGATCGCAATGAACTGTTCTGTTCCAATGATACTACCTTATAAGGCATTCATCTGAGTTACTCTACATGGCAGTGAAAATTAGAACCACCAACCAATCACGAGCCAAGGTTATGCCGCGCAGCGCTTACTTCAAGGTATGAAGAAAGAGGAACGACAAAACGATAACATAACCTTTTTTCTGAACACTTGAAGTGTTCACGTACACGTACTTTGAAAATGTAAATGTCCAAACAAGTCAGCCTCCAACAACAGCAAATGCTTGTTAGTATAATTGAATTTAATTGAATAATCATATAATTTTATTTATAATTGATCAATTATAATTGAATTTCTCTCGCCAATTGCTTATTAAGGAGGAATAACTTTATAAATTTAGTTTCCGATGAACTGAATGGATCAACTCTCACATGAAACCGATCGTCCATCTCGATAACATCTCTCTCTTCTCTTTCTAGATGCTCAATAATTTCCAGATTCATAATATCGTTCGCCAATTTTAGAATTCTGACAGACGAAAACGTTGCTTTTGATGAAACCACGAGATATTTGTTCGCCAGCATCAACACTCGGACCTAATCTCGCAGTAAGTCTGATGATTCAACGCATTTGACAGACTCACAGACATAATTGAAAATGCGACAGCAGTACTGTATGTAACATATATAACGGTTGATATTTGCATTTGTTATTTTGTCAAACAACCTCCTTTTTATGTGGATACAAGTCGGTATATGTCCGAATTATGTACAAATAAAAATTGGGTAGCCGCCTACATGTGTAGGTAAGCTACTTTAATGCTATCTGCAACCACTCATCTTATTAACAGTCGAAGTGACGTTTTTGAGTCGAAGCTATTCAACAGAATTGAAATACGGTACAGAAAACCCTCGACAACTCTGGCTCGGAACCTCACAAAAGTGCGTGCGTTAATCGAACCAACATGTTTTGAATAATTTACGCATTATGCCATTTTAAGCCCATTGTGAATTTTTTCAACTTGACATATTAGGCCTATTAAATCTGTTGAAAATATTGCTTGCTTGAGTTGTACATTAAAACTAGATCTAAAATGCACGCTAGTTACTATTTGTTCACTTTTTTCAACCAGGAAAATAATTAGGCCTATCTCTCCTCTCTCCACCAACTTACCCTTTGATGATTTCTCTCAGAACCGGCCATTCCACATGATCCGAGCAGATGATGTCCGGCACGAGGTTCCTGAGCTCGGCAAACAGCCGCAGGCCGCACTTCCTACGCTCGGGATTCTCGTCGAAAATCTCCGGCAGTGTCAAACGGATCCAGCTGACAGTGTTATCGTTCAGCTGACGGAGAAGGCTTCTCTCGAATTTGTTCGAATCTAGACTGGACTTTGTGATGAGTTTCTCAGCGAAAAGCGTCGCCTGGAATGCGGCCGACGTGCTCTTAACGGCGTCTTTGAACGGTTTCAGTTTAGCCACGTCGAAGGCCGGACAATCGGCGTCCGACTCTGTGAGGTCAATAACCTCATCCATCGTCTGTAAAACAAAAAATATCACTGTACTAGATTGTTCCCAGGAAATGATTTTTACGTTCCGGTTGGAGTCAACTCCCTGTCATTACATGGCTATACTTGCATCCAGGGAAGATGAAGGACCGAAACATCAGTGGGATAGGGGAGACGGTCGATCGGAACCGTAACCTCTCGAGGATACAAGAATACCAACGTCTAGCGCTCAGTACAAAACAATGGTACCGGTATCAGAACTACAAACTCAATGCCGACATGGAACATCACCAGACTTGTCTCTGAAGCCAAGTTGAAAACAATATTTCATGCTAGGCCCATGTCAGTGCACGAGACGTGTGCATACAATTGGACACGCAAACTTTTACAGAAACATTAGTCGATAAACGTCTTTGCCTCTTGGAGCTGTTGTCAGTGTCAGTGACAGTGACGGTAGGATACGGGTCCAGACCTTTAAAAGTATTAAAAAATAAGTGCAGCTAGGCCTACGCTAGGCCTAGGCCTAAATCTTCATAATCAGGAGACCATTTGAAATAGCTTACCTTGCTTACAACTGTCTTAAGTAACTCAAGTTTAGGTTAGGCCTAGGCCTTTGAGATTATTATAGGGCTAGGCCTTTAGGCCTAGGCCTAGGCCTATGCCCGGTTAGTAAGGGCACTGCATCTAGGCCTGCCCTAATCGAGAAGCCATTCAAAACTACGAACAATAGGCTGTTAACTCGGTTCAAGTAGCCCTAAACTTCTATACGCTTTGACTTACCTGTTATATCTTATAATCAGAAGTAACTAGGGAATATTGTCTCACTAGGCCATCGGTGCAGACATCAACCCACGCATATTATTGTAATGGCTGATGGCGGGAATACAAGGATGTCTGCAGACATTCACTTCGTAAATCTGATTGGTTACCTTCCCGTCTTTCCGACCACTTGGCGCTCGGGTTGTCATGAAGCTTGATTATATTCAATAAAAAATCAATAATACCGACAAAACGAAGCCTTAAGAGTGTTTCAATCTGTTGTTAAATATTACTTTAAACGTATTTCAATTTCAATTAAAAAGTTTCCATTCTTAATGTTTACAAATTGGAAACGAAATCAGCATACTGAAAGGATCAGGAAGGCCGAGCTCTTGTGACGTCACAAAGAACAGCCAATCCCCACAAGCCCGCTTTAAAATCAAAAGTGAAAAATTAAGGTTACAACTTGGTTACGAACCTCCGTGGTTACAACCCTCAATGCATCTTGGCTACAACCAACATCATAATCAAAATTATTTTTGCATTCAAGTAAATTTAAAAATGTGAACACATCTGATGGATTCTGAGAAAATCAATTCATAATTTTGGAAATATTCACTCTAAATGGGAAAATTAGAAATAAGAATTATCTTGGAGTGGTTATATTTCAAATGTGGTAATGTCAAATGCAAAATATTGCAGTTTGCAAGCAATAATCTTAAAAGCGTAGGGGTACTTACATGTAGACCTATCTCTAGACCTCTTGGCCAGATCTGAAGAGGCTAGTCACTAGCCTTCTTAGCTAGATGGAACATTGCCTATTAGTATCTGCTTCCCAAACCGCAAATTTCATTCATTATTGATAAGAAATGCATTAAGGTACGTTCATACTAATACGGCAAAACGTTTTTTCAGTCACGGTTGGTCACGTGAACCAATCAGAAACTTGCCGTACCAGGTGATGCGGCACTGCCGTCCAAGTTGACTCAAGTCAATTAGTTTTATATATTTTAGAGATGCCGCCAATGATCTATTAATCGATACATTTTTAACCTTACCAGACATTCAATTACTAATCAATCTGCATGAGCCAGTAATTTATTAAAATCAAATGATAAACAAGTTTTATTCATTCGATTAGGTCTATATTTTATTGAGATTTTGAAACTCCATTCAAAAATGCAAGTTGTTTCTAGAAAAATGGTCGAGGGTTGGTATGGTATGGCCAACGTAGCATGGCCTTACTATGATAATAAGTAACACATACACAAAGTATACTTACGTTACTATCTTCGCTATAGCCTACTGGTACGACCAATCACACATTTACACCATTTTAAGGAAAACAATCTGTTCGTAATAACTCCAAACAATTTGCCAAAATGAAACTCGTGTTTTTATTTCTGGAAAGACTACCGGTATTCATCTTCAGATGAGAACGGAGAAGCTGCGCCTGCATGACATTATTTCTGAAAAGTTCTGGTAGAATACAAGTAGCAACTACTAAATACATGTATTGACCAAGAGTGATTGGTTTGATTGGCTCCTTTGAAACATTACACATTTCAATAAAATTACGTTATTGTATGGAGTAAATGCTCTCATTAAAATATCATTGTTATTGGATGATAGACTTTACAGTGTACCAAGTTGTTAAGCGTCGAGTTGAGTTACCGAGTGTCTCCCTGCCTAATCTTATGGGCCGTGACAGTCAATATCAATATAGAGCCTCTCAAAACACGTGATTCTAATTGAATCAACAGGCTTTGAATGATTTACGTATTTTCATTGCCATTTCAAGTCCATTGGTATTCTACTTTTATGGATGCAATATTATCGAATCTGTCGAAAATATCATTTGATTTGAAACCAAATATAAAATGCATACATGTTGCCTATTGAAGAGCTACAGAATATACCGGTATTGTGCAAGCGGAGAGAGTTCGGATTGAGGAAAACATGGATAGCATACACTAGTTATCAGGCTTTAGAATAAACAATGATGAATAACACTTATCAATGATCATTAATGATTTAATATATTTCATAATAATACATCACACACATTTTGCTTTATTTATTCATACGAATAGTAATTGCTGACATATTCTCCTCTACCAACATTCACACGCAATGTTAACAATTTCAGCCATTTACTCTTTTCCATTTCTACACGTTTTATCAATCATCTTGAAAGAATTACCGCTCACAGTGAAACCTCGATGCATCGCTCTCGGATTCATCGTTTTCCTAGTTTCTTCATTTACTTTGTCCCGCCGTACAAAACAATTGTTGATTTTCCGCATGGATGGTTTTATTTTCCTGGTCCCTTGAAATGCGATACATAGCGGTTTCACTGTATATTATTATATTCAAGAAATAATGTAGGCAAAGAATTGAAAGTTTAAACACATTTATACTAACTGGTGAATGAGACGATTTAAACCACCGCGACAATAGGAATTCGTCACGAACTGGCGTGTTTAAATTGTCGCGGATCATTTCTATGATATGGGCATCTAAAATTTTGTTACCTAAATGAAATCTAACAAAATGAACGAGCCCCTCTTATGTCTAAGTCATAAGCCTAAAGTATCATACACACAGTATATATTTCTCTTGAAGATAAATAACACAATAAATTACCCGCAGGTATTTTGAGTTTTTAAATTTACATTTAATTCCGTAAACGTACTTTGTTATCTAGTTATACATCAGTAAACGTTGTCTTGAGGCGTGAAAGTAAGTACATACATTTTCGAATACAGATACTGTTTTCAGTATTTACGTGTACTAAAAGTGACATCCTTTCTTTTGTTAGGTGACTGATTACTCGTAAAAGATCTTAGATTTAGCACAATTGTAGAGACCATGTTCAAGTGGCGTAGACCAGTTTCATTCATAGCAATTTGTAAATTCTGTAGGGATAGGCCCAATTGAGAGCCAATGTAAAATATATTCCGAGCAAAGAAGTATTTGTATTTATATCCATGATACGAGGCGGTTGCGTGCAAACACAACATACACAAATATCATTGTTATAATTTGTCTAGTCAAGATATTTTAGTGGAAACACACAAAATTTTACATCTGTTGAAGTAGCAGCGTTTTACAATTCTCGCAGTTCTCCCAAATATTTAGTTCGTAGACAAACTCAACCGTCATGAATCAAGATTACTTTTTTGTAGTTTTTTATACTGTAATTTATAACAAAATGGAACTTCAAGATCTCATAATTCGTACTGAGAATTGTCTATTTTTCTCGTTTGCCATTCTTGGTTCATTAGAACGATAATGTGATGTTTTTGGCAACCAATATAAACGAAAAGAAAGGGCGAGCTTTACACACTGGTGTACATACAGTATCTGTACTAGTCATTCATTACCTTCCAAATACAATTATCATTGAAGGTAGCAATGAATATTTTTCAGAGCATAAAATTGAAAGGAGAATGACACAAGAACCTGATGTTTTTCCTTGACAAATTGGAACCAAATGTTTCACATAGTCTTGAAAATAAAAACAAATAAATACATTCTCATGATGAGACCATACTGTCAAAACATTCTTTCGAAGAGTTCTTGCGACAGGTTTTTTTTTTGCCATATACTATTTTTCAAAGGGAATGAGAAGCAAACACTTGATGGTTCCTTGAATGAACGTACCGTAATTTGTGTATTATTTTCAGCACATACTTTATGATCAAACCAGAGCCAAATATCAACAAAAAGTCACGGTGATTAGGAGTGATCCCACAGCATGAGTACCGTAGTTTCTTAGGCCTACATTTTACAAAGCGAGAGATTATTTTTTAAAATTTTCCAAATGCAATGATGAACCCATTTTTATTTATTGTAATATCACTGCTATAAATTTGAACTTGACGCTAGATGACACTGGTATATCTCTCATTATGTACGACAATCACACTAATTGGTTACAGTGAAAGTTGAAAAACTGACATGACTTCTAATGGCAAGGTCAACTTCACAGTAAATTGATACAATGATCTCTATCCAATCTCGTACTATATGCCTCGATAGAGGCGGGATTCATTTTCATTAGAATCTACTTTTACCTTTTACGTAGATGAATATCGACACTAGGGAACGATTATATACACAACTTTCGACACGTTTGTGCAAAGCGGTAATTTATACCTGCTCCTCCGCACCAGGGATCACCCCCGATCTGGCTAACAGCGTGCCCAAGAAAACGTTGAGCTAACATCATACAGATTACGATTAAAGAACAATTATTAATATACATGATAAAATTGATAATATACATATTATATTATATAATATTGAAGCGGATTGGTAAGTCAGATGTGGCTTTGTTAACATTCAAGTTCTTGTTACGAGAGATATTATAAATATTAACTTCCAACATTTACACGTGGTAATAACGTCCGAAGACGTAACGGCCTGACAACGATGATTACCTACCGGAGCTCAAATCTTCAAACTACAAATTATATTATTAAATTACATCACAGAGCGCAAAATTAACCGTCGTAATTTAGAAACTGCTTTTTACCGGCGCATGGGAGTAGATCTAGCATAATGTCAGATTCTTGACGGTAATTTCATCGAACGGTACGAGATATGACAAATCTAATTTTGTAGAAAGTAGACACCCTGATATTTTCAATATCAACAAAACATTATAATTAAAACTAATAATGCACATTCTATATTTCCCAGGTGTACAAACTGTACAGTATAAACTAGGTATAGAAATTATAGACCTACTGTATTTGTGATTCTCTAAATTAGAATGTTGTATTTCGTTCATTACCGATCGAAACGAAAAACATAAAACCAACATTTTGCCAGATCGATTCCCATGCGCTATTAAGGGGGGAGAAATAAACAAGTCTAGGCCTAATGTAATACAGAGGGGGAAGCTACAAATAACAGTTCCTGATGTATCCGCAAATTAATTAATTTCAAGCAATTAAAAAATTCATAAATAGTATTAGTAATAATAAATGATCGTTCTCCTCGACGAGAAACGACGTCTCAAGAGACGACCTTCGAAATGAGACTGACCAATCGCAACGTAGCGTTTCTTGTTCAAGTTGGCCACAAACTAAACTAAAAAAAATGAGACAAAACAAAAATCAAGTCTTCTCAATAATATTCGTCCTAGACGATGGATTTTCGTCAAAAGTTCCACCGATCGCGGGGAAAAAAATAACGATAATATTATTATAATGATATTAATGAGCAGTTTTTTCTTCTTTACAATTGTCCACATTAAACAAGAATTTAAAGTAACGAGAAACGTGATTATGACACCTAATTAGTTGACGTTTTGTCGACGACACAGTGAGGTTAACGTCGCCCGTAGGTAATGGATTCAGGAACACCGTTGACAGTCTTTGAGGTTAGAACGTCGTTCTCGTACGACGATACGGTCTCTTTGCCGTTCTCCATGACTCTGGAACGAGAAGAACAATATAGTTAGAACGCATCTTGGAAAATTGCTAAATTCATTTACAAATGTTCGTCCGCAAACAAGAGCACCACACTCTTACGCGGACTTCTCATTCTTTTTCACACAACCTGTATGAACATTCTTGCTGACGTCTATACTCATATTATTTTTCTTGCTGGACATGTATCTAGGCCTATATAAAGAAGTATTGAGAATACATGTATTCCAGTCTCATTATTATTGGTTTATATTTTGAATTCATCCATATCCTCATATTCTGCTTATTCCCATGAATGCATATTCTGCACACAGAAGAACCTCTTCAGTTCGCCCCATATTCCGTACGTCCATTGAGAAATGCACCAAAGAGGTTCTACCAGAATGGTTAGTCTATTATTGTTATTGTGTATGAACATGTGTGTAGGCCTATATTTTTGTTATTATTGCTGTTGAATGAATGAATGTTGGGTTTATTGCTGTTATTAATCTTATTATAATACATTATTATACCAATGATCAAGTGATAATGAAACTAGGACGTAATGATAAACCTATGCCTTTTGCGGGACTCGAGCCCACGCCCGACGTGACTTCAGCTGATCAAGTCACGGAGTGTGGCTAGTGTTACGAATTCGAATATTCGTCTACGAATACCAGTTCATCAAGATATTACGAATACGGTTTACGAATACTCCTTCACGAATACGAATCAACGGTTACGAATAGAAGACGGTGCTCACTTCATGGTGGTGATCTTCTTGCCGCCGATGTACCTCGTCGACGTTGATGTGCGCTTGACGTTGCCGCCGGGCGTCGAGCCGCCGAACCCGTTGCTGTTGAACGTGGAGAACGAGGTGAAGCCGGCACCGTGCGGGGCGGCGCCGACGAGGAGGTCGTCGAACCCGGTCATGCCGAAGCCGCCGAAGCCGAACGGGCTGAACATCTGCGAGCTGATGGTGTTCTGCGAGTGGGAGTTGCGGTGGCCGTTGTTGCGGCGGGCGTGCGGGCCGTGGCCTCGGTTCATACCTGCGAAAAGAAAGGGACGCCTTAGCAACCATCAACACCGTAATTTCTTTCCCCTATTCAACCGTTCAAGGACTACAGTGATACGTGTGGCTTAATGATTGGCCACCTTACCGTATTTTCCTTTATTCAACGACTAGAGTGATAGTTGTTTCTTAATAATCGGCCACATAGATCTATACATCTTGAGATACGCCGATTGGGGTATTTTCAAGAGCGACCATCGACGACTCGTTTTTTTGCTGCTAGAGTGGGCAGGCTTTTGGGCAAATTCAGAACTGTATTATCAAAATTCTATATTGGTATCGACACAGATTATTTATTCAGTAACCTGACGATACCAAAGTCATATTGTTATTACAAAAACTACGATCGTGAGAGTGTACATCGTGAACTTGAACTTGTAATGCTGAAGCGCGCACACAAACGAGACTAAAGCATTCACTAAAGCAATCGTTTGAGTAGTCTATTGCTCATCAGGTTCAGTGTGTTCATTTTATCAAAATTCTGAATTGGTGTGAACCTAGACTGTTTCACTAGTAACAAAATGAAACTAAAATCAATTTCATATTTTGAATGAGTACGCTCGTGAGAGTTCATAGCGTGAACGGTTACAAACTTAACAGATACTTGCGGCCTCTCAATTGGCTTTAGTGTTGGGCATCTGAACATAATCAACGTAAGTCTAACGATTGTGAATTTCAGTCTCGTAATTACTCCAATCAAGTTGGTAGAACGACAAATTGTTCTGCCGCGAACGTACCTGCGAACATGTCCTGGAAGGGCGAGCCGCCGAAGAACTCTCTGAACACGTCCTCGGGATCTCTGAAGGTGAAACCGAAGCCGAAGTTCTGATCGAAGTCGTCCTCGTGCCGGGTGCGGCTGCGTGCGCTCGGGTTCAGGCCCTCCTTGCCGTACTGGTCGTACACGCGCCGCTTCTTGTCTGCAAAACACGACAACGCAATCAGCAACGCGCGCGAGCAGGGCGGGCAGTTTTGGGGCAGGGAGGAGGGGTAGAAAACGACATGTTGCAAATGTTCTGTCGATTGAGACCCCGAATCCTATCACAATGCGTGACACGTACAATTGCGATCACACAATTTTTTTTCCGAAATTAAAATTCGACTTATATTTTATCGCTAATTCTTTAGTAGAGTGTATGTGTGTTTTGTGTGTACATTGTCTGCTAGTTTTTGTGAACATGCATTTTAATGCGACTTGATCGACCATAACTTCATGTGACTGCAAGTGTCATACGATAATATGTTTTGGGGAATTTTTTTTTCTAGGACCATTTAAAAGTAAACATTGTAATTTCATACAGAAAAATCTACTTTTTCAAATTATAGTGTAAGCAATCTGTATATTTCAATGACTGTTTGATTCAACATATAGTAATAATTTGTAATCGTTATTTTTACTGTCGGTCTTATCATCGCAATAGATCTAAGAGCAATAAAATGTACGTGATTACTACGCCGTGATTACGCTACATCCAATATTTCATAGCTAGGTTATCGCTATATGTAGCCAGGTAAGTGCTTTGTACATTTGCTTTCAACTTTTATTGGATTATTAATTACTGGTACGTAGGCCTAGTTTATGGCTGACTCAGATGGGAAGTTATTATTGCCTAAGCCTACAGCTTATCAACATTACTTTCATCAGTTAAGGTGTGAGCTAATAATGTGCCTAAACCTGAGGTTTCCTAACTGTGGGTCATGGGTATATTTCCACGGAGCCACGGAGACTATTATTTTAGACATAATATCGGCCTTACAATAGATATTACCGCGAATGAATTGTATAAGTCAAAATCAATTCGGAGAATAAAATGAATACATTCAAAAGAAAGAGAAATGAGATGGTTAGAACTGATAGTAAAGTTGGAAAAATCTTAAATCCTGATTCTTCAACCATACGACAGAGGTTGGATTATGAAAAAAATCATCTACCTATCCTAGAAGGCAACCAGGCCTATTTTTGTTAATTACTATTTAGTAATTATTAAAATTCAATGTTAAAAGTTTATTGAAAAAGTTTAGGCCTAGTCAAGTGTCTTATCGAAGTTAACTGGGGTTAGGGGAGGGAGGAATCAATTGTCAAAACATTTACTTTCTTGAAAAGGGGCGTTAATAAAAAAAGGTTAACAAGCACTGTACTGCACAATCAACTTTCAATTTGTTTCAGTCTTGTAGTAGGATGAAAAAAATGACCTGGAATGTAACTTGTATGTAACAATTCTCAACGTGAAGAGAAAAAGCAACAACCAAACTTATTTTGACTGTGTATTCACTTTTATTCTAACATCACCCGATTAACAGTGGTACCATCCACAATAAGGATCTTGTTAAGCGATCAGCAATAGATTAGACAGCATTGATTGATAACTTTGTCATTGCGTCTATTCTAGAAAACCGACGACCCGGTTAGTGAGTATTATTACTAAGTAGCGATTGTCGGCAGTTTCTTTGTAAGTATCAACATAGGTAAGCTGCTGGTCTGCTCTTATTACGTTCATGTAATTACTACATCCCAGGCTTTTTACTAAGACCCCATATTACCAATAATAAAAATGTGTTAATTAAGCCATGAATTGAGGTACAAAAATACCATTGGTAACCAAGGGTAATAACAAGTTGATCCACTAATCATCGCTTAATCAACAAATGTATTATTCGTAAAACGGGACCTAATCACACCAAGTCACGTGACAATTAGGGTTATCAGTCAACACATCTATTTCAGATTATCTCCAAACCTACGACGATGAAAACAATTTAACAGCAGCTCATTGGTTAGTCAACTAAAAGAACACCAACACCGCAACCAATTGGAAACCAATCATGCGTGAACATGTTATAACACCAGAGAACGATTGTTAGGAGATTAACGGACGCCACGTACAGAGAGTCGGGGACAATATTAGTCTGAAATAACTAACGGAAGTGGTTGGATAATCACCCGATACTTGTCAAAGATAGAAATGGAAACAATATTTCAGCAGTATTTCTCTTGCCTTCATTGGGTAACAGTAACAACTTTTTTGACTGACTGTTATTAATTGATGAAGGCAAGAGAAACATTGTTAAAATATTGTATTTATTTTAATCTTTGACAAGTACCGGGTGGACGTTCAACAGCACATTTTCGTTACAATATTCGTGGTTCAATATTCGTCTTTCTTTGCCACTAACATAACTACATGAGCCGCAAGGGAGTCCAGACCTAGCAAAATATCGCTTTTTAGATGAACGATTAATTTTTCAACGATATCACATATCTAAATTGTTATTGTACAATAGAAACACAGATATTTTCCATATCTTCTACATGGTAAGATGTAAGAACTATCAATTTATATTGTATGCTAAAAAACACACGTGTGAAAATATTGTGATCCACGCTCATCAGGCCTAATTTTAATGCACACGTTATTTTGAAGATATCAAAATGTGTTTCTCTAATATTAAAATGTTGATATCCTACATAATTTCAAAGTGATTCGCTTATATCTGATATTTCACCAAGTCGACTCCCGTGTGCTGGCAATCACCGGTAATAAAAACAAAAAGCAAATTCAACATAACCTCAAAATTACGGGATTGATAGGTGGTCACTCTGTGTCGTGTGCGTCGTCGATCGTTAGTTGTTCGTTAATACTACGACAAAAGGGAAGATTATTAAGAAATGTTTGTTGAAAGTAGATGGATTTTGTTTGTCAATATTTATAAATACTCGTAAAGTTCATTCCACGTCAATTTTTACAATGTAGTGTGTGCGTGAATGTGTGTGTGTACATAGAAACTTGTCGAAGGGACAGTGACGTGAATTGGCTGGGAAGCATTCATGTAGTGAAATATCAATTCTTTGTAAAGTACAGTACCGTTGATAGAATCCATTTCAGAAAAGAAATAATTTTGCTTCCATATCAATTGGATATTTGAAAATTGACGAAACCATTTGGCTGACAAAGATTTATAAAACTGGATAACTATGCTAGGAACTGTAGTATCAGTGCGTTTAACCCTAACAACTTCATGTGGTATCGATAGTATCGCGTTTGTGGGTTTCAAAAAAGCGAACTAGGAAAATAATTTCCGTGAGTAAAGATACCACTTTTTAATGATGAAGAAAAAGTCGGAATTGTCCTTCCTGATTAATTTGGCTACGATGTTTCTTGATAAGACCTAAAGTACAGTTGTTCGATGTCACACTACCGAATAAGAGCTATACAAGGACTCGAAGAAATAAGAGCAGCCAAGGCACGAGTTCAATTTAGAATTAAAAGTTAAAACGGATCGACGTTCAAATACCGGAGACGAGTTTTCCGAGAACATTTTTTCCTCATATTAATAGCATGGAATGATTTGTAAACCGTTCTTGCTTTTGATGAAAATTTCAAAAATTAATTATATGCACATACAAAATATAATAGAAAGACTAAAATATTGAAGAGCTGCATCGCGGAGAATGCCGTCATACTATATCGTTCGAAAACAATGAAAAAAAATGTGAGCCGTCAAATTAATTTCATGCACATTCGAAATAGATCAAATGGTACAGGGTTGTCCACACTTTTCAAACACAATAATATAAATCAAAGCCCAAATCAATGAACTTTCAACAAAATCTCGTAAGTTATTCCACACCAAAAAAACAACTCTTTTCAACCATCAGAAGATGACTTGTATTTTGCATGGTTATAAACTCCAGACGTATGCCAGGCTGAAAAGCAAAGTCCGTTAGTTATTTGAGTGAGAGGGGGCGGGCGGCAAAACAAGCTAGGAGAGAGAAAAAACACGGGCACGAGCCGTGTCTGTACCGAAGTAACGCTGGAATGGTGAATCGAAATTGAAACTGAAGTTGCGGAAGTTGTAGTTGCGCGGCGCCCGCGTGGTTCCCGCCCGCTGCTTCTGGTCGTACAGCTTGCGCTTGGTATCTGCGGGTAGAACACGATAACAACGTAGTAGAGAGAGAACCCAGTAGCGTCACTTACGTACATACGCAATAGAATGATTTTCTGCAATTTGTGCGAAGAGTTTTGAATATCTAAGGACCTAGTCTGTGTCTCTGTGCTTTTGACGATAATGGCATGAACCCTCAAAATTGCTGAGTCAACGTGCTAAGTTCTGTGTACCGATTCTTTTGAAAAACAATCCCAACCCATTCTGGTGTGACACCAATATGCTGAAAAAGTTTCACATCCATTGGTCTTTTTTCCTGCCTCTATGCCGCGAAAATAACCCATAAAAACGAAGTCCATTTTTTCGGTATGTGAAATGGAAGTCTTTGCTACGCTCATCTAACTACTTCAGTTAAAAGTAACAGCAGAGAAAAGTACACAGATAAAATGATGAAAATATGTGCACATACAGTAATTAAAAAGAAAGTGAAAGGTACCAGTACTTGAAAAAATATGGGATCCCTATTTGCATTTAGAACTGGGTATGCTGCAACCCACGAGGATGATGATGTTGTTCCCCACAACCTTAACCTTGGGTAATTCAATCGCTTTTTTCATTGATTCATATTGGGTTTTACGACCCACTGTAATGCTGACTAAGATCTATCATGGGTTTCTATGGAATGATGAATGAGATCATAAAGGTTTCTCAAGTTACTGTGGAAGTCTAGTGGGAAGGAAGCGGCCATGTAGGAACCATCCCGGCATATGTCTAGACTACAAAAACAAAAAAACCCTGTAAATACGGACCGATCTACCCTCATCTACCATCCACATGGATACCGGTTCAATTGACGTAACCGTTATGCACATAAGAGAGCGAGGGCGGAGGAAGAAGGGAGGGGGGTACACTCGTTGCACGGCTGTGCGATCATGGACGTCTACCTGGGATCAGGCTAGGTGTTATTCCCACTTGAAGATCAAGGCATTTCCTGGCCGGCGCCCAAGCTGACCGCTGCGTTACGTAACGCAGGCGACAACTGCACGGCTATCCGCCTTCCCAGCGTGCACACGTCACCACCGCCCGGCGTAATTATAACCCACGTCGACCAGTGCACCCGAATCACGGCCATAATGGTTCACGAACTGACCGAACACACGGTATTACACAGAAATGAGATGATTCGAGTCTGCATCGTTAACATGTAGAGCGTTTTCCTATTGTATTAGGTTTCGATGTTGATTTAAAAAATACATACTGTAAGCAAAATCGTATAGATTCTGAAATACAATAGTGCGGGATTTGTGCCCGAGCGATATTTAATTTAAATTTTCTTTATTAGTGTAATATGAATTGATTACTTAATTTTGTTACGTACAAGAGTTTAAATTATGGTTTAAATGAAACAAGTTCTGCAAATAATAACATCAACTTCCACACTCCTAGTCTTATATTATGTCTTAGTAATAATACTGGTCGATATTTAAAATTTACAACGCAAGCGCTTCGAGTATTTGTAACCCCTGTGAGCAAATTGTTGTTATTATTGCCTATACACCTTCACAACCTAACCTAATCTAACCTAAAACTAATCTAATCCAATCTAGAAAAATAGCAATTTTGTGCACTAGTGTACGATAGGGAATGAGGCGATACAGAGCTAGATTTTGTATCCAAAACGGAAGGTTCCAATTGTCCAATACTAAAGTTCGGAGTCGGAGCTCCAGAGCCGGGAAAGGAGAGGGGGGGTCAGGGGTTCGGCTGACCCCCCAATAATCACGTTTTTTTTTTAAATTAACATCGAAACTTGATACAAAATCATTGTTCCCCTATCAAGGCTAAGGATGAAAGTAAGGATGGTTATAAAAAAATAACTATAACAAACGTGACAACAATAACAATTCTGACTCCCCAATAACGTTAGGGATCCGCCGCAATGATCATAAGTAATTACTATTGATTCTACAATTATTCAGTTGCAGTTCTTCATTCATGCCTACAATTATAGTACACTTCAGATCTTTCCTCTCTTCAAAAACAATGATTCATTGACCCAGCGTGGCAACAAAGCCATCAACTCGGCTATCGTCTCACTGGATCACGCAAGCAACACGAGTAGTGTTTCCGGTCCGCGAATTACGCCATAATTACAAGCAACTCGATTCGACAAGAAAGTGAGAAGAAGATTATTGCATGTTCGTTGGCATAATTACCGCACGAAACAATAGAGATAGAAAGTGAGAGAGAAAGAGATGCTGCCAGGAAGAGGTGCCCGAATAGAACGAGAATGCGCGGCAACTAGACTGTAGAGTGCACTAGGATTCGTGTGATGAGAAGCGAGCGCATCAAATGGAAGTAGAATTATACAATAGACTTGTGGGTGATTGTGCATTCTTTTGTAATGAAAGTATTTCATAATTTATACGTTATATATATATATATATATATATATATATATATATATATATATATATATATATATATATATATATGAATATATATACTGAAAAAATATATGAAAATGATTCCCTATTAATATACCGGCAGTCGGAACAACAATTAAACATGAATTGGAAAAATTAGTTTGATGGTCTAAAATGTCGTCTTACCGTCTGAGAGGACTTCATACGCTTCTGAGATCTCCTTGAACTTCTTGTTGGCTTCGTCCTGATTGTCCGGGTTCTTGTCCGGATGCCATTTCAGTGCTAGCTTACGATACCTGCAACAACAAATCACAACATTAGCTGCAACACTTCGCTTCAGTCTTCAACAGACGTCAACATCTACGTCAACACTTCGCTTCAACCGTCAACATACGTCAACATTAGCTGTAACAATTCGCTTCAAACTTCAACATACGTCAACATTAGCTGCAACAACACGTTTTAGCCTTCAACATAAGACAACATGAACTGCAACACAACGTTTTAGCCTTCAAGAGACGTCAACATGAGCTGAAACAATTCGCTTTTACCTTCAACAAACGTGAACATGAACTTCAACACTACACTTCAGACGTCAACACGAACTTCAACAATACGTTTTAGCCTTCAACAGACGTCAACATGAGCTGTAACAATTCGCTTCAACCGTCAACAGACGTCAACATGAACTTCAGCACTACGTTTAGCCTTCAACAGACGTCAACATGAGCTGTAACAATTCGCTTTAACCTTCAACACACGTCAACTTGAACTTCAACACTACACTTAAGACGTCAACATGAACTTCAACACTACGTTAGCCTTCAAAATACGTCACTACTTCGCTTACAGATCAACAACGCTGGATATTCAGTACATCAGATTCAACGTAGAATCGTAGATCCGTTAGAAATTTTCAGGTAGGCCCATAAACCTTTGTATCACTTTTGATGAAACAAAGCATTATAAAATGAACAAAATTGATGAAGGATCGGATGGAAAATAGTAAAGATAATTGTGTCCATAAAGAGGCGTACTCCTCGAAACCATCACGGAAATGTTTTGATTACAACTATAATTGGCAATAATTATTAACAAGTGGTTCAGAAAATAGCAGAAGCAATTTAGTATTTATTACGCTCCAATAATCGCCATAAGTATACGTATAGGTTATACAATCATCAACAGATCATCAATACAGATATTTTTAATACCTTCAAGATGGTTTGAGTAAAAACTCAACTACTTTATCGCAAAATTTATAGTGGTATGCAACAGTAAAAACATTTTTAGAAGTATCCATGTGAAAATTTAGAATCCAATGTTGATAGAATTCTATTTCATATCATTTATATCATTTGTTTTCTCCCGAATTAGAATGTTGATATGCCGTTCAGAACGTACCACAGAAACTGATATTTTGTTGAATCGACTCCCATATATTCCCCTAAGAGCGCATGGGAGCCGATTTAGCGAAATGTTATTTTGTTGGTGATAAATTTCTAACTCTTTGCGATATCAGAATTCTAATAAAGAGGAAACACAGCTACTTTTAATACCTTCAAGATGGAATAAAATATAACTTAAATTGTTATCTCACACCATCTTGAAAGTATTAAGAGTATATGTGTTTCCTCGAATTTTATATCTCATACCGTTCGAAAGTTATCACAAAAAAACTGATATTTCGTAAAATCGACTCGTTAAATCGACACTCTTAACTTACCAGTATCGTAAGATTTACATTACGATTAATTATTCTTTAGGGGATTATTCTCTTCCTTTCGAACGATCCTACCTATCATGCTCAGCCTTAATGGGGGAACAATGCTTTTGTGTCAAGTTTCGATGTTGGTAGAACAAAGAAGTATTGATGACGACAAATGATGCAATCAATCTCCTATCACCTCCAGCTGTTCGAAGACACGTGTTTTCTACGTACACTAGCGGTCGCTTAAAATGGTTCAATCAGAACAAAAATAAAAAATAAATTCTACCAACATTTAATAGCAAATTTCTTCACAGACTATACGCGTTGAGTAACGTATATGCACACTGTCTTATTGTTTTAGTGCATGTAATATCAGTATATTTTCTTCAGTAATTATTAGACGAGCTTTAGCGAGGATTCAATTTGACATACTGAAAAAAAGTGGTGTTCGTTTCATGTTTTTTTGTCGGTTCTCCACAGGTCAAACGGCTACAGCTATCAACTTCAATTTCATTATGGTTCCTCATCAAACTTAGATCTGTATAGTTTTGTGACATTATCGGGTGGTAACTTTTATTTTCACAGTGGACAAAAAAAAAAAAAATCATTTTCCCAAAAAATAAAAATTTGCGTGAAGTTGAAACATTTCTGGAAATTTTCAGCTTGATCGGGTCAGCCATTTTGAAGAAAAAACATAAAATGTGCTAAATTGGTACCACTCGAAGCAGTTTTTACCCATTTTTACCCATACTATTACTATTAGCTCGTCTAACAACGCATATATGGCGTTTTCCTAGTTTTAATATATCGTGATCGAGCACTTTATGTGACCGCAAGTGTACTTTGTATCGACTTGACCTTATGAGGCACACAATGCTGTTATCAGCGAGTGAGTCTGTGATAGAGTGTTGATTGTTGAGAAGATAAGCTGAGATTTTAGCTCAGTGGGTCAATAGCATATCATCGCATATGTTCCATTCAATAACAATAAACAACGGATTGAACTATTACGCTAGCAATGTATATAAATAAATGAATGAAGTTGATCATTTGCACACTATTTCCATTGTAATTTTTTCATTTAATTGTTTTTTATTCTTTAATGTTTACATTTTCGTGCTTATTTTTTAGTTATGAGTTGGTTTTTAAATGTAATGTGTTTATTTGTATCTCGTTCGAAAAGTTTAGACCCTCAGTTAGGGCCACAGTTCAAGTTTCAATGATCTCAATGCCTTAGGTGACTGAGCTAGACGTGATCAAACAAAAGTTTCCCATACCTGATTTTCTCAAATTCACACACAAATACCAAAGTTCCTTTTGTACAACGGTGACACTTCGTTGTTCACTTCTACAGCACGAGACTCTGGTTATACTAACAAAAGCAGTGCTTCCGCTGAATGAGCTACGGAGGGCGCCAATATAACAACGAATGCATAATGCGGTGCATGTCTGAGCGGATAGTCCCACTCGACAAGCTATATTTGCCCACGCCGCTACGTCCCAGGGGAGGAATACCCCCCCCCCCCCACCGTATTGCTTATTGACGACAAGCCTCCAGATGGCGGTGTCTATGACCCCTGACCCCCGCGGTGACCCAGACAGAGCGTGGCTGACCTGTTGACTGAGTTTCACTAGCAGTAGCACAACGTTTTACAGAATATACCACAAAGACGAGACGAAG
Organism: Brachyptera putata; assembly: GCA_907164805.1. Taxonomy (NCBI): domain Eukaryota; kingdom Metazoa; phylum Arthropoda; class Insecta; order Plecoptera; family Taeniopterygidae; genus Brachyptera; species Brachyptera putata. The sequence goes on along the minus strand of OU015471.1, from coordinate 17,126,310 downwards.
GGGGTTTGTTTTATTTTTATTCACTTCTATTGGGTTTAACGACGCACTGCACCGATGACTATGATCTATTGGCGTCGATGAATGATATATGACATGATGGAATGATGAGACGAAAGGTTATTTAATTAGGATATTTATGGATAGTTGGAAGGAGTTGTCATGGCGTGTTGTCCAAGAACCAACGACAGAAGAAACACACGAAAAACCACTGTGAGAATGGTCGACCATGGCTGGGAATCGAACTCCGATCTCCTGAATAACAGCTCAGTGCACTAGCCATTCGACCACACGTCTCAGTAAGTACTTCTAGTTTTCACTGAACATTGAAAAAGGAAACGGATCCACAGATTTTTCCTTGCTTATCAAGATAATTATGTTCATGATAATTATGTTATGATCATGATAATTAATGAAAATATTTCAAGCACTTGACCAATTAATCAAATGTCAGTGTTGATGATTATTGTCCGCTTAACGACCCCACCAACAGCTAGATTATACGGGGGTATGTCAGTGTTCGAGTTCGAGATTAATACATGAAACGTCATCTCGGGAGATTTGTGCTACAGTACAAAGCAAATTGACGAGTCGGTAATGAGGTAACAGGGTCGCGGGCCGTTAAGCAGCTGTACGTCGGTAAAGAAGATTTCAGCTCTATCCAGGGCAAGGTCCCTAGAAAGTGACCGTTGCGACACGATAGGTTATCAATCAGACGTCGGAGATGCGCGGGTGTCTGTTTATTTAGGTGTCTACGTCATACAGAATTCAGGGCATTGGGAAATGACAGTGAATCATATTAGGTTTAACGACGCACTGTATTGATGACTACGATCTACGGGCGTCGGATGAATGATTAATGAGATGAAAGGTTATGTTGTTAGGTGTTTTTGATAGTGGGAAGGAGTCGGTTGTCGCTTGTTGTTGAGGAACCATCCCAGTATTGACCCGACCGACAGAGGGAAACTATATACGAACAACCCCTGTCAGGATCATCCTGACCTAAGATCCTGACAGAGTTGTTTTCGTGGATTTCCTTCATCAAAAATAATATTGGGATAACTCCTTAACAACAGCCCACGACCGTTTCCTTCTCACTATCCAAAAAACTGTATTAAATATCCTTTCAACTCGTTTTCCTATCATTTTACTGACACCAATAGATTCCAATCATCATTACAGTCTGTCGTTAAACCCAATCAAATTAGATTAACGAACAAAACGAATGGTGTTTGTTAAGTGTTCTATGTACATGTATAAGAGTGTTGATGGGGAATCAATACCGCTCAGGTCAGGTGGGGAGAAGGTCACACGCGGGGTCAACAGGGGGTATTGTAGCGTAGGTCAGTGGCGGCAAAGGCTCATGTAGCTCTTGAACACTCTGGTCATGACCGCTATCCGAGGGGTTGAAAACAAAACAGATAAAGAAAAAGAAAAGTGAAACAAATCCAAGATGAAAATATATAAAAAAAAAATATATAAATATGAAGAAAATATAAGAAATATAAATAGGAAAACGCCATATATGAGTTGTTAGACGAGCGGATAGTAATAGTATGGGTAAAAACGGGTAAAAACTGCTTCGAGTGGTAGCAATTTAGCACATTTTATGTTTTTTCTTCAAAATGGCTAACCCGATCAAGCTGAAATATTTCCAGAAATGTGTATCAGAATGTAATTCAACTTCACGCAAAATATCATTTTTTTTGGAAAATAAAAATATCTCTTTTTTTCCGCTGTGTTATTCTAATGGGTATTTTTGAAATTTCTAAAATTCATAAAAATAAAAGTTACCACCCGATAATGTGCCACAAAACTATACAGATCTAAGTTAGATGAGGAACCATAATGAAAAAAGTTTGAAGTTGATAAGTGTAGCCGTTTGACCTGTGGAGAACCGAAAAGAAAGAAAAAAAGAAGAAACATAAAAACGAACACCAATTTTTTTCAGTATGTCAAATCATAGATACTTCTCTATGGTCAAATTGAATCTCGTCTTGAAAGCTCGTCTAAAAAACATTCGAACAATCTAGAAAATCGGAAACAATTGGAACGCTCCACCGGTCACACTTGGCAAAACCGACTACGTGGAACTTTACTGTAGCATAGAGAAGTATGACTATAGTATATTCCAACTCGAAACTGTTGGAAACTTTTTTTGGTAACAATCGGTCAGAAGGATTTTGAGAAATGGGCTGAAATTTTGAAAATGCTCATCAGAATAACACGGCGAAAAAATGAGGAGAAATTTTTCAATCCTAAAAAAATGAATTTTTTATCGATTACACGGATAACAATGACGGACATGTATGACTGGTTCACACCGGGAATGTTTCAAAACCAATGCGTGTAGATTTCGAATACATTACATACCAAATATCTCGCTCATCCTATTCGACAGAAACAGAAATCTAGGTTAGGTCCTCAACGCTGTTAGATGGTAAACAGTGGAACTTATGGAAAGTTACAGAATAAAGGCGAGCATATCTCAGCAATGTCATTTATCGAACAATTAAAATGTTGCTTATGTTGACAGTACTTTTTTTAAACCTATGTCGGCCAAAAGAATGATCATTTATCAACAATGACATTTATTGAATAATGAAAATGTTACATCGCTGACAGTGTTGACAGTGCTTTTCTAAACATTTCGTCGGCCATTGCATTTAGAAACGCATTCTGTTGTTAAATTTAGATAACAACGCATATGCTGTGTTAGCTTCGTAATGTAATCAACTTACGATTTCTTGATTTCCGAGTTGGACGAGCCTTTCTGGCACTCCAGTATCCGGTAATAGTCCACCATACCGGCTGGTCCCTACACAACCTGCAACAAACAAACAAACAAACAATTAGAGCTGGGAACTCATCGACTTTGAACTTTGTACTCATCATTCACTTTTTTAACCCACAGTTAAGCCCTTTTCAAGGGCTTTGTGGATAAGTTTTTGTTGTGATAGTAATTTTCTTTCTGTACCAGTGTTTTTGACAAAAAAAAACGCACCAGCCAACCGATTTCATTCGTTCATAACATTCAACAGGCAAAGCGTCATAGAAACACGATCAATTGTTGTAAATAACAACATATACTATAGGACGATGTTTCCAAAGGTCCCTCCAATCCCTTCACCTATATGTCTACAATTATTATGACTTTCCGCACACTAGAAAGCGCTAGAAGCGTGCTGAGAAGTGGATTCTGATTGGCTATTGCCAGTCAGCTTATCGCGCTTCCTAGCGAGCGGAAAGTCACACTATCACCAGATATGGACGAGGGGATTGGACGGGAATTTGAATCTTTTTCTGCCACAAACGTGAACTGTCGATCTTCGTTACATTTAATGGTCTAGAGATAAGAAGTCGACTAATATCAAACACTAATAGGCCTACAGTTTTAGAATGTAATTCGATAATGGTGCTCTTGGGTGCATAATGGTGCATTTGGGTGAGCGAGGTGCAACTTGAGACGTAATTTCTTCGTGAACAGACCTAAACTGTGAAGCCTAACACGGGCCATAATTGATATTGAAGAGTTAATATAATATAGTTTCAAAAATCATTTACTTTAGTATGTTTAGATGTCATCGTGAAATCTAAACTAATTTTACCTTGGCAGACCGGAATTTTACATTCGAAGCTGAAGAGGGTATGACCAGTGTAAATACGCCGAAAGTTGCTACCATTACGGCAATGAACCATGAGTTGAGATTTCTACTTCAATTACTATAGTTACGATCGACAAACCAAACACACAATGTATCATTGTATGTGCGTACTGTTGATTACGAATATTGTTTGCGTAAGGGGGTTCATGCACGGTGCTTGTAAAAATAGAGAAATTAAACACTCTTTACGACTCTTTTCCTGACTTGTTGACCTCTTTATCCGATAACCCTGTCATTACCAACAGGTAATCCACATCGGAAGAAAAACACTTGTTGTCTTTGTTCCAAGTCTGAATACAATCTACTAATTACACCTTGGTCCATCATCATTAATCTCACCGCAATTAAGATCACCTAATCTACAATACCACACAAACACAGACACTAAAACAATTATGCAAATATCTGCATTAAATTCAGATCTGCAATCGGAGACGACACAGCTGCCATATCTGCACTGCAAGCTCGACACTTCTGATCGTCCATGCTCGTAGATAGGCGAGACACTCGGTCGAAACCATCACTAGGGTAGCTGAGATTATTCTCATTGTTCTATATTAGTTCCAGTTTCTTGTTACTTTTGAATAATGGGAGAAGGAGAGAGAGAGAGCGGATGAGAAAGAGAGAGATAGGGTGTGTGTGTGAGAGAGAATGGGTGTGTGTGTGTGTGTGAGAGAGAGAGAGAGAGAGAGAGAGAGGGAGGGAGGGAGAGTGTGAGAGAGAGAAAGAGAGGGATAGAGAGAGAGAGAGAGAAAGAAGAGAAAGAGAGAGCGGATGAGAAAGAGAGAGAGTGAGGGTGTGTGTGTGTGTGAGAGAGAGAGAGAGAGAGAGAGAGAGAGAGAGAGAGAGAGAGAGAGAGAGAGAGAGAGGGAGGGAGGGATAGAGAGAGAGATAGAAAGATAGAAATGAGAGAGAGAGACAGAGAGATAGAGAGTGAGATAGAAAGAGAGAAATGAGAGAGAGAGACAGAGAAAGAGAGAGAAGGAGAGAAGAATATATCTAGTTACGTTGTTATGGTTAAACCAGTGTCTATCCTACGCAGAGCGTAACTCCTACGTCACGCGGCTACCTATACTCCCGTCCACGCGGGCAAGTCGGTGCATGGTATACGCGGTGGTAGAGTGGGCGTGACTGAGAGTAGATTGGCTTTTACTTTTCGCGGCGATGATGGTAAGTGTGACTCAAAAACAGGAGTAACGGAGCGTTAACGGCGAGGCAACGGCACGTGGGCACCAACCACGTGCACTCGGTCGGTATTATTATACATACAACCAAGTTACAATCATTTTATTCATTTCATTTATATAATATGCTGCAGATTCAAACATAGTTTTTCAAATACGTAGTTGCGTTTATAGTTAAAAATTTCGTCTTGATTACTGAAACTGAAAAAACACCAAAACGATGCATTCATTATGTAATTTTTATTCTTTATTTTACTGTTCTTGAGGTGGTTTTATCGCCCTTGTGGTGCCCCGTCCGAACGATCCTACACCTTAGTATCTTGAGCCTTAATTATTACAATAATGATTTGCGGTTTAATAGAACAAAATTATTCGATGACGATAATCATACTTAATGTAGTAAATGGAAAATTTCGTTGTTCAACTTATTTGGTTCAACTTATATCACACAGAATTAATCCATTTGTGCAAATAAATATATGAAATCTTTATGAGGACTCGCTTTTTCCACAACCTTTCATACTTCCTCTGTACAACATTAGGCTCTGCGTGATTTCACCCAAATTACTCGTCTTATTAGCACAACGGGGTCAACAAAACAATGTCTACAATGAAAAAAATATTTTATAAATGAGAAGAATATTTTATGAATAATTCTCGACAACAATGCATCTTGTGCAACACTTTTTATTCAGATTATAAATATTTGTAAAGAATAAATAAACATTAATTATTTTTATTCAACGCGGTTATAATTTGGAGAGTGACTCACTGTGGCACAAAATCTTCGTTCTGGCACAATAACTGAAAATAGTTACTTTCACACTATATGCACCGAGTAACACGAGGGAATAATTGACTTTGGCTTGCTGTGTATAATCTTCTAGGCTGGAAATCAACATAGAAACTTTCGATTTCGCTTTTCGCACAAATGTAATATCTTTTTCTAATTGATGTGACGTCACACATTTTTGCAACAATAGGACAACAATGTCCACCAAATTGTGTTCTCCAATCACAAATTCAGTATCTGTTTTATCCAAATTTTTGAGTAACCTGAGAAATCTTGGCGTTATTTTTTAAATTATTTGTAATCTATCTTTAGCGGCTATACCATGATGCTTGTTATTGTTTGCTCAAAGATCCCACCAAAAACTCAGTTATTTGGGGTTAAGAATACGCGGATGATATATGATTGTTGTCCAAGAAAGTTCATGTGCTGCTCGCCGTAGCTCAGCCAATTAGACACTGACGTTAATTGGGAGATGGTTCGAGTTCCACATAAGGATTTTTTTTGTAATAAAGTATCATCACTTCATATAGGCCTAGTTTCATTATCACCTGCTCATTCGTAGCCTAGCTGTTGGTGAGGTCGTCAAGCAAACAATAATCATCATCATCACAAGTCCATGCTTTACACAAGACTCGAACTCGCGCACAAGTTGACTCCAGTTTCCATAGCAGATCCTTATCGACTGAACGAGCCAGACAGTTGGCCACCCACTTCGACCATAAATCAAGAGTATGAACATCCATGAAAGAAAATATCGACCTAAAAGTCTAATAACTAATTTATTATTCTTGAGGTATATTTCATGACGTAATAAAAACAATTTATACGTGCGTTTTATGACACGAAGAAAGATGTACTGTAGGCAAGTCTTGGTTCAATTCGCAGAGGATCTACTCATAAGATGCTCTTTACGAAGTTACATACATGTAAGTCTAGATAAGTATTCATTTATATTGTGTTTTAACGACTAGAGTGATAACTTAGATCATCTATAAGCGTCGATGAATGAGATTGAAATGGGATGAAGGTTATTTCAATGTTTTTACATGGACTGTGGGACGGAATCATCTTAAAGAGCCGGATGTACTCACTGATGATTAAACACATCAATTCATAATGAGTTTATTATCAACTCGCATGCGTAACCAAGGGTGATAACAGATTTGCGAAGTTTTAATCAATTAACTAATTATCAGTTGGTACAACCGGTTCTTGTAGTATTCACTTGAACGATAAAGGGAATCCATTATGTACTTCTGACAAGGATGGTCGACCATGACAGGAATCGAACCCCGGCCTTCTGAATGACGGTTCAGTGCTAGCGACTGATCTACCCGAATCAATGCCTATACATGTATGAAAAATAATCTACATAGAAATGGAGACATTTTTACAATAATATAAAGAAATCGTTACAAATAAAAAATGTCTTGATACAGCAAACCAATATAGTGTATCAAATAATAAAACCAGCATGTCAACTGTTACCACTTAAACATAGGCTACAATATTTGTGAAGAAAATATAAGTATTTTTATCCAAATCGTCCGGACTAACCGTCGGGAAAATGTCAGTCGAGCCTTTGGAAACTATAATCTCAATTTGTCCCGCATGGGTCTTGTAAACACCATTCATGTATACATCATCCGCTCATTCGTACCCCCAAATAACCTCATCTGTTGGAGGGAGTACATGTTACGCAAACAATCATCACTATTAATATAATTTTATCTAACCCAAAGATTCAAGTTTGTGACCAAGTTTCCGTCTAAGGAATGCCGCAATCCGGTTTTTGCTAACCACATATATAGGCATGCACAATTTTTTATTTATAGAAAACACGAAATTATAATTCTACGACCTTTATATTCTATAATAATATTGAAAGCGTTATTATAAAAAGTGTTCGACTATTGTTCGCGATACATGACCTCTCGTTCCCCATCATTAGCTCTGTTCGAGGTATCGAAGAAAGTGTGACTGGGGTTCAGCCTTGCCCCCCCCCCCCCCTGCCCGGCTCAGAACGAGTATTTGTAGCAACAATTAGCATAATTTAATAATGCGAAAAGATCACCTTGTTATGAGAACACTGTTCGAGAATGAAGTGGTACGACCGTAAGAGACACTAGTTTACATTTACAGCGTCGATATAATTCACTTGAAAAATGTGGCAGCATTTTTATTTTTATGCTTGATATTCCTAAATTAGGCCCTCTTTATTTATTCAGTTCTTTATATTGTATTGAAAGACATACTATTGTCATTTTACTTTTTTTTTTCATTTTTTGTTTTATATATTTTTTTTTGTGGTGATGACACCGATAGTGTGTCATTTCATCATATTGGCCGATTTCATATTAATAATTTCACATAACTTAAATTATTTAAAACTTGTTATGTGAATTATTTATAGCGTATTTTTTTAAATTGTATTATAAATGATGAATGATGACTACGATCTATTGACGTCGGTTGAATGATTAATGAGATGATGGGATGAACGTAAATTTATTAGGTAATGGACAAGACAGTGGGTCGTGGCCTATATTGTAGGAACCGTCCCGGCATTTATATCTAGGTTACAGAGGGAAATCCCGAACGACCTATGTAAAGATGGACGGTGGCGGGGATCGAACCTGTTATCTTAGAACCTGTTATCTTGACCAAATTAGTAATTATGTCATATTAAGCGACCAATTTCATTCGATTTATTCATATTCATAACTTGATAGCGATGCTATCTTCGACAAATTTAAAATCAACCTAAATTAATCGAATCTAACTAATCCAATTGACCAAACCTAACCATAAACCAACCTAAATTCACCACAAAAATTCGTGTTGATAGTTTTTCTCTACGTACGATCCATAAAATTCAATATTTTCATACCACGAACATTCGTGCGCATAGCCAGTTCGTATAAATAATATATTTCGAATTATCCGTGCGACAAATGGCGCCCCAGGAATGCTCCAAGGAACTACAATGAGACATACCTCCGCAGTTGTCCGCTGGTCAGCTGGAATGTGGAACTAGACAACAATGAAACTATTTGCATCCACAACACGCGGCAAGCTATTCGAAAACGAGAGGAATTTAATTAAAGTGGCTCTAATCATAATCTCGTGAAACATTTGACATTTTTTCAGACTAGTTCCAGACATTGTTATTCATTTATATTGGGTTTAACGACGCACTGTACTGATGAATACGATCTATCGGCGTCGGTGAATGATATATGAGATGAAAGGTGTTTTTGGATAGTGGGAAGGAGTCGGTCGTGGTCTGTTCTTAAGGAATCATCCAAGTATTGACCAGGAACGACACAGGGAAACCACAAAAAAATTACAGGATTGTAGACCGCGGGAATCGAACCCCGGATTATGACGGTTCAATGTGCCATATTCACTCGACCTCTCATCTCAGTCCTCATATAGATCAAACAAAATTTAAAAAATCGATCGTCTACATACATGTAAGAGAATGAAGTTGGTATGAAAAATTCCTCAACTTCCAACATTGAAAACCTTGGAAATATTACATTTTCTGTCGTCGATTGCTCTTTGAAACCAACTGGAGAGCGAAAACGATTGAATCAACACGTTCATCAATTAGTGCTGTATAATTAGAGGGAAGTGATTTAATAGTTCACAACGAAGGTGTGTGCTTTCGAATAATAAATCTTATAACTATCTCGCTCATTCTACAAGGCACATATACAGAGTTTTCCTATAGCATTTCTTCATAATTTGTTTATATGAGCATTTTTACAATTTCACAACCGGGACCAACGGACTTCATTTCCAGTAATTATACTAAAAAATGTCCACGTTTCTCTTTCTATAACAATATAATTAGTAAAATAAAATATAGACCTACAAGGTATATGTGAAATTTAAAATTCCTCCAAGTTCCTGATGATTAAAACTCGAGCCACTATAAAACATTTCAGCCCTTCAGGCATCACGTAGCCAATGGAATCTTCCGGTCGAAACAGAAATATTTATTATTTATTATTGTGTATTTTTCTTGGAGCTATGAATATATAAGTAATTCGTCTTGTCGACGCAAACAAGCCGGCCTAACGATATGTGACACAACATAAATAACGCCAAAGAATATCTTGATTGTATCCTTAAATGGTCTGAAAACATATATTGGACATGTCAGATATTACAGATACAAAATTGACTTTTATCGAACGAAAGGTAAATTTGTCTCCTTTTTGGAATCACTATACTTCCATTATTCTTTGTGACAAAAATGACACTCCTGTATCAATTAAATATCGACAAGTTTCTCGACAGACCGATTATCCTCGAACAATTGACACACACGCCTGCAGATCTACGATATAATCTACGATATATTCAAAGATCTACCACGATCTATATCGAATTATCTAATTCGAATAGGATTTGAGCATTCAACTCGGTGACAGAGCCAACTTACAGTATCGCCTAAGGCGAAAATTTAAATTGGTTAGAATGAGTATTTGTGCATACAAGCTAGGTGACGGTCAGAAAATGACCAAAAGATCACCTAGACTAAGCATTTTAACTGGTTACCAAGAATGAGTGTTTGCGCATATAAGGTAAGTGACAATCAGAAAATGACCAAAAGATCACCTAAACTAGGCATTTCAATTGGTTACCGGTACCAAGAATGTGTGTTTGCGCGTATAAGCTCGGTGACCGTCAGAAAATGACCAAAAGATCACCTAAACTAAGCATTCTAATTGGCTACCAGGGTGTGTACTTGCTCGCTGCGGAGAGAAACAATCGACGTAGTAGGAGGACTTGAACTAGGAGCAATGTACCAGCACGGTGGGTGCAAGAGCCATCAATCATGTTCTCTCATATGGTAGCCGAACAGTAGTGCAACTGCTTTATCTCCCGTGTTGCGATCCTAATGACATGCGCAATCATCCTGCGCGGATCGCAACGTGAAGCCCACCGAGGAACAATCACCTGATCGATTATCTATCTCTCTGTCTCCCTCTCTATATCTCTCCCTCTCATTCCCACATATATACATGTACACATATACATCTGCCACTGACCATCACTATTTTAAGACCACTTTATTTAAAAATAGTAGCCGCCCCTGTGGCTCAGTCAAGTACCACACTGCGGTAGTAACTGAAGTCAGCTAGGAAACGGGTTCGAATCCCCCCTCAATCGATCATCCCACTTATCATTTATCCGACGCCAATAGATCTTGGTTATTATAATAGTGCATCGTTGAGCCCAAAATATAAAAAAAGAATTAGTCAATAGATGAAACTGAGATAATTGTGGCCCTAAGGTTTCAACTATTTTTTAACCCCCCCCCCCCCCCCCCCTCCTCCCCCAAGTACTAGCTGTTTTTGAATTCAATGTTGGCGAAAACTGAACTTCTAGAAAACTTTCTTGGCTGCTAGAAAGCAGGTCACTCGTTTTACCACCTTATAGCGCCTCAACTATAGTTTTAGACGAATACAGAACCACGGAGTGAACTTGCACCACACATATGACGGCTCAACACCACCGATCGTTACTGTTGCGACGATATGGGAGACAGTCTTTCGCAACATCAATCTCGCCCCTTGGAATTAAATATCAATTCCATTACGTTCATTTCTCATATACTCGTTTCCACGTAGGAAGAAGGTTCCGATCGATCGTTCACTCTATCCCACACGACTAGCGCGCGGGTGGTTCGCGCCTTCACCCCTCGAGGCTACACCGTTTCGCACGGACGGTCAAGTTTTACGATCTGAAATTAATTTGTGTTTGGTAAATTATTACGTACAGATCTGTCGGTGGCCTTCTTTGATGATAATGAGTATATCAGTCGCTTTCCAGAACAATCCGAGTTGCCTGTAAAGAGTACATTCTTGCTTTCTAGCTTGCAATAGATCTATTACTTTCTTGTTTTTATGTATACTCAAAGATTACTTAATGCCATTATTTAGTACTAGGAAAACGCGTTATGTGTTTCCGCGTTGATGGATGAGCTAATAAGAATGAAACTGAATTATTTCAAAAAGTTAAATCAAGTTGATGTTTTGACGGCATTCAAATTAAAAATTAATGTTTTCATTCGGTTGATTTATTTCGTAGACTATTCTCATCATGAAGGAAATATTAGATGCAATCTAAGATACAATATATACACCTTGAGATCCAATTATATTCATTACTCATTCTAAATAATATCTTTGATAATAAAGAAGGCTTTGTTTTAATAGTTCTTCAATAATTGGTGACACTTGTTGCTTGGATTTAAATGGTTTTCTTAATAGCTTTGAATGATGCACAAAAATGTCATTATATAATTTTTTATATCTAAACGACTGATTGGATTCCAGTGAAAGTTTGGAATCATGTGTATCATTATTATATTGAAATTCGGTGAAAATTTTAATTTTTTTGAAGGACATTTTTTGTACGAAAATTTTTCTCCGGCTTATTCTTATGGGTAATTTGGAAAATGGAAAATTAGTTTTCTCAGAAGTGGTGCAATCGATTGCGCATAAAAATCAATGAGATTCAATCCAGATGATGACACTTGGGCTTGCCAAGTTTCAATTGAATTTGAATTTTCGTTTGACCTGTAGAGCGCGAAAAAAAAAAAAAAAAAACAAAAAAAAAAAAAAAACATGTACATTTTTTTCGGGTCAAGTGTAATTGAGTCTTCGCTTCGCTCATCCAATTACTTAATTGGGGAATAGTGACTTTGTATCAATTTACGATGTTATGAAGAAAAAATAATTTTCACAAATAATTTTATATATTTTTTTATTTACTAGGAATTATGTTTAAATTATCCGTTTTAAAATTAAGTTACTAATGATATACTTGAACAAATTAGTCATCAATTTCAAGTTAATTCATTGAATATTGTTCATATTAATTTACTAGTTGATTTCAAAGAATTTATAAAGCAGTTTGAGATTAATTTACAATTTAATTTCAACTGATCTATATAAATATCAATTAATTCAAAATTAATTTATTAATATTTTCAATTGATCTCTAACGTCATCTAAAATAATTTGTTGATACATTAAAAGAAACTTTGAATTTTTGAAAACTATTCAAAAATAATTACACATTACCGTACTATAATTGATTGTAAATAAATGTACTAGTTGATATATACATTTTTATTTTTCCATTAATCTAGGTCTCCATTCCAGTTTCTCATGTATCATACTGTGCATTATGCAACTGTTTTCAGGACATGTTGTTATCAGTGCAGATTTCTCTAGTCAGATCAAGGGGATAATAATAAGTGCAACATTAGTTCCACTTCTGATTGCACAGACCATGGCATTGTATCCGCACTGTAATAACACTTTACAGATTGTTGCAACAATTCCACAATCGCTTTCATATATTTCTAATAGGCAACATTCATGTAATTCAATTAGATGTAGTACTTAAATCTACATGAAACAATATTTTCAAAAGATTTACGCCACAAAGTGAAAAAATAAAAATAATGGTCTTGAAATTGGGCTTTTCAAAACCTGTTGATCCGATTGAAGCACGTGCTTTTGAGAGTCTTGATTGATAACTATCACAGCCAATGAGATTTTTTTGTTAATAACATCGAAACTTCATACAAAATCAGTCCCCCAATTAGGGCTATGGATGAAAGATAAGATCGTTTAGACGGGGCACCACAAAAGCGATCTTATATCACCCCAAAGAAGAAATTAAAGTAATATAACTCAATTAACAACAATACATCTTGGATAAAGGTAGTAAGTTCAGGGTTAGAAACAATTCAAACAACAATTAAGATTCGAATTAAGATTACAAGCAGGGAGACCCTCCTGCCTTATGACGTATCATAAGGCGAAGTATGCGATTTTATGCAAAACTGAGCCACGTCCAAGTTGAAATAGGGTATTTTTCAATAATTTCTTGTGCCATAACTTGTCATTAAAATTGAAAAAAGGAAAAACGCCTATTCGGATACGACATCGAGCGATATATTGTAAATAGCAAACCATACTTGAAGCCCTGTCCACATTTACAACAATCCATTCAAAAGCACCCCCAAGCTCATATCACAATGCCGAGTATACACTATTCCGGTATACGATCTTCAGCGACCACGTGGAAAATGTAGGCCTATCACTACCCGAGCATTTCTAGCAAGTCCTAGCCAATAGCTAGTGATTGGCCATACACCTGCTAGACGCAGTAGAAGGGTCACATTCACACAGACTGTCCGATGTCAAGCCTACACGATCATGTTTATAGACACAAAGTGCGGGGTTCAAACCAAGGAGACTAGAGGCGAGCGAGGTCGGAGCGATCTCACGACATTTCTAACAATACATCAAATTCGGAATCCATCCAATTTCGGGGAAGCTGAACAACGTATACCAGAATAATTTATACTTACCTGTGTGACGTGGGCTTGGAAATAGAATAGAATATCATTTTTATTCAGCCATATACAGATCATATAACGATACAGGAATGACTGGTTGTGTAAGTGTGGTACTGAAGCCCATGTCACACAGTCGAGTATACTCCATTCCGGTATACACTCTTCAGGCGCCACAAGAAGTTTGCGATGAGGAGACTATTTATAGTTCTTGCTTCCAAGTCGTCCTCATATTTCAGTGATGGTGCTCTTGATTTCAGTTATCGTGCTCTTCATTCAGTGATGGTGCTCTTGATTTCAGTGATGGTGCTCTTCACTTAGTTATGGTGCTCTTGATTTCAGTTATGGTGCTCTTTATTCAGTGATGGTGCTCTTGATTTCAGTGGTGGTGCTCTTCACTCAGTGATGGTGCTCTTCACTCAGTGGTGGTACTCTTCATTCAGTGATGGTGCTCTTGATATCAGTGATGGTGCTCTTGATTTCAGTTATCGTGCTCTTCATTCAGTGATGGTGCTCTTGATATCAGTGATGGTGCTCTTGATTTCAGTTATGGTGCTCTTCACTCAGTTATGGTGCTCTTGATTTCAGTGGTGGTGGTGCTCGCGGTTTCGGTGGTGGTTCTCTTCATCTCGTCATCAGCGCAGATGCTATATTGTCCTCGCTTCCAGGTCGTCCTGCTAGTTGATTGATTCACCTGTCCAGGTGAGCGATGGGATCAAGCCTGTCTGCGCACGCGCAAGGCCTCTGAACGTGTTCCCTGCCCAGATACCCATACAGAGAGCAAGAGTGGTTTGCCCACACCGTATGACGTCACTGGCCGGCATGCCATACGCCACCGGGCAACGGGACTCACTCGTGTCACCCGGGGGCCTCATTAATGATAACCGTTTAACGACGTAATGTCTATGGACGTCAGATGAATGATTAATGAGGTGATAGGAAGATGAGATTTATTTACATTGGGTTTGACGACGTACTGTAATGAATCCTTATGCGTTAGATGAATGATAAATGAATAGGATCAAATAATTGGTCGATTCTTAGGTAATGAGAAGGATGAAGGAAGCCCCCCCTACCTTTACTCCCCCCCCCCCCCCCTATAGGAACCATCCCGGCATTTACCTATAGCTTTTAACTGGATCGGTGACGGGGATCGAACCGAGGTCCGATCTAACATCCCTGCTCAATTATACATCATCACGTGACTCATTAACAAACTGGAAAAATAAACTGATAAGTTCACGAATAATCAACAATTTAATCAGTTATGTCAGGGAAAAAATGGTCGATCTTTTTGTTCATTTTATCTCATATTTTCTTTGTTTATTCTTTGTCTTCTTTCCTCTTTCAATTCGTAATATTCTTTGTTCTCAGAATTATCACCATAATTCGTAGAAATTCTAATCATCTTACTATTCCCACAACCTATTCTTTTCTGTGTTTATTGTGATATTTCTCGAATGTCAAGATACGGTCCCGATCGACCGTCTCCCCTATCAACACCCAGAAACGATGAGGCGTGTCGTCCCAGCATCTCGACAGTTTGGCAGTGAAGATTAATTAAAAGATAAGTTCACCGATGTACAGTGCTGATAAAAACAGGTGAATCATGTATTGTATCGTGGGAATTACACGGTAGCGACTCACGGGCCTTATCGCGACAAGACCACAAACTATATAGGCCACTAGCTTCTATGGAGACCAGAGCTTTGATTGTCTAGTATTTTATTTATTTTTATTAGTAATTTTTAAAAAAATCTAGTTGCTATTTTTTAATTTTTCAATTATAGATCCGTTTGTTATGTATTGGTATTTTTTTTCATCATTTAGTTTGTTTATTTACTTTTCCAATGTTGGCCCTTTTTGAGAAAATTTTGTACACTTGTGGTCACACATAAACTGGTCGATCAAGAAACATAAAAATGCATCCCGAAGAAAATATATTGCATTAATACACACAAAAATAACATAGTTAATGTATATATACCCATTCCACGTACAGTGCGTGAAAATTAGCGGTAAAATATACGCCTAGATGTAGATTTTATTGAAATTGAAATTTCTGAAAAGTTCATTTGATGTGTCCGCAAGTGTACACGGAATGCTGCATTCGGCAGGTAATTAGGTCAAATAACTGCAGTGCAGTGCAAATATTAAAACATGAATAATGCAACAAATAGAATGCACAGATATCTAAAAACTCGGTACATCAAACCGGGGTTCGATTTCCGGATCCCGCTATGGCCCATCATCATGGCACAAGTGAATACCGGGATGGCTCATCAAAACAGACCAAGATAGATTCCATAACCACTGTCCAGAATGAATTAAAAAAAAATCTTCTCAATTCAATTCCCATCATTTCATTCAACACTCCCAGACACCAACGAATCTTACGACTTATCATCAGAATTTGTCGTTAAACCCAATATGAATTAATTGAATAATGTAAGAAAATATAAAATTATAACCATTATTCATTATAAAGTGAATAATCTGTTAATTAAATAATTGAATAATTTGAGTAATGCCTATCAAGATGGTAAAATTCGAAGCCAGCACTAGTTACATTTTGAAAAACAATTTCTTCTCAATTCAATTTGATCATTTCATTCAACACTCCCAGACACCAACCAATCTAACGACTTATTATCAGAATTTGTCGTTAAACCCAATATAAATTATTCGAATAATGTAAGAAAATATAAAATTATAACCATTATTCATTATAAAGTGAATAATCTGTTAATTGGATAAATTGAGTAATGCCTATCAAGATGGTAGAATTCGAAGCCAGCAGTAGTCGACGGAGGTCGCCGCCAGGTCAATCAAATCAATGCCATACACGGACATTAATTCTGAGCGGCACGATTAAACATAATATAGATCAATGTCATGAACTACGTATAAACAGTGCTAGCTTCTGTTGATTTACATACATGGCAACAGTAACTAGGGAATATAACAAGGCGAGATATACTTGTATCCACGAAAGATGATATCACTGATTGTGTAATATTTGTATGACTGTTATATTTTTAGGGTATTATGATTTTTCAGAACGAGGTTTATTAGATGAGCGTAACCAAGACTTCCATTTCAAAAACGTGATTTTTTTTGTAATTTTGCACGCGGCATGCACGTGAGGCAAATAACCAATCGAATTTAAACAGTTGCTGAGTATGGGTGTCATACCAGAATAGGCTGGGATTGTTTTTGAGCCAAATCGGTTGAGCGTTTTTTTTCTGAAAAATGAGGAAATTTGGCAAATCCACATGAGAATAACCAAGAAGGCAAATAATTGAAAGCCCAGAAATTTTTTTTTAAATTTTTAGTGAATATAAAATCAACAGTCATACAATATTCTTGGTAATTTTCACATTTATCGCAAACAAAGTATCTAAGAAAACGCATTGAAAACATCAATTCTATTGAATATTCAGCTCAAAAGATCAACAGGTTGCATTCATTCACCATTAGCACATTAGGAACAAGAAGCGACAAGTAGCAGGTATAGGCCGTTCAAACTTTTGAAGTAATCCAACTGCCAAGATCTGTAAATGTAGACTGTAGAGTAAGCTGACAAAGATTTTTCTTCAAATTTTTCATTTCTGCTCATCTCACAACCTAATGAGGATTTAATAATAGTATACTGTGCTTTCCTGGTATTATAAAATGCACCTATCGAAGGCAGACTGAATGAACCGTTTGTCGCCTGCACTCAATGCACTTAGCGAACTTCCCTACATGGCCCTATCATACTTCCAACTTCTTCGAACTTCTTCCACCAATCGGCACGTCAGTATAGGAACGTGAAGATATTCTTGTCAGTCATCGCCGAACTAAATCTAGGAATCATTGCCCTTCTTTGCGATAAAAAGCGTTTATCAAACGGGACCTTGATTATTCTGTTTTGTGGCACCTACACACTCTCACACATCTCTCTCTCTCCCTCTCTCTCTCTCTCTCTCTCTCTCTCTCTCTCTCTCTAACACATCTCTCTCTCTCTATCTCGCTGGTACACACAGGCGTACAAAGCACTGTTATATTTATAGCAAGTGACGAAATAACAGACGAGAGCGAGAGTGAGACAAATAGACAGAGACAGAGAGAGTGAGAGAGATAGAGGGAGAGAAGGAGAGAGAAATAGAGCGAGAGTGAGAGAAATAGACAGAGAGAGAGAGAGAGAGAGAGAGAGAGTCAAGGTGGATGAAATTGAGAGAGAGACTGAGAGATAGTGGAATAGCGAGAGAGAGAGTGAGAGACAGAGAGACATAGAGAGAGAGAGAGAGAGAGAGAGAGAGAGAGAGAGAGAGAGAGAGAGAGAGTCAAGGTGGATGAAATTGACGCGGGGGACGTCTGAAGCCCGCCTTTTTCGCTGCAGCCTCTTCGCTTGTACCACAGATAATCGAGCTATTCTTGTACTCGACATAAAGACTTACAACTAAAAAAAATGTAGACGTGTGATGATAATTATGCCACTAATAATACAACTCGAAATTGCTCGAGTGATTGAACCATTAATTGAACAACTTGAATTTACGCCAATAAATTGTCATTCAGATTGACACTGGGATGGTTCCTCAACAGCAGGCCAACGACCAATTCCTTCCCACTATCCAAAAACATCTAATAAAATGACCTTTCATCTCATCATCCCATCATCTCATTCATCATTCACCCACGCCAATAGATCTTAGTCATCGGTACAGTGCGAGGGGTTAACAACTCCTGAAATCCGGTGTACACTTGCCATGAAATCCCCTGAAATCAGGTGTACACAGTAGGCCTACAGGTGTGCTTCGTTAAACCCAATATGAATATAACAAAAATAGATCGTATCCACATATTACAATTAATACAGTGCTCACTGTATATATAGCTGTGCACGAACACATATACTTATATTCACAAAAGAAGGTCGTCCACCAACTAAATAATAGTTAGAAACTTCGGTAATTGCAGAGAAACTCGTTACAGCTTCACCTACACGACACTTTCGGAAGATGTAATTGTGTTTCTAATAGTGAATCTCGCCCTGAAAAATCTTTAGACCCTCAAAATATCCCAGCGACACCAATATAACGGTAATCTTCGTGTTTGTTTTATTGGTAGACGACCTTCCTCTCTTACAAGTGTATTATATGTAAAACATGATTGAATTTGGAACGACCAAGTTGAACATTGCACGCCTTTTTTTCTATCAAGGCAGAACGATTTGTTGAGATCGAGAATGAACATAGAATAGACTGAAGGCCAAAATCAACAACAAAGTTATACGCTATTCAAATTAGTTACTGTTTGCTGTTTTCTACTTGTTTCCAACACTACGGCCAGGTATTACAATGTCCAGTTAGTCTTATTCTGACAGTTAGTGGGTATAATCATGATGGTGAAACAGCTCTTGACTGGCAGCTTGTGCTTTCCCATGCTGTTATTCATTATGTGAACATCTGATCAATCGATGATGTAAAATATATGTATACACATACAAAGTAAACTTGGACAAAAATAAATGTATTATCAAATTGTAACGAGAAAGGTGGAAGGAATTGGTGGAGCGGCAACTGGAGGAAGAAGAGGGCGAAGAAGCTGGAGAAGCAGACTACGGGCAAGAAGACGGAATGGCTCACCGTCGTCGACATCCCAGGCAGCCCTAGAAACGACTGTGGAGTCACCTCCACCCCCCAAACCCGACATCGTTGGATGGGGAGATCGAAAATGATGTATATATCAAATTGTAAAATAAATACGACCGCTGGGCGTTGTTTCGAGTCGAGACCCGATCGCCTGTTCATTCGTACCCCCATACAACCTAGCTGTTGGTAATGATGTTAGGAGTACATGGGAGTCGATTTAGAGAAATATCATTTGTGTTGTATTTTTTGAAATATATGAGACATCAAAATTCTATAATACGAATGAAACACAGGTATTTTAAATGTACCTTCAAGATGGTTTGAATAAAAGCTACGCATACATAACACATCATAATTTACAACTAAAAAGATAAAAAAAGTATGGGAAAAAATGACAAAATAAATTGGAGAGTTTTTCTGAATTATATAATCGATTTGCTGAAATCCGCTCGCAATCTAGAAGACGAACTTCGGGCGTGATCGAGGCTGTTTCGGTTCCAGCGTTGAAGTCTCCACTAATGAGCCCGGTAGGATGACTTTCTTTGTTCATAACGCATTATGTTTATGCCAAGTCAATATGCCAGGTCACGATCTTAAAAAATCTCTGACTCTAAATGAACATAGGCCTACTTTGAACGTGAACAAATCTTATCACTACATTCATAGTGGGTTTACCGAACGCACTGTACTGATAGCAAAGGTCTATTGGCGTCGATAAATGATGAGTGTGAACGTAGAGACATGTGATGAAAGGTATAATTAGGTATTCTTTGGATAGTTGGAAGGAGTCGGTCGTGGCTTCTTGTTAAAAAAGACATCTCATTATGAACCTAAGCGATAGTGGGATGCCACGGAAAAAGCTCTTGACAGGATGGTCGACCATAGCGAGAATCGATTCCCGGTCTCCTGAACGACGGTTCATCGTGGTAGCCACTGATCCAAGCGGTTCTAGCCCCAGCGTTGAGATCTCCAGCATTGACCGTGTCGGGAATCGAGCCCCGGCCTACGAACGACGGTTCAGTGTGCTAGCCCCAGCGTTGAGGTCTCCAGCAATGACCATAAGGTTCGACACTCAAGTCCACGTCCCAAAACCGAATGAAAATTATTCCGGTATACGCTCTTCAGGCGCCCTAATTCGAAGATTTACGTTGGGGAGAATAAATATTCAATCTTCGACGTCTTTTGTATCCGTTTCTTCAAAAACATTTACCATACATAACAGAAAATGTTCTGAACAGTGTGTGTGATGGTTAGATCCCAAGTGAGATGAGAGAAAGAGATGGGTTTATACATTGACCGAGTGGGTCGGACTGTTATCCTCTCTAGTCGCCTCCACAACGACTCTCTCTCTCTCTCTCCCTCTCGTGTCGTCACGGATACCACGCAGCCCATCACATGTTGTGTGACTCACACTCGTCCACCTTGGGTCACAGCACACCACGCTTGCACTCGTGGGCGCCGTTCAAACACTAATTGCTACACCTCTCCGTTTATACGTGCACTGGCGATCGAGACACGGTAAGGGGAACCTATACCCACAGCGTAGCATTTTCAGTGTCAAGCTAAAATATAAACAGTTGTAGTGGTTTTCCGTCTGAATATACTGTTTCACACCATCCAGAAAAGTATCTTCTGAAATACTGTCGATCCATAAAAAGCGTTAATAGATTATTGGTGCAAACGTAAGATTGATTGAAAAAGTATATTTATTCAATTCACACAAAATACAGAATGTTCAGTGTCAAGCTAAAATATAAACAGTCGCAGTGGTTTTCCGTCTCAATATATTGTTTCATACCATCCAGGAAAGTATCTTCTGAAATACTGTCGATCCATAAAAAGCGTTAATATAGATTATTGGTGCAAACGCAAGATAGATTGAAAAAGTATATTTATTCAATTCACACAAAACACAGAATGAACTGCTTGATTCGAATGCCGGAATCAGAATAATTTCCACCCTCACAAATCATCAACTGTTGTCAGGGGCGGCAACAATCGTCCCCCAGGGCAACAGGTCCAGCAGGACAGCATCCATCACGGCCCCTGGAACTCTTTGCTGCATGTCTCTCCAGGGTCTGTAGATGGTTCGCCACAGATTAGATTACTCGTCATTTGTAAATAACGGCCCGTGGTGAGGTGAAAATCGATGGCAATGATATTCTAGTTTTACTGTTACATACACAAGTGATGTTTCCACCTTTGTTAGTACACAATTTGGCTCATCAGCATTTTCGATAAATACTGTCTGCACCAGACGATGTATTTGTTAATTTTGTATCTTGCACTGTTGGAGTTTAATGATCATTTATTTCTGTAAAATAATTCTGGTGGGAACTTTGCCTTATGGCGACTGCAGGGACGCCTTAAAATGTATTTGAAGAAAATTCGAGTTGACCACCCCGAAACTTTTCCTGCAGACATTTTAACCATAATGGATTGATTTTGTTTTCAAGCAGAATCAGTACGCCTACTTTACTTTTGTCGAAAAATGATATTGAAAAGTCGAAAATCTCATAATTATATAGTTAGTATGTCTCAAACTTCAATTAGTTCAAATTCAAATTAGTTGGTCTGGCTGAAACTTGTCTAGTTGATAATTAAGTAACCCGACCAAGATACCATCTCCAAACATGATGTGTGACTAAGTGAAGACGATGACTCCACACTTTATGAGACATTCTGTCGAGGCTTGCATGAAATGTGGTAACAATTATCAGCCATCACAGCGGCATTATGGCTGCTGATATCCACGCACGACCCTGATTGATGCTGGGTCTTCAGAGGTGGTCCAGCGCTTGTACGGTGGCCATCTGACTGTACTAACCTCTCCAACTGCAATTTAGCTCATTTGCATTTTGTTCTTTCTACCAGTTGTTAAAGATCGTGTTGATATAGGCTAGAAAAAATGTGTATTTTTTTTAATTTTTCTATTTTATGTATTGAGAATCTCATTTTGTTCAGCCTATGAATTCTGTTTGTTACTAAGGTTCATTCTTTCGTCATTTATTTTTTATGTATATTCATAAGGTAAAAAACATGTCTGTTCATTATCCGATTTATTCTATATATATGTTCTTATCCCACAGTTAAACCCTTTTGGGGTTTTGTGGATTCCTGTTCAGTTACATTTTATGTTGCTATATAATAAAGAGCATTGAAAAAAAATCTTAGTTCTTAATTATTACCAGCCCATACAAACCATATACCCTTACCAACACAACTCAACTAACCCACCTTTAGAGTCCATGGGAGTCGATTTAAAGGAATATCAGTTTTTTTGGTGATAACTTTTGAACGGTATGATATATCGAAATTCTGAGAACGTGGAAAGATATATATTGTCAATACCTTCTTAATGGTGTATACCTATTTATATCTGAGACCTGATTGTCAGGCGTATACGCTTAAAAATACACATTTTGTAAGCGTATACCTACGCCTGACAATTATGTGATGTGAGATAAATAGTTATTACTTACACACCTTGAAGGTATTGAAAATATCTGTGTTTCCTCGTTTTCAGAACAACCCTTTGCAAGAAAAACGTGAAATGGAGCTTCTTCCAATCATATTTGAAAATTGACAGCCACAATGAACCTCACTAAAATCATGTTTAACACGAGTTCCAGTTAGTCTGGGTTGATTTGGCACGGGAACGACGCCTCAGCTGGAATTGTCCGTGTGCACCGCGCAGGATTGCTAGCATGGACGTCATGGTCCTGCAGCTCGAGTAACCACAGCAACCACAGACCATCCTCGTCAACAACATGCTCGCTGCACGAACTGGAGGGACAGTGCGAGACCTCGATACACGTAATACTGTTTCTGCCGAGAAAACGTGTTTTTACTCGGAAAAAACAAGCACCGCATAACACATGGTCAAGTAGGCCAGGCGGGACGCGCGGGTCGGGAATGGCTTGCCTTGATAATCGAGTGATTTGGAATGTGTGAAAAAAAATTATGAGAAAAATTTGGTTTTTTAGTTTGTGAAAAGAAAAATCATATATAATCCAATAACCTTGTTGATTAAACACTATTTTTAATTTTTTATACACTAGGAAAACGCCTTATATGCGTTGTGAGATGAGCTTAGAAGTATGGAAATGAAGAATTAAGAACATTTTGTCAGCTCAATGTACGTATACAGGCCATGGATTACTTCAAAGGTTTAAGAACCGCGGCTGTCTGTTGGTATATAAACCTTGGTTTCCACACAATTATACCAGTGCCTTCTTCATATCCATCACAGATTTTAAACGTTTTAATTTATTGGTGACACTTGTTACTCACATTTAATAGGTTCTTAATTGCTTTTTCATGTGTAAAAAAGTACATTAAAAATGCGTTTTCTTCCTTATTTCACATCCGATTGTTCCATAAGTCGCTTAAAATGTGTATTATAGTTCTTCCCACATTCAGTATAAATTTGAGAGCTTTTGAAAAAAAAAAATCCAAGTATTTCTCCCCTGGCCTATTCTTATGTAACATCTGAGCTAATGTAACATCTGATGTATATATAGTACCAGGTAATACGAGGGAGTGTAAGTATACATGACTTACTTTCCATTCACACTTCAGCTCTGTCCACAAGAATCGAGACAAAGAAACAGGCACTGTCCAACATAACCCCACTTTTACTCGACAGTTAACCCAATGTTAGCACATTAGTTTACGCCCACATCAATTCATGAACAGCTAAACAGAAATCTGTGGCCCTGAAAATGATTTTTTTTTATAAAATTCATTTTTTCTTCAAAACATACACGGCTCATTCATAGAAAACATTAAAAAATATTATTAGCTGAAAATTTCTGTAACGTTCCGTGAATTTCACGAAACTTTCAAAATAATAAATTTCCGAATTTTGAGCGGATCACTATACGGTCACGGCCCACACGAACGTATCAAGGCAAGTGGTTACCGACCCGATCCCATACCAGGCGGTGTATTAACCTTGATATCTCAAGTAGATCGATTACAATCGAGAAAGAGTATCGATTGATTGAAAAGATTACACATTGCTATCCGAAAAACGATTGCGTTTATAAACCAATTAGTACGTAACTATATACAAACGACGAAGGTTCCGACCGACCGTCTCCCCTATCTCACACCACTAGCGCACGGTGGTTCGCGCCTCCTCTCGTGGGTACAAGTAGGCCTATGACATGCATTGTTTGCGAAAAAAACACTTGCAATTATGATGTTACTTATCTTCAGGAAATGTGTGTGCTAAAATACACTTGGCATTTCTGACTTAATTGCCTCTATTATCATATAATATGATTTCATCAGTTTATTTTATTCACACTTTTTCCTGATTTAATGAGGTAATTTTCATATATATATATATTCTACTTCTCTTTTTATTACCGATATCACAATGTAGAAAGTTCAAGAAACAGTGGTATTTATTTTATTGTAAAAACCTTGATAATTTCAATTTGTTCAGTTCTGAATGTGAATAACATTTTTATTATACAAAAATATATGGGCCTATATATATATATATATATATATATATATATATATATATATATATATATATATATATTATATACATGTTTGTTACTAACCTTACTTCCGATGAATTGATAATTATAATCATACACTAGGATAACGCAGCAAGTGAGAATATATATTTTTATAAAACGTACTCGAAAATTATATACATACCTTGATTTTGAAATTACCAAGTACTAGGGCCTACGCCTCGCTACTACGTCATAGATGTCCGTCACATTAATTCATTCACGGAAATTGAGAATTATATTGATAAAATACAAAGATTTAATATCTCTTTCACAGGAAAAAAATCAACTAACGATGATTGACTATGCGGTGAAATAGTAAGGTCACAAAAAAAGTAGTCCAAAGAAAAATCCACTGTGTTATGATAAAATTTCGTGATATAATTGCCAACAGATGATGGTAACAAATTATATTTTTACAAAATTTACAGTTTTAACTATGGGAAGTTTTGCGAACCACCAAGTTATTGTAAGAGATTTTAGAATAATTACTCGACGATTTGTGTCAAGCGAATTTGTGAGCAATTCCCACGGTCAATAGAAAACAAACAACAGTGACAAACGAAAAGAGTACAAATGACAGAATATAGCCCAGAGACCCACAATACGCCTTGTGTAAACGTCTTGACCCGACAAAAAACCTTATCACACACGCAAATAATACACGATAGTTGGAAAACAGAAACATTGTTTCGTCTTTTGTCTAAACATGTTTCACTAAACATCATGTCCGCATGTAGGGTAAGGTTGCCTAATTTGGACCACTTTGGACATTTAATTTTTTGGACGCTGAAATTGGAAGTTTAGGGGACCAACAAATTTTGGGTGATAGATGCATTCATCACACACACTGGTTATACATGAAAATGAAATAAATTGATTTTCTATCAATTTTATGATGATTTAGATGAAGTACTGCAATCGGTCCAAATTAGGATACTAGCTGCCTAAATTGAACCAGTGGTTTCCTAATTTGAACCATGGTGAAATAATCTAACTTTTGAGGTATAATCCATTTTTTTGTGTATTCAATATTTACATAATGTCTAACAAATTGATATTGCAGATGAAAAATAAAAAAATGGCATAGGATTATTCTCATAAGGATTGCATATTTACATTTAACAGTCTTCGCAAAACAACGATTTCTGGGTGGCTTTCAATTCAGCACATTTAGCATTTACCCAGCACTTGCAAGTCGAGCAGTGGATCATGCTAAGTTTTGTGGCAATTTCCAAATTTGATAATTTGGGAAATTTGAAAAAAATTGGGAAATTTCCAAAATTTCGATTTTCCTAAATTTCAAATTCCCAATTTCCAAATTTGGCAAAATCAATAAGGTCGCAAATATTATTTTATCCCCATATTTTAATATTATCCACATATTCTCCTCGTTTATACATTCTGAAAGATTAGAAATCAACTTTTGGTGCATTCGTTTTGAGGTTATGTTCTGTCATCGAAAGCATGATGAAGTGGTCCAATTTGAGATACAGGTAATCTGAGATTATTATAATTAATAACTATTTCTAGATAGTATGTGGAAAACAACAATTGCTATGAGTCGATGCGCAATGAAATAAGGTTTGTCTCAAAATCAATATTATCATGATGTTACCAACCGTTCATTTATAAAACTCTTAGGAATCTTCGCCAAAAATTAGATCAGACAATGTCTGAATGACAAATGTTGTGGCGTGATATTTGCTAGTGAAGTAACATAATAGATCACTAGATCGCACAAAAGTGCAATATCCAAAGAATACAGTGCTGGTCCAATTTGGGAGCAGGTTCAAATTAGGCACTTACCCTACTACATTACAGGCCGACAATACAACACACATGGTCTCTCTCTCTCTCTCTCTCTCTCTCTCTCTCTCTCTCTCTCTCTCGCACCCATGGCCAGTGTTGGGTGTAGTGAACTTTTTATGGAAAGCGTTTGAATGTTGCTATAAGTGAACGTTTATTTGTTCTTAACAGTACGTTTTAACATGGTCTCATGGTTTTAACTAACTTTCATCAACGATCGAATTCTTACTAAATTACTAAACGAAACTTATGATTACTAAAATATATTACATTTGAATACTTTAATCTGGGGTGATAAGGATGGTCAAGCACAGAAAATTCATGATGTCAAAGTTCATTGCTATCAAGTTGATATATAGTCTATCCATGATTATTTATATTTGGTGACAAGACTTCTTTGAACAGCCAAAGGTGCTGCTTTCAAATCGGTCTTATTAATTCATCGGTAGCCTTTATTTGCTAACAATGATTGTAAATCAAGATTTTAATTGAAATAAAAACAAATTATATCTCTGCGGAAGTCACGAAGAAGCTACGACAAATTTTTGTCCTATATTTGCAGAGTCTACATTCAAGTGTGAGCATATGGTCTGAGGTAACCCACGTCGACGTTGTTGTTATTGTTGTTGTGCGCACCTAAATCAATAATCGTCTTTTTAATCAACATCGAAATCTTGATGCACAATCACCGTTTCCCAATAAGGCAAAGAATGAATTACAAAGACAGTTTAAAAGCGGCATCTCCTATAGTTGTTTTAGGACTTCGAAGTGGTCTTGTTAAAAGTTATGCCGATTAAAAAAAGAAAAAAAAAACTTTGATACCAGGACTGCGCTGTCTGTGATCTCTCTTCTTCGTCACACATAGAAGTTTCCAAATTTCAAATTTGTCTGGGATACATTCATAGATATTAACCTTATTTGTACCGTGATTATAAAATTATGTGAAATGTGCAACACATTAAATTGTTTCTATACACCGCTTTAATGGATTTCCAAATCTAAGTAACAACTACTTGCAGTTACATCCAACCTAATCTAACCAACCTAACATAAAGTATAACAATTCCCAGTTCCCATTTCACTCGGAGTGGTTGATTTCACTTTTTAACGACGAAACACAATTACCAATTATCAAACAATCAAGGACGAATACAAGAACACATTTTTTAAAAGCACTCAAACTCGGAAACAAAAGAATTGTGTAGCAGGAAAGAGTTGATTCTTGAGGAAGTGCATGTACAGGGTTCGAACCCCGTCCTTAACGACAGACAGAATTGAAAGTTTCTATGTTCATTTGTATAAACGTTATTTAGACATGGTATAATGATATAATAGGTCGAGAAAGCGTATGTATATGTATTCACACATGTATATTCATGTATTAATAAGGTGTTATTCTGGTTCTCAATAAATTAATATAATATTATTCTTCATTGCTTCATTGAATCATTAATATTATAACTGATTTTACCTTGAAAGTGTGTATCGCGTTATTTGTATACAGTATAACAATGGTTCTAGACAATTAATATCGTTATGTCATCAACTTGGTTCACACAATTGTCTATTAATCTCTCTCTCTCTCTCTCTCTCTCTCTCTCTCTCTCTCTCTCTCTTTCAATGACTAATTAGCAGAGATTCCTAATGAAGGTACAGTCGTTGTCGCCAAGTGTTCCAAGTCTTTACAAATGTCCTACACTAAAGATCTACAATAATTCAAACTTGAACCAGGAAAGCTAAACTCACGACTATCGGAAGATTGCAATTGTTTGTAAGGTTACCGTAGCAACAAGAAAAGTTTGGGGGCAAACAAACGAATACCGAAGATGTGATTGGAGAACACAATTTGGAGGACACCGAGGGGTTTACAACTCGCAAATTTGGAGTACACCTGATTTCAAGTGATTTAAGAGATTTCAAGAGATTTCATATGGATTTCAAGGGGATTTCAATGGGATTTCATGGCAAGTGTACACCGGATTTCAGGAGTTGTTAACCCCTCGGAGGACACTGTTGTTGTCACTTGGAGGAAGCCTATGGCAGGGACACGCTATCAGTTACCAGAGGTCGATCACTATAAATAAGGTTTAACACCAGCAATAACCGAGCCGTGTAACGAACCATGAATCACGTCGTTAATGACTAATGCGCCGGTGAACTAATCGACGCAGCGTGTTTCGGGCGAACAGCTGAGCGCTTATTATTAGCCCCGACCAGCTGTTTATCGGCAACTATATCGTATCAGCCAATCAGCGTGAAGCACGTGACATCGGCGACGTGAGTGACGTGTGACATTGAAACGAGCGGGGGTTTACTGTCATAACAAGCTGATGGAATCACAAAAGGTGTTGATGAAAATTAATTGAGCATCAACTTAACAAGCTATTATTATAAGAATGGACCCGAACCTTTGTTTTTCCGGTTACGGTTCCACCTGAAAGAAGACGGCCGCATAGTTTCCATGGTTCCCAATTCGGTTCTCACTACGTTTTTCCAATACGACACTATTTTTTTTTAAATCACGAACATTCTGATGCCCACAAATCTTTCTATGGATCAAATCAAACTGTCAAGGCTAGCTTTTTGGATGCAGTATGATTGGATGTCAAATCCAGTGCCGTCTGGAATGACAGGAAAGCAGTGGCCAGAAGCAAATAGATTAGTAATTAGAACAGCCGCTGAAATATTTGCCAGAAATCAACAGTTGACTGAAACTTTCGGCTGAATTTCGTTCGATTTTACCGACAATGAACCAACTTTGAGGAACGATTTTGAGTCGAAAGAAGCCGTTTTATTTCGCTCGCGGTTGGGATTGTGAGTTGGACAAAAGTGATTTTCACTGACGAAATCGTGACGGATTAGAACAAGTCCCGTTTTTAGAATTATAGAATAAAGGCCCATAACACAACCCAAACTAAACAATCATTCCATGCATCCTGGTCTTGTTCTTCCCCAATCCCTAAGATTCGTTCCTTGTCGTCCCTTCATGCTCCTGTCATGTAACTCACGACGGCGAACAAGCGCAGCTCATCACAAGTCCAGTCCGCTCAAAATTTCAAACAGACAAGATCGAGCAAGTCCGGTAAACGTTCCAATTCTAGGCGCGCTAATTATCTGGCGCGCAATCAAACGAAAACCTGGCGCTGCCGAAATACCCTATTAATCCAACAACACATTGCAGACTTACACTGATGAATTCCTCGCCCAGAGGAGGGGGTGGATCTGGTTGGCTAGGGGGGGGGGGGGGAGCGCATTACATAATTTATAAATTCGTTAGGAGCTATAAGCTATAAGAAAACGAAATAAAATGAAAATACGCAAGTTTCAGTATGGGTAGGCCTACCTCCTCTATCTTTCGTCTGGCATAATCATAGAGATGAATTCGTCACACAATTAACGATCAATTAATAATTAACGGATGCTATTACATAAAACTGTTCCTAACCTTCGAAACTGAGTAACGTAATTGGTTAGATGAGTTGTTAATTATCAATTAACTCGTCTTAATATATACGTAGACGCCGGTCCGAAATCCAAGTCTATAATTATTAACAGTCGCAAAGCTTAATTGCCTATCAACCATAATTGAATTAAACAATTAAGATGATGAGACCTTTAATATAGTGATTTTTGATATACTTGTATTCACGTAAATATATGAAGTCTAAATATGTCCAAGAATAGATTTGTGGTTGATGCTATATATATACACGTAGCAGGGTGTCTACAAATTTCCCATGACAAAATTCCCTGACTTTTCCAGGTTTTCCAGATGGAAAATTATATGTTTCCAGTCTGCAAATTTGGCTTTCCCGTCGATTATAATATAGGTAAAATTGTTCACAAATTCAATTTCGGTTTCGACAAATTGAATTTTCGAACCCAGTCAGGTAGGCCTATAGGCGGGAATTTAAAAAATAAGGTAAAGCAAAACAATTGAAGAATTATTTTTTTAGATTGTGAACTTCTATTTGCCGCAACCGAAAAGTGATATTTAATTATTACATTTTTTTTCAACATTTTGAGTAAAATCTAGAAAAAAAAATCCCCTGACTTTTCCAGATTTATTAAATTCCATGACTTTTCCAGGTTTTCCCGGTCTTCCAGTCTTGTAGACACCCTGACATAGTTGTCGTTTAGCTATTTTAAAATTTTGAGTAAATTTCATTATTTAAATGAGATATTAAATACAATTATATTATTTTATAATATTTGACGGCTGCGTTGGTACACGACCGACTTCTCTCGTGGATAGAAGTATACATCTATAGCTGCCAGGTTTCCATGTTGTATTGATTGGGTTTCGTCGCCACAACGGCCGTGACATTTCCAAGGGGTTTTCCGGGTGAGTGCGCGGTCAGAGAGACAATAACAAAGGTCGAGAAAGGTCTCACAACCCACGCTCCTCGCGCACATACAATGCATCCCCATATTTGTATCCACGGAAGAAGACGGTTGTCTACCAAAATGACAAAAACAAATATCACCTCTTTCTTTGTACGATAATATTTTTCAGAACGAGGTTTACATTAAGAAACACAACTGCATTTTTCAAAGAATTGAATCTTTAAGAATGCACCGATTCAAATATTAATTTCGATTGCTCTAGTTACTGAGTTCAATATGCACGAATGGTTTTCTAATTGTAGCAAATATGTTTGGAAACCGACGTTTTGAAAATAGCAGTTACCGTGCGTAGGTAGCGGTTATTTGTGGCAGCCGCTGGTTATATATAACTGGCGTGAAATATCTCTTCCAATCGGTTGAGATCAACTTGAAAACGATTCAAGATCGAACCCCCGTCATGATATTTTCATACTGTGGACCGAAATAACTGGGTTCAATTAGTTTCTGAACAATCTGGACCAGAAGATGAGTATTGCTTGAGTAACGACCGCAGTTGGTACCCCACCAACTGCTAGGTTATACGGGGGTACGAATGAGCAGGTAATAATGAAACAATCAAGTAATGTGTAGTGGTAAGAAACCCATGCCGAAACCACGCCCAACGGTGCCGTTCGCAATACTGTCTTCCGAAGAACTAGAGGCGAACCTAGCTGTATTGTCGCCCATCTTATCGTCGTAATTACTAAACACTAAACACTACGACTAATTGTGAAAAGTCAAGTACTTTGTGTAGGCCTACTGCTACCAGACAACCACCAACTCTCCCAATATATACTGAAACTAGGGTCATTGTACAGATACTCACTGCAGCTTTAAACATTCACCACCTTTGAAAGATGTAGTTGTTTTTCTGATAGAATGAATCTCGTCCTGGAAAGTCACTTACCCTCAAACTACCACTGCTATAGGCCTATATAGCCTATACAAACACAACGGTGATGTTGGTATTTGTGTTATGTTCGTATCTTCAACACTCCTGAATCGACGAGTACAATATATATGTATAAGTTGGCGATAACTCTGATCTGGCGGTTCTTACAGCAAGGGGGCGGAGGGGGGTCTGAATGACCTTGAATGAGATCGCGATTGGTTTCGCCGAGATTCACGCAGAGTATGCGATGCACGCGGGAGGCGGCGAATGTTTAGAGCTGGCACCGCGTGTGTGGTGGCCGGGGGTGGTGGGGGGGGGGGGCGGTATTTCGGGCGGCGGGAGAACCTATCTTTAGACCAGCGGACGCTCACACAAATACACAAATACACATCACACACTTCGGCCAAACTAATAACACACTCACACTTGTATCCACGGAATAAGAAGGTTCCGATAGGCCGTTCCCCTATCACACACAATTAGCACTCGGGTGGTTCGCGCCTTCGTCTCTCGTGTGCGTAACTTGTATAAACGAGAGATGAAGGTTCTGATCGTTCGTTCCCCTATTACACACCACTAGCGCACGGTTGGTTCGCGCCTTTTTCCGCGACTACAAGTATACAAGTGCTCAAGCTTAATGACCACTTGCCCGTTGGCGCTAACAAATAGCAAACCATTGAACGCGACAAGGGAGAGGCGGCGTACTGAATGTGCGGCACCGTATTCCATAATTCAACGCTTCGATTGCACATAGCGCGAATATCACCAGTGTTTAACGACGCAAGAAATACTTGACGTCAATACGCTCGTATTGGAGAGACATGAAGAGCGAAACACCCGTGACGGTCCGGTCCTGTCACCTTTGAGCGTGGGTTCGAGTCCCGCACAAGGCATGGATTTTGTAAACGTCCTTTCACCTGTCTACATCGTTTCATTATCACCCGCTTATACGTACCCCCGTAGGGTCTATGACCTAGCTGTTGGTGGGGTCGTTAAGCACCATTAGAGAAAAAGAGTATAACGAAATGTACCTATTACGGTTTCCAGAATGAAAAAAAAAAAGATTATTATGAAACCATGCGACGATTAACTATACATACACTTTTACTTGCAAATAAAAAATGATCATAACTATTGTTGTCAACAAACTAGTGGATCATCAAAGATTGTGATCACTGGAGACATTGTTGTCCATGTCTAGTAGAACGATTGACGTCATTTGAGAGAAGATGTATAATGACTAGTACTGCGAGCGAGTTATTGGTGGAGGTGCCATGTATAGTAGGAAGTGCGAGACGGTTATTGGTGGAGGTGCCGTGTTTTCGTGACTCACGCAAATTGTAGGTTGTTAAGAGCTCACTGACCAGACAAGGAGGGAGAAACTCACCTGAAACATAAACAAGAGAAAATGAGTTAGTACAAGTATTAATTAATTGCATGTGCAGGGAATAGTAGAATCGCCCTTGTAGGCCTAGTGCCCCGGCTGATCATCCAACATGAAATTTCCATTCAAAGTTCACGTTTTTTCATTATTATTATTTAGCGGATGAAGAAAATGTAATAATAAAAAAAATCATCCGTGCATTTTTTTTTTTCAAAGACAACGATATTATGAAAAGGATTAGGCAAAAATATATTTTAAGTGCTCATTTTTATATTACAATCATTCCAAGTGTAGAACTACAGCTCATTTTCCAAGTCGAAACCGAATCAAAATAGCAACTTATTAATTCTTTCAAGTACTGCGTGTATAACTCCACATAAGTTTTGCAGTGTTTCCGATTCATTTTTATTCAAGCACACATACTTGTTCAGGCCCGGTATTACCGGTACCTAGTTCTGTTAGACAATATCTGCGAGTTGGTGATAAATAACATGGGTTACCATGGTGATAAAAACTTTAAACTGCCAGTTAGGCCTACAGCTACTTCCTTAAATAGCCTCAAGTTGAAAATATTTGAAAAACATTTTTTTTTGCTCGACTGAATAACGCCTTTGTATCAAGTCTTACTAGAATAAATGATAGAAAATGAATCTCCCCGGCCGCAGCTGTCACTACAGCGTTTTCGCCATGCGTATTGTAAACAAACAACGACCGAAGGACTTGCAACAGACGCACGCGTGCGATGATGGTGTTGATGCGAGGAGGAAATAGGTGAACACTTTACATCATCCTTGAAGGCGAAGTGTTTCCAAGTTCCGACAAATAAACACTGCTAAGCATTCTATTCCCTTGGCCTTATACTTTTACTGAACTATTATACGTGACACCAGCAGTCTACTGGGTCGGTTGAATCATTCTCTATGGCTGAATCATTTATTTATTTTATTTTTACACTCACAATTGTCTATTGACGGTGGCGAGGACTAAAATATAGTATTCTTATTCTTATAAAATATAGTATTAAATAGTATAAATATAGATAATCAATCAATCAATCAATAGGAATAAATCATGCTATCGCATACGCGTTCAGCCATTACAGGGAAACGCAACACATGCGTTGTTGGGTGAACGAAATGCATATTTATATATGAAATGTAATGAAAAGCTATATGTACACCTTGATTTCAAAACAATCATGTCACTGCCTACCTCTTTCATTTGTCACTCATTTTAATCGTACTGAAATTCAATGTTATTTACCTGTTGAATATATTCAGATTGGGTTTATTAATAGCTTTGAAATTGATGTAAGAAATTAAATTAGGGTTTAAGTTATATTTTTATCGAAACGGCTAATCCGATTTATGTCAAATTTGGGAATAATGTGTATCCTTATTAGATTCAAATTCAGTGAGAATTTAAATTTAATTGGAAGAAATATTTTTCTCTTCAAATTTTCTCCTCTGGGTTATTCAAATAGGATATTTGAAAACTTCGGAATGGGTTTCCTCAGAATGGTGCAAGCGATTACGCCTCAAAACTATACAGTATAGACCTATGAACCTTTTTTTTTCGAGTACGGAGAAATTGAGTTTTCACTTCGTCCACCCATACATTAACGAAGGATTTAGTTGAAGCATCATTCAGGAGACTGTGGGTTCGATTCCCGCCATGGTCGACCATCCTGGCGGGAGAATAATAAAAGTTTCTCGATTGAAATTAGATTAAAGCGCGAGCAGGCGTTCGACACACAGTTACGTAGCACAAGCAACAATAACAACAACAACAAAACCTGATCTAGCTGCTCCATTTTATTTTTATTTCCAAATTGTCTGTACAGTAATATTGTACATGTGGTATACACTCTTCGTTTATAAAATGAACAGAGGTTCTTTACAATATATGAATCCAAATTTACTTTCGATAAACAAAAGAGTCTATAAAATAATCAGAAATGCAGAATATAATTTGGCTGCAGAATGATAACCTGCGTGCGCACCAGGACTAACTGCTGTAAGGTCAGAGCACTCAGGAAGTAGAGAAACTTCAATGGCACGGAACTCTTTGCCGGCTACACTTCCTAGAGCTATATTTACTCCACACGAGTCGATCGCGATATTTGCATAACGTTCAGGCGTAATGGGAATGGCGGCTTGACATGGCATGGGTTTGACGTGTCATGAAATTATACGATACATATTATCGGAGAAAAATGAAATCATTGAAAAACAACAATTTTCCAAAAATGTTTGTTCTTTGAAATTCGTAAGCGAATGACTGAAATTGCGATTTTTCACAGCAAAATTTAGCTTGTTTATTAGGTAAGCATAGCGAAGACTTCCATTTCACATACCGAAAGAAATCGGACCATTCTTTCTGGTTTTTTGTTTTATACGCGACAAATCCTGGTCAGACAAAGCATCCAATCGACTTGAAACTATTTCTGCAGATTTTGGTGTCATACCAAAATAGATTGGGGTTGGTCTCCAGCAAAATCGGTTCGACGATTGTTTTGGAAAAAGATAGGAAAATTTCGAAAATTCCTATGAGAATATATATATAGGAAAAACACATTTTTCAAAGGTCTGACATTTTCACTGGTTATAAATAAAATCATACACATTATCAGAAGGTATCATTTTTACAATAATCTGATGAGAAATGACGAAGAAATCGAATCAAAAGCATAAACTTCACTGAAAATTAGGATAAAATTGGTGATGAATTATACAGATTCAACTGATCACACTATAAATATCAACAGGTAGTTGAGGTAGGGATTTTGAACGGATCAAGTAATCCATGGTCTGTAGAGTAGACATAGTGACCAGACAAAATATTTTTCATTCCAGATTTACATACTTTAAAGAGCTCATCTCACAACGCACATACTGCGTGGGAGGGTAGGGGGGGGGGTTCTTTGGGCACAGCTCACTAACACTCTCTCATCATCCACATCTACATGTATACAGCTCTTTTCGCAGGCCGACATATCCGCATGCCACAGTCGACTAGAGCACAGGTAAACATCAGCTAGAGGTTTATCAAACTAACTACTTGGCACCACATATTCAGTTCAGTAAGCTAGACAGAGACAGCATCATCTTCCTTCTCCGTCACCCATCAGCATCATGGTCAGAGTGTTAGACAGAGACAGCACGATCTTTCCGTCTCTGTTTCAAGACTGAAACAACGTTTCGTGATGATGAATATATGACAGATGTTAGTTCATAATTCTTTTTGTATACTTTTCTTTCTATGAGCACGCCAAAGAATTGGCTATTTCGGGAGTAGACGGATATAGAATGTATAAATATAATAACACGGCACCTCCACCAAAAACATTTGTGTGGAAGAGAGAGAGAGACCGAGAAAGAGAGAGAGAGAGAAAAAGATAACGAGAAAGAGAGATAGAGACAGAAGGAGAGAAGAGAGAGATGGAAAACTGATGTAAAATTTCAAGAAAAGTCAAATTTGTGGAAAGTCTTGTGGAAGTTGCTTTATGTCTATGTCTCTCTCTCTCTCTCTCTCTCTCTCCCTCCCTTCCTCCTCCCCGATTAATAACAACAAGCAATACTATTCTAACACATACAGCGGCTAGTTGATAAGTCTATAAAAAGCGAGCGATTCAATCACTCTGTCATTAATCATAGAAACTAGGCTACTTCCTAGACGCGGAGTTAATGAAAGAACTGTTCTCAATGGGTGGAACACGCCAACGCAACACGTGGCTGCGCTACGAGTGAGTGAGCCAGGTGACAAGATTAAACATCTCAGAAGTATAAATTTAAACATGGCAAACTGAGACGAGTGGTCGAGTGGCTAGCACATTGAAACGTCATTCAGGAGACCGGGGTTCGATATCATTCCAAGGTTTCTCTCTGTTGTTCAGGAGTTACTGGGATGGTTCCTTAACAGGCCACGACCGACTTCTTCCCATTATCCAAAAATTCCTAATCAACTACTTTTCATCTCATCATCCCATCATCTCATATATCACTCACCGACGCCAATAGACCTGTCATCAGTACACAATGCTTCGTTAGAAACGTTATATATACATAAATAAATGGCAAAATATGGCAAGGTTTGGATATGGCACGAGAACAATGAAAGAGTCGTGTAAATAATGTCGGCTGGGTGTTACCTACTTCCAGTAGGTCTGTCAAAGTATGATCGATCGATACGCATCTTGTACAGTGACGAGCAGTTCAAAGAAAGATGAGTGATTGTTTCACATGACCATCTTGACAGGGTATTATATGGGTGAGTAGGACGAAGTGAAAATGATTGGGGAATTGAACTCTAAAAAGTTGAAAGTAGTAACACATTGAATTTATTTCAAGAAAATGCTGGCACTAGTTAGTAATTAATCAATTATCTATCAAACAAAAGCAATAAAGGAAAGGGAAAATTATAATTTTGATTGTAAAAAGTTGGAAGTATAGTAACACATTGATATTCCTTCTGGCAATAGTTGGTATTCAACTTATTATCTATCAAACAAAAGCAATAAAGGAAAGGGAAAATAATAAATTTGAATGTAATCATTATTTTCAAATAGTACGCAACTCTAGACTTCATATGGTCGACCCTCCTAATAGAAATGTGCCATTGTTGTCCTCAATAGTTTATATAAGTGAACATTGAGATGGTTCCTTGATAGGTCACGACCGACTCCTTCCAATTCCAACAGAAAAAAGAAGGCTATTTAATACTAGCCCTACACTGGTTTATAAACTGCATTAAACTGAAAATCAATCAAGTTATTATCTGTGTATATAGCGGGAATCGAACCTCAGCCTACTGAATGACGGTTCAGCAAGTTACCCACTGGTCACTGGTAGGCCTACATCGTTTGTGACTTTCTTTATACTTGATGGTTTTTGGTGCAAGGACGTTGACAACTGACATGCCAAAGTTTAATATACCCTATCAATGATTCAATACTGGTGAATAATCGACAACCCAGTAACACAAATATCACACACAATGAAATTCTACGAACTTTCAACTATTATGCCCTTCGACTCTATTATATTACAGCTATTCCTGTCCCAATAGAAACCACCCTCACCCCTCACCCTTGATCTATTCCTCCAATCCGATGTCGTCATCATACGTCATATCATAATATGTCAACCAATCAAACAGCTGTGATTTATTCAATGGGAATAATCGATATATTTGTTATACCAATGTACTTGAACTCGGTATACTGCGTTGCAAAAGGAATTATATAAAACCAGTGGGGAGGAGGGGGGAGACCCTCGCAGCAGCAGCAGTCATGCAGTGAACATGGTTATCAATTAATTATTTCATAGCTATACGTACGGAATATATAATTACGCACATTACTTCGATATGAAGTATGTTCATATCCTTGCAAAAAAAACTTTTTTTTTTTTTTGACAAGTGCGGCCCAAATTTGTCGTTTATATAACATATTCACATACTTCTACATTAGTTCGGTGATCATTGTGAAGTGACGTATCCAGTATTTAAACTTGCGGTCACATAAAAAAAATGGCTTCTTCCTGAATTTTGATTCAATTTCAAATAAAACCATGCGTTTTGATGGATTGTCTGCTAGTTTAAGCGCGTTTGTCACCCAATTTTGCACACGCTGCTTTTTGCTTTATTCATTTCTAATGTGCTCTATATAGATTAGTTTTTGTGATCACAAATGTACATGTATATGATTTTGACACCAAGTACTACGAGATGAGATGTCGGTGATCATCACTGCAGTGACGTGCAGAGTCCATACTTGACACACGACAGTAAGTACTGTGAGACGAGATGTCTAGGTACTGTGATTTATGAATGAATCGCGTTGAACTTGACACATCTGTTGTGAGTTGTGACACACACCTATATGAATGACTTACTATATATGTATACTGTACAGACGTCAATGGCATTACACATCACGTATCTCCTCTTGTCTCTCTCCTCTCTCCTCCCCGTCCCTCTCTCTCTCTTTCTTACTCCTCTACAATGTCTCTCTCTTACTCTGTCCTCCTCGATCCATCTTCGAATGCAACCAAATCTATGTTTTCCAAACAAACCCACAAATGATCATCAACGAATTCTAACTCCATTGTGCATTAGGAAGGACATATTTCGGATATTAGAACCGGTCGATGGCGGTTCGTGGACAGAAGTGTCAGTTTATATTTTGTTTTTGTTTAATAATTTTGTGGGCTATGTGCTAATAAAACTGACAAAATTGTGGATTTTCAACCCATTTTTAGAAAGTTTTTCCGAAACAGTGTTGCTTTTTTCAAGTTCTCGGAGAACCATGCCATAACTCTTGAAGTAGTCAACATAGGTTCACATTGATACATGTAAGATATTTGTTTGATCAACCAATTCAAGTGACAGCAAGTGTACCTATACATTTGTCCAATGTACGAATCAATGGTGAAATAAAGCACTTCTCTCTCTCTCCGCCTATGTCTCCGCCTCATATTAATCATTTTATTTTCGTCCAAATGGAGGATATCAAGATTATTATTATTGAAATAACAATAGGAAATAGAATGTAAATTATACGGAAAATCAGCTTTTGAATACATAATTCATAAAAAAAATATAATAATATGTATAAATATATATGGTGAATGCTATATTTTAATTCAATCCGTGGTGAACGATATGCAGGGTCTCGTACAACAAGAATAGTCGCGCACGCGCACACACAATGCGTGCCAAAGGACACGACAAGGTCCCACGGTAATACATCATCTGTAACCAATGGACCAACAGCATCCAGCTTGACAGATCGTTTGTTTCAGTCAAGGATGTGCGGACCGAGCCACGTGGTTTGGCTAATACACGTATCTCGCGATCTATCTCGTACAGCAGCTATATTTAAACCAACTTGTTGACCTGTAACACTGTGGCGACCATCAAGACGAACTTGTACATGCGGATAAGTGAATTGAAACGCAATCTCGGACGTATATGGATAATGTCATTCGGACGGAGGTCAAAGTACACTAGCAGTGTCAAAATGTGTTTTTTTTTAACGAAATTATAATAAAATCTACGTATTTACCGATGATTTTTGTCGTTGACAATTTTTTTTTTCTTGGTATGCGTGTGTAAAGGCCTACACTGGATGTCTATTAGTTTTGGTGCTATATTATATCATGACATTTTCTTCAGAATGCATTTGAACGTGACTTGATCGACCACTCATGTGACCGCACGTATATCGTTGTTATCATATTTTTTTTCCAAAGAAATGGTAAGATCGCCCTCGCCCTTGTGGTGCCCCGTTCAAACGATCCTAAACTTTCATACTTTGCCTCGATAGGGAAACAATGGCTTTGTGTCAACTTTTCGATGTTGAGAAAATAAAAAAAACTTTTTTTATATATATACGACGTTCACAAGTATAATGGATCAACATGTTTGCTACAGTGAATCCATATTCCTTGTTTATTATAAGACCAACCAGGGAAACGTTGAAGCCTTAAGACGTATCATGACGTAGTATATGCGATTTAACACACAACCGAGCTATTCATGTAAGAAATAAAATGTCGGTACACATCTTTGATAATTTCTTGATCAATCAGTTTCCATAGTAAATTAAAAAACAGACGGATACTTCGGTTATAAATGCTTTGATTACCACACAAAATAATACAAACTGAGACGGGTGGTCTAGCTGGCTAGTATACGCCTACACTAGACTAGACAGTCATTCAGGAGACCGGGGTTTGTTTCCCGCCACGGTCGACCATCCTGACAGATTTATCGTGGTTACCCTCTGTCGTTCAGGTAGAACCGAGTCCTCACTATCCAGAAAGAAATAACAAAATAACCTTTCCTGACAGATCATCCTATCATCTCATTCATCATTCACCGACGCCAATAGATCAGTCATGCAGTACATGCAGTGCTTCGTTAAACCCAATATGAATAAATAAATAAATGATGAAGTCAAGTTCCCTATAGGATCGACTTGCTACGAACTATAGATCACCTTGGTCAAGGATATTGTTGATCAGTTCGAATAACAATGTTATTTTAATTTAGATTCTCGGCTGACGAATACAAATAACTTTGCGGTCCAAGCTGATGAGCCGCTTCAATCGTTGGACAATAGGTCATTATTAGTTGATTAGGTCATTATTAGTTGATTATTAGTCATAAGGTTACGAAAACAACATTTGCATACTTCGAAAACATTGAATAACAAGGTAATTTCCTATAATTGCTTCACTAATTATCATATGGTAAAAATGACAAATGAAATCAAGACCAAGTTGTGAAACTTTTGTGATGCTTTTTACCTTCAGAAAGGGGACATTTAGTACCCCTTACTGCTTGCTGGGACATTGTATAATTCATTTTTCAAATTTTGTATTTCTTTTCGAGAAAAACATTCAGAATAGAATAGAAATATAGTTTATTTAGAATTTAAATTTAAAATAGATAATAATTATTCACGTCTTGTGAGGAGACCGCCTATACGTCTTCTAAACCACCTTCTAAATAAACGGCATCATCCTGTTTCCTAATTTCAGAAACAATGAGTGTGTATCAAGATTTCGATATTGATAAAAAAAATACCACTAAACATTGACGAATAAATATATTTATATCTTCTCCCCAGGTAAGGTTAGTTGGTTCTAGTATTTGTAAGCGAGTTATTTTTGGTGGAGGCGCCATGTTTGATTGACTTACAGATACGTTGTTAAACGCTCGCTGTCTCACTCTAGACTGACCGGTATTGTGAGGGGAGAAACTCACCTGTAACACAAAAGAAGAGAGACAAAGTTAGTACAAATAGTACGGGTAAATACCAACTGGAAATACAGATATATCGTCATCTCAACATTTACATCTAAGCAACTTATCGAGCATAAATAACCATGCTAACACAAAACACTGCAGTTATAACACATAGTTGGATGAGCGTATAGCGAAGATTCCATTTCACATACAGGAAAATATCGGACGACGTTTTTGTTTGTATGCTAGCATAGGTCAGACATAAAGTAACCAATCGACATGAAACACTTCTGGAGATTGGTGTAATACCAGAATAGGTTGGGATTATTTTTGAGCAAAATCAGTTTGGCACCTTTTTTTGGAAAACATTGGAAACTTGAAAATCCCCCTATATATAGCACAGAGCGAAATTGTCGATTTGTCAATTTTATAGGATTGAAATTAAGTGTGCACATTATGTTTATATTGCTCAGCTGCTTTATGTTTCTACTAAATTTAGAGAGATTGACACATGAGATGATGGGCTGATGAGATGAAAGGTTATTATATCATGTGGTTTTGGATGGGGAGAAGCAGTCGGTCGTTGCATGTTGTTAAGGAACCATCCCAGTATCAACCTGAACGGCAGAGGGTAACCACGAAAAACCCCTGTCATTATGGTCGACCATGGCGGGAATCGAGCCCCGGCCTCCTGAATGACGGTTCAGGGTTCTAGCGCCTCGACCACTCGTCTCAGTTGCAACATGTATCAAACAAACAGAAACAGACTTTTACTCCAGGTTCGAGCCCTACAACAGGGAGGGATGTTTGTAAATATAGACATTTTAGTAAGTAACATCTGTAACGTGTCTCTATCCACGCGAAGGGAACAACACAAGGAAGTCGAGTTTAAAATAACTCCTTAACCTCCACCCCCACCCCGCCCCCCACGTTCACAAATCGACACTCCTCGCCGGCAATGCGAGGGACGGGTGATCGGCGGGTATCCTTGCATCACGTCATCAGTGGCATTCGGGTTCAAGTCCAACAACTATTACTGGCCACAATAGGAACATTGCGGAGGGAATATCGATGATTATTGTTTACTTAACAACGACCTCCCCCTTAACACCTATAGGTTATTTGGGGGTACGAATGTTTTTTTTAATGATGCTTAACGACTCCACTAACAGCTAGGTTATACGGGGGTACGAATGAGCGGGTGATAATGCAACGATGAAGTGATGATAGTTGAAAGGACGTTTACAAAAACCCTTACCTTATGCGGGACTCGAACCCACGCCCAACGGTGACTTCAGTCATTGAAGCGTGCCTCAGCTGACTGAACCGGATGATAATTATGACGGCTAAAGGTGTAATAAATCTTTTCGCACCTGAATTTTTGGGGGGAAATTTTTTTTTTTTTGTTTTTTGTTTTTCTGTAGATCTTTGTTGCTGGTCCTCTACTCAACGCATTTATTAACGCCCACAACCCCTCCCCCAACACCTATAGGTTATTTGGGGGTACGGATAAGCCGGATGATAGATGAATGATTGATAAGTACAGGAGCAATAAATCCTTTCGCGTCTAATATTAAAATTTCCCTGGAAATGTTTTTTTTTTTGAAATCTTGTTGCTTGGCCTCTAATTGAATCCAACCACCGCAAATCAATATTTATTGCGTTTTGTTAGTTAGCAGCTCAATTAAACACACATGCTTCTCCGTTTTAGTATTGTGGGGCAAGCCCCATACAACACAATGCCTTATGCGCATGCCTTATGCGGGACTCGAACCCACGCCCGACTTGACTTCAGTTTGAAACACTGCAGAGTGTGTATAGCTGACTGAGTCAGGTTGGAGGCGGAAGTTCATTTATATTTGAGTAACAGGTTATAACTCATCAACATGCTTAACCCTCTTAATTATCTACCTGATTTACATTAATGATGCATTCACGATTTGTTTTTACCTCCAATTCGGTAGAAATAATTAATAATACAAATCTCGAATGTCAAGTGTATTGACAGTTAAACAAACGAGTATAGTAGGCCTATATACGTAGAATAATAAACATTCCAAACAATACCAATAAACATGAATAATTTTAATTATTGTTGATCTTGAGAAAGGAAGGTGGGGAGAGGCCACCGAAAAATAAATAATATGATTATTACAAAATTACTTTGACATTGTTTGTAGAAATGTTAATTTCTCATTTGTTATCGTGATCTATTTAATTACAGTTATGTTGAGTATACTCGAGTATTTTCAAGTAAATAACAAGTAGATGATTAAAGAATTACTCAACTAAATGTAAGAGAAAGAAAGA
The DNA here is from genome assembly GCA_907164805.1 of Brachyptera putata. Classification (NCBI taxonomy): domain Eukaryota; kingdom Metazoa; phylum Arthropoda; class Insecta; order Plecoptera; family Taeniopterygidae; genus Brachyptera; species Brachyptera putata. Next base: position 17,081,574 of record OU015471.1, on the reverse strand, counting down.
CCGCGGGGAAGGAGGGAAAGGGGGGAGAAGGAAACCGTACTCCTATACTTGTATCCACGTAAGTAAGTCGTCTAGCGATATAACCCCCTTAAGAGTCCATGGGAGTCGATTTAGCGGAATATCAGGTTTATGGTAATAACTTTTGACGGTATGAGATATCGAAATTCTGAAATCGAGGATACATAGAAATGTTCAATACCTTTATGGTGTAAGTAATAACTATCTATCTCCAATCGCCTGATTGTCAGGCGTATACGCTTAAAAAAAACACATTTCTTAAGGGTATAAGACTGACAATTATATGATGTGAGATAAATAATTATTACTTACACCATCTTAAAGGTATTGAAAATATCCTCGTTTTCAGAATTTCGATATCTCATACCGTTCAGAAGTTATCACCAAAAACATGATATTTCGCTAAATCAACTCCCACGGATTCTTAAAAGTCGCCAGTGTTGACTATACCGAAGTGTTGACAATTATTTAGTTCGTGGACGACCTTCTTCTTTCGTGGGGACAAGTATACTTAAAAGTGTGACAATAACCACTATAGTATGACGTTCAATGCACTTTGATGCGCATATAAAATGCACTTTGATGCGCTTTTAACTCTCCCAGAGTCCACGCCATGTAAAGACCGTATGAGAACCTGATGCAATGAGTCATCCCAATCACACTTGCATCATGCAAACCGGAGAGACAAAGACAGAGAATATGAGTTGTCAATTTTACAGGTGCGAAACGATGTGCCAACCTAGTTTCTAAGAGCGAGAGTGAGATAGAGAGAAGGGTTGAGGAAGAAAGAAGTGTATCAATTGTGAGTGTGTGATAGGGGAGAGTGCATGGGTGAACGATAGGGTATGTTGATAGTGTATATAGAGCGAGAGAGAGAGAGAGAGAGAGAGAGAGAGAGAAGGTGATAGGGAGATATGTGATGTGGGTGAAACAGAGAGGTGAAGATAGAGACAGACAGATAGGGGTTAATGTGTGAATATGAGATAGAGAGATCGCGAAGAGTGTGAAACGGATACGGGATTAGTGTATAGATACTGTGGGAGAGAAAGAAAGAGAGAGACAGAGAGCGATATTCGTGAGGTGCATGGGTGAAACAGAGATGAGGAGATTACAGACGGATAGGGGTTGGTGCATTGAAAGTTAATACTGAGATAGAGATATATAGGGGAGTGCGAGAGAGTGAGACAGATATGAGATGGTGTGAGAATACAGTATGCGAGAGAAAGAGAGAGAGACACTCAAGTCGCCATTCTATTCCTCGTAATATACCTATTTAAGGCATCTGATATAAACAACACACCGAGTATTACACATTGTAGCCAGGGATATCCTTGATAATGTACGTCATCGCTTACATACCCACGACAGAAGGTCCGAGCGCCCGTCCCCGCTATCTCACACCACTACCGCACGGGTGGTTCAAACCTTCAATCGTCGATACACACATACTAGACGTTCTAAAGGTAAACATTGATGACGTCATTCCCTAACGTCAGTCTCGCGTTGGATGTACTTGCACCCACGAGAGAGTATACCGAGCGACCGTTCCCCCATCTCATACCACTAGCGAGCGGTTGGTTCGGACCGTCATCGCTCGTCAATACATGTAAATAGTTCACAGGTAGGAAGTAATTTACCTAATGTCGCTTCCGTGTTCGAAAAACGATCGTATTAATAGCTGGGGAAGGACCAATGACAAACATGGACGTACGAATAGCTCGGAAATAACCAATTATACGTCAAACGGGAGTTGTGCAACAATGCATCATCTAGCACAATGCGTGTGAGCGTTGAAAGGGGTCACAAATACGCACATCATCATCACACATAATATGCTTATGTTAAAATTTCGTTTGGTGTGATGATGATTGTTTGCATAACGACCCCACCAACACCTAGGTTATTTGGGGGTACGAATACGCGGGTGATATACGAATGAAGTTTGAAAAAGTCCACGTCCGACTCGATTTTAGTATATTATCTAACGGAGGTTTAGCTGACAGAGCCACAAATGGGGATTTGGGTAAATTTTATTTGCATATTCGAATTCCAATGTCAGACTTGATTTCAGTTTCTACAGCAGACGACATATCCTTGTCTCATTGTCATACAAAAATCGAATCACACGACTTTGTACAATAATGCAAATGCAGCAACAATAACATGTATTGCCAATAATTGACCAATCAGAATGTATTGCCGTGTTGAAAGAGGTCACACATACGCACCAACCACAATCCAACCCACGACCATTACGCGCATGCGCCTTCAGATTTCCATTTCATTTGCATACGGAATTCACAAATGCAGCAATTCATAATAATTATTCAGAAGGTAATTTGAATATACATTATGTATATTATGATTTGTATGTATTGCTGCTATTTGGTATATTTACGCCATACTGATTTTATTTTGTCATGTAAATGACCATTTTGTTCAACGAAGTCAGTAATGTTGTTTTAATTCAATTTTCAAACGAACACAAACAAGAGCCATATAAACAACCATGCAACCTGGACGATATGATTATAGATTACGAGTCCGATGGAGTCGGAATTTAGCGCAATTTAGCGGACCATCAGTTTTTTGGTGATAACCTTCGAACGGTATGAGATATCGAAATTCTGAAAACGAGTAAACACAGAGATTTCCAATAGCTTCTAGATAATGTATGTATAATAACTGTTTATCTCATATCGCATAACTGTCATGCGTATACGGTTAAAAATATTGTATTTTTAACCGTATACTCTTGACAATCAGGCGATGAAAGATACATATAGTTATTAAACCATCTGGATGGTATTGGAAATATCTGTGTTTCTTGTTCTCAGAATTTCGATTCCTCATACCGTTAAAAATTATCACAAAAAAACTGATATTCCGCTAAATCGACTCCCATTGACTCGTTAGGCAGGGATGCTCTTTTGGCTTGGTGTCAATATTACATTCAAACCCAAGACATGTCCACGTTGAAATAGGTAACAATTTCTGGAGCAAGTAGTTTTTATTAAGAATTAAAAAATAACTAGTTCCATTGATTATCAGTTACGATTACCATATAAAATAGAACAGAAATATTTCAAGCATGCTGCCAATTAGCATAATCTGCTGTTCATTGCTCTTGTCAGCTGTCACATTGAACCAGTAACAGTTGTCGTTGTCATTGTTGAAATGTGTGTCAGCGCGCAGGCGTGCACCACAGTGGCACACTCTGGTGGCACTTGTCACCATTTTAGGTAAACTCACAGTTACACATTAATTCCACTTGTCATTCTACGTATCTCATACCGCTGCATCATCGGTACAAATCCGTACAATTCTCTTTCGTTTCGAATCTTGGCATGGACGACAATTCAATGCACTACGACCTACACCTAGTTCCAGATACCATAACCCCACACCTGCACAATAGGTACTGGACTAGTTGGACGGGTGTGGGTTCGAGTTATGTAGTTATATTATTGGGTTTGCAGACGCACTGTAATGGTGACTAAGGTATATTGCCCGGTGCATGATGAAATAGGATGATTGGAAAATGATATGAAAGCATATAGGCGGATGCGTAGTACCTTTGAATATGCGAAATATATAGGTGAGCAGTTCATTTTCCATTTTTTCGTGCAAATCATACACAATTAGTTGGAAGATCAGGTTTATGACCTTATCGAAGTTATTTTATTTTATGCATTGCTATCCCATTGTGCGATGCAATTTATTGGTGAAAACCAACAGAAAAAAGTATGTAAATGCAATACATCTTAGAAATTTTGGTAGGCCTAGTATAGTTGCCCTATGCCCTAACTTTGCATACACCCCTAATGGCAATGAGCCCAATTACGTACAAAATCATGAGCCCCCATTTCGCCCAGCAGGAAAATTGGTGAAATTCGAAGGGTTTCAGAAGTGATTTCAATAGATTTTCAAGATATAAGAAATGTTTCTCTGTGACAATTGTTAGAGATTGTTTAGGATAACATATTCAGTGTCATCTTCTTGCGACGCATTGGGTACGGCCATGTGTAGGCCTACCCTGTGCGCAGGCCTAAATGGACGAAATATCACTTCGACAGGGATGAGGAGGCGATCCAACTCGATCCTTCCATAGCTCAGTCAGCTAAGGCATCGCTTTAGAAAATGAAACCAGCTGAAATAATGTGGGCCTAGCTATATATCTCCACGTACATGTGGGGAAAAGGTAAGATGTGCGTCAATTTTATTCGAATTTAAATACAATTTTGGGGAAAATCAGCACCTCGAGAATATAGAATATGAACAAATGAAAGGTAAAGAATGCGTAATTTTTGTCTAAAATTAAACTTCAGTAAAAAAAAATCATTTGACTGCATTCGTACATGAGTGACTGACAGCAGGTACTGACCTACCTATCATTGTAATCAGTATCTTACCTGGGAATCGAACCCCGCACAGGAATAGGTGTCAACTCACAAATCAACTTTTCAAACACTATCAACACACATGCCTAGTCGCGACACTTCAGCTCTAGTTCCTACGCACGCACACACACACACGCACAATAGGAGGCACGCACGCACACTGGAACTAGTCTAGCTGCCGCGAGAACCTTCCAGAAGCGCGAGTTTCACCGGACTGAGGACCGGACGGTCAACTCAGTGGTTCGTAAACCGACTCCAACGCCAACAACGTGCGGATCGGAAGCCTTCCGACCGTGCTTATTGCGCGCTTGCGCAATCTTGTCGCGGCTACTTTTTTGTTTTTTTTCTGTAAATTGAATGAATTGAGCGTATAAATATGGTATTCGGTCAACAAGTTATTGGATATTATTTTATTTTACGCACTAAAAAACCGAACTCATCTTAAACTGAAGTTATTATGCCGACATACACGATGACCATCCAGGCAAACGGCTGCCGAACCGCTATCTATGGCTATCTAGGCCTACTAGCGTAATTTCGACAGTGTGCGATGAAAACTGAGACGTCACAAAAAATAGTAATTCCGAACGAGACAATCGAAGACAAAAAAAATAAATAGAAAAACAATTCAAACATCGGTCATGAAAAAATCCCACTTGATGGATGCGAACCCCAGCCCCCTCGCACCGAATGTACACGCCGTTTCTTTGGGCCACGGTTTGCGTACGGAAAACCTTTGTTTTAGAAATCATTTGATACGCATATGTGGTAGTTTCAGCTTCACACTGGCTGTTGGCTGACCTGTGACGTCATACGTACACCAGACACGGTCGATTTTATGATACCTGTCATTTGTTTTCATTTGTTGTCATTTGTCATTTGGTCGTCAGAGAGTGACGGGAGGGAGGAGGGGAGGGGGAAGAAGGGGAGAAACGGTGTAAGAACGGTCGATCACAAAGCTAGAGATATATTTCGCAATCCGTGCAAAGCCTACACGTAAACCTAACTACGTTCGATAGGACGGTGTCGAACAAACCTGGCACTGGCTTTATTACGCAATTCAGGTAACACGTTCGTACTAGTTTCAGGCGGAGGCGTCGACGGGGGCGGAGGGGGAGGGGGAGCATTCGGTTGAGAGGGGGAGGAGCGGGGGGCATTTAATTAATCGAAATCATATGGGTTTTCCAATCATAATATAGGACTAGTGACGACCTTAGCGAACTTCCCAGTAGGGTTCATCTAAATGCTGAATGGTACCCAACCGTATTACAGTAAGTTCTGTGAGATGTTGCCAGGGGGAGGGAGGGGGGGCGTTCGATTAAGATAGGTTTTTCGATCATGAGAATACAGTGGTGACCTTGGTGGTGACTAACCGTAGGTCACCAAGCACTAATTTGATCGAAATACTAATGGATTTCCGATGGTGGGAATCTACCTGGAACTATAGTGCAGGTCACGACGGGGTCATGGTGAACATTAAATGAGGCCCAACACTTGAATTCGTACAAATGGCGGAGCTGGAAAGGGATGATATGATCAAGGAAGACCGGAGGCGTTACATGGATGATTATTGTTAGCTTAAAAACAGCTAAAAATTATCTGAGGGTACGAATCAGAGTGTTACATGTATGATGTGTAAACTTACAAAAACTCATGTCTTGTACGCGATTTTCGAATCAGTGCTCGACTTGACGTTAGTTTCTGACGCCGACATGTTCGGTCGAGATCCTATAATGGTTTTCCGATGATGAGAATCTAGCTGTGACCTAGTGCAGGTCACGGCGGGGTCACCGAACACTAAACGAGGCCCAACACGAGGTCAAGAACACTGACAACATCTGGTGGAAGTCACACACATACGCTAGTACGCTATGCCAATTACTTCGCTGTATTTCTGTACACTTACAATATTATTATGATACATACACTCGTATAAATAGCCCCTCTCTCTCTCTCTCTCTCTCACTCTCTCTCTCGCTCGCTCTCGCACATGATGGGGGTGTGGCTATATACGTGCTGGTGCGAAGGTGTCGAGAAAATGATCAAACAAGGAAAATAAAAATATATGTAAATAGTTCCTTCCACATTCAAGTCGTGGGAAAACACATCAATATAATGACATTAAAAATCTAGATTGAGAAGAAAGTTGATGTAATATAAGATTTTATATGATTTTTATTACTACTGGTCCTAGCGTTAACATGATTAAAGCCACAAAAGGAGAGAACCACCCGCTCGCTGGTGCCTGGTGTGTGATTGTGGAAACGGTCGTTCACCACCTTCTTTCGTATAAGTATTGTTATAAGCATTGACTAACTCATTGACATTTTCATTGACATTGACTAGTCAATGCTATAAGTTAGGCCAATAATATATATATATATATATATATATATATATATATATAGGCCTATATTTGAATTATTATTTATACATATAGGCCTAATACTGTTCATGATAATCGTATTTAAACAAAAGAAAAATGAATTATCGACTTGATGTATTTGATCATAAAATTTCTTCGATTGAAACGTGAATGTAGGCCTATACGGGTATATTTTCGTCTAATTTGTAGGTCAATAAAATTAAGTTTCACCGTATGTGAGATTATAAGCGCGGTAAAGAGGCAGGTCGAGTTCGATGCATGCATTACCACTGATAACAGTTTGGAAGGAGGTCGAAGCGGACTGCAGGTAATGATAGTGGCGGCGTATAGCGGTTGTCGCGTGCGACTTTCATTCGTGACGAGTGAAAGAGGGGACACAAAAGTCGGGAATGTGACAAAGATAGGAACAATGTAACACATCTCTAACAGCGTCCAGAGAATCATTTTTTCAAAATTATGATGTGATTTTTTATGTAAACATCGAAAATCGAAGTCTTGATATACAAAATCAATGTTTCCCAATTGAGCATGCACGGTACTTGGAAAAAATAGAAAATTCATCTTCATCATTTTATCATCTTCCCTCTGTCCTACAGGTCAATACCGGGATGGTTTATCAACAACAGGCCACGACCGACTCCTTCCCACTATCCAAAAACACATAATAAAATGACCTTTCATCTCATCATCCTATTACATATATCATTCACCGACGACACAGGCTCTTACTCATCAGTAGTGCGTCGTTGAACCATATATGAATAAGTAAATACACATTGAATAAGTTAAGTTACTTCATAAAACTGGAAAAAGTTTCATTCCGCGATTAAAAACAGGAGCTGACCGCAGGAAGTAGCTGTCATACATTTATCTACCAGTCATGAAAATACGCGTCATTTCCGAGGAATTCTCCGAGCAGTGCTTGCTATGCGTACAGCAACGCAAACACGACACAACATGGAAGATCTGGCGATTGAATTCAATTAAAAACAGTCGGGAATGCCGAACTGAAATCATCTCCAAGAACAATAAAAAAGCGTGCTTCGGGTATAGATCATCATTAGATTCAACTACAACATCTATCACGCTCTCTCACGCGCTCTCTCTTTCTCTCTCTCTCTCTCTCTCTCTCTCTCTCTCTCTCTCTCTCTCTCTCTCTCTCTCTCTCTCTCTCTCTCTCGCTCTCTCTCTCTTTTCGTCAGATATCTATAAAAACTGTCGTAAAAACCGATGTGTACATTACAATTAACGTGATGTAGCCCAGAGTCAACTGGTGTTTTTAGCTGTTTGGTTTTCTAACAGATGTACAATTCGATGTATCAACATCGAGAAACAAGAAAATTCACTAGAAATTATCGAATGACAGACATATGCCACGACTTTTCGGCAATAGATTAAAGACTGTTTGTGAAAAGTGTTTTTCTGATCTCCAAGAACTGGAAGCTAACACTCTCTTCCGCCTTCCCACCGTATCATAAAATTATAAATTTAACCAAAAACATTAAACAATAAATTATAAATGGCCAATAAGAGAAGTAGTAGTATTTTGCGTTTCGGGATGTAATAACATTCCAAAATGATCAAAAAGCGACTTTTACTCAGCAAATTTCTAGAAAACTGACCTTTAGTTGAAACAGTGACCAGCTGTGAGGGCAATGCCCTGATTCGTCTCCTGTGTCCAAGTAATATGAGTATGAACCCTGACCTCCCCCCCCCCCCCCCCAAACAGTATCACCGAAGGTCGACCAACAGACAGTACAGGGAGGCAGAACGGGATCGTCAAATCGTCCACAATTGATTACACCGTTATTCACCTTGAACAAAAAAACTCTTTCTCAGCTATCTAAATCACTTCCTTAATTGTGCCGATATTTTAGGTCCAAATCTCTTCGTTTGACATTTACTACCGGCGCTCGTCTCAACGTGGGAACAAGGTGAGAGATCTCGACTTCGGGAAATACGGGTCGAGATACCAGTGCGTTAGCGGTGAGGAATAGAGAAGACTCTCGATCGGAATCTTCTCTTTTGGATACGAGACTAACGTTGTGGATTGACGAGAGATGAAGGCTTGAACCACCCGGGAGATAGTGGTGTGAGATAGGGGGAACTGTCGATCTCAACCTTCCTATCTCGTGGATATACAGAGCTTCTGTTACCGGGTGACGCCCTACCTTGGCTAAATAGTTGTCATTAGATCCACCAGTAATCGACATTTTACCGAGGGGTTAACAACTCCTGAAATCAGGTGTACACTTGCCATGAAATCCCCTTGAAATTCCTGAAATCACTTGAAATCCCTGAAATCACCAGAAATCACTTGAAATCCCTGAAATCACGTGAAATCCCTGAAATCACTTGAAATCCCTGAAATCACCTGAAATCACTTAAAATCACTTGAAATCCCTGAAATCACATGAAATCCCTGAAATCACCTGAAATCTTGAAATCAGGTGTACACCAAATTTTCGAGTTGTAAACCCCTCGCATTTTACACGCCAACGAGGAACTTTCCATCACAACTACTTGTCAAAGGAAGTGGTAATGATGATGTTCATGGTTCATCGAGTATATACCAGCTGATTGAATCTAAAGCCAAGCCCAGAACAACAGGAAGGTTCAACGAATGAGATGATTATTGTTTGATCAACGACCCCACCAACAGCTAGGATATTTAGTAGTACAATAAGGGTGACGGATTAATAATCCGCTCAAACGAATCCCCAAACAAGGTAGCTGTTGGTGGGATCGTTATAAGCACACAATAATCAGTCAATCACTACTCAAGTATTGTTCTGATGGTCCCCAACGTGTTTAGTTGCTATGGTACCTGACAAAGATACTATCCCCTTATAGGCCTCTTTCAAGTGATGACACACATTGTTGTAATAAATGGACAACAATGCCCCCCTATTGTGTTCTCCAATCATACCTGAAGTATCATTTTTTTCCCCCATTGCTTCTACTTATATCTACATCCTAAAATACAAATACGTTGGCAGTATTCAAAGTGACGATGATTATTGTGTGCTTGACGACCCCACCAACATCTAGGTTATACGGCGTTACGATTGAGCAGATATTAATGAAACTATTAACTGATGATAAGATAAAGGACGTCTACAAAAACCCATGTCTAATGCAGGACTCGGTAGCTTCGGCTTTTGAAGCGATGCCTTAGTCAAATGAGCAACGGAGGACTCCTCGGCCCCCCGGCTGAGCAAGTCCAGGTCACGTGTCATCTCACACGTCATCAGTTAGCAGTTATAACGGTTCAGCTAACACCTCTGACTGCTCGCAATCAACACCTTCAATTATCACTACCGGGCCGGCGGGAGACGAGCGGTAGTCCCGGCCGGACGATCAACCGTGTCGAACATCGGGTAATTGAACGCGGATGTCTGGAGGGTAATATCACCGCCTCCCTATTACCCCTCTCGACAAACTGTGCGAGAACTTTCTTGGGTGAAGATATTCCTTATGGGAGTATATAATTTACCCACGATTACGTTCATCAAATCATAGAGGTCTACGATCAAATTACCAGAGCTGAGAAAAGGTTTTTAGCCAAATCGATTCAGCCTGATGCAAATATTACATTTCAATTGAACCGTTTCAGGCGTAACATATTGACTACGTTTATCACACAGTCGCGAAAAGGTTTGGGCAAGCTGATGAACATGTCGATTTTGGGCAAAAACGATAGTTCCGGACATAGTCCAAGTTGCGATTTGGCATTATCAAATCCCAACTGCAAGAAGTGTGTGATCAAATACCAGAACAGTTTGGACGCGTATCTGCAACTCTGAAAACACGTCAATAGGCCATCGATTTTCGATCTGCAGACTGTTTCCTCTCAAACAATTCAGGGTATCATGATAAACTTGGAATATTTCAACCGTTTCAGGCTAAACCGTTCCCTAGCTGTGCGATGAAGTCTAGTCATAGACGTGGTAAATGTAAACATGGGCGCAAGGCGTTATCTCGCTGTACTGCCTCACACATGCTGTTATCAGTGACCCACAACACGTTGTCGGCTATTTCCGTCAACAGACAAGAGACAAGACTTGCGTAACATGTGGCATGTATGTTCGTCGCTTACATCCTTGTCCCCTCCTTCACTGGATCATTTTGTCATATTACATAGGTTGCACTGTAATGATGATGCTAAGATATATTGGCGTCGGTGATTGATTGATTGGTGGCTTTTACAGGCGCTCAACAGCTGGGCTATCAACTCATAAAGAGAAATTCTGTCAAATATATCAGTTCTATAAAGAGGAGTACGACTACATTGAATTCATTAAAATCCATTATCATAAAAAATAAGTGGAAGTTATAAGCAAAACACAACGCAGAACATTAAAAACAAATACGTGTAAGATGCAAGAGGTTCATGAAGACAGAACGATGGAACACAGAGAATGAGATGACGGGAAGATGAGATGAAGATTGGATTATTTTTTGTTATGTGTTTTTGGATACCGGTAGTGGGTATTATAGGAGTCAGTTGTGAACCCAGTATTAACTTGAACAACAGAGATAAACTACGAAAAGGCCTGTATAAATAACTCTATAAATAATTTAAAAAATCATACATGTAAGATGCGATTTGACATTGCCAAATCACGTGTTAAGCCATATTGGACCCGACCATGTTTTTTTTCTCGAATGTATATCATACAAGAATTATACTACATGTTTCATCACACAGTTGGGATACGTTTTTGCAGAATCGGTCTCATTGAAATGCATGTCGATGTTCGTCAAAATCCTTTAGTGAAGCGAAAGCTCGAGTTAAAGTTCAAGTTAAAGATGAAGCGAAAGTTAGAGTGCCTCAACACTTTGTGCAGACGTTTATCTCCCCCCGGGGGCAATACGAATGTGAAGACGATTACCATTGTACGGTCATTGTCTGAAATCAAGGTCACCCGAAGAGAAGGAAACCCTCTTAAACCGCGTTAAACTATGCCACGCTTTAATTACAACCATCGACACGTGGTTTTGTATACATGTGATGAATCTACTAGAAAAGAAGGTTCCGATCGACCGTCTCCCCTATCTTATCACTGCTAACGAACGGGTGGGTGAGCCTTCATCGCTCGATTCGAGTGTAGAACTACCATGAAAGGTATTATTATGGTATACTGCTGTAGGGCGCAAACTACAATAACCTACATTACCGCCCTACTGTTCAAATATCATTTAGGAAAACGCAGTATATGCGTTGTAAGATAAGAGAAATATTCATATAGAATGTACTCGAAAGATATAGGCTACACATCTTGATTTTCCATTATAAGCCAATTTCTTATTCATTCATACATTACATTCATTCATACATTACATTCATTCATACATTACATTCATTCATACATATTATCCATCATACAATCGATTACAATTTTACAATTCATTATCTTTAAAACCACATACGGTATCCAAATTTATTCCAAGTCAGTAGAAATATGTATTAGAAGTTTAGAGCAATGACATCACTCGGTATAATTTCCTGTCAAGATGATAAAATTGAAAATGTTATTATTCTTATGGGATTTTTCCCAATTTTCCAAGGTTTTGGGAGGAACCCGTCGAACCGATTTTGCGTAAAAATAAAAACAATCCCAGTCTATTCTGGTGTGTCACAGGATAAAATTAAAAAATTTATTATTCTTATGGGATTTTTCTCAAGTTTCCAAGGTTTTAGGAGGAACCCGTCGAACCGATTTTGCGTAAAAATAAAAACAATCCCCGTCTATTCTGGTGTGCCACCAATGTACCGAAAAAGTTTTATGCTGATTGGTTACTTTGCATGACCTGTTGCATGTCGCGCACAAAATTACCAACAAACAAAAAACATTTCGAAGCACGATTACGCCACAGCCAAGCCAAGTTATTTAGGGGTTATTTATTCACAGTGATGTACTCATTCATTCATTCATATTTATTTATCGGGGGAGTTATTTGATCCGCACGACAGAATCCGGACCGCGACACAGAAACACGCGTGAATCGAGGCTACACGCACACTTCTCACGCATCTCGACACAACGAGCGGGTGTCCCAGGTCGTGCGCCGACCGGGTGTCTACTGATTTGACAGGCGGCCGGGCCCGATTGCTCGGTTGATCGAGGTTAATGGTTCCAAGTCTTGTTGGGCAGAAAGTTTCATCTGTTTCTACAGACACGGCTGCATACGTACATTTGCGGTCAAATGATTTTTTTTTAAGGAATTGGAATTCTAATTTAACGAACATAAAAACTCTGTAACAAGGTTTTAACGAATGAAATTGAGTAACATCCTTTCACCCATCATCACTTCATCGTTTCATTATCACCCGCTCATTCGTCTTGTATATGACCTAGCTGTTGGTGGGGTCGGTAAGCAGCATTATTTCAAAGAAAAAAGATTATAGACCAGTCCTGCTAATCTTTTTAATAAATAAGTCTTAGTCCTCTTTGGTCTGTTGGGATGGTATAGGAAGGAGACGGTAGGTGCGCTAATTGACCTCAATTGGTTTACTAACTACACCCCGCCCCCCTCGTGTGTATTTCCCAGCAGTATTGATTCACTATAGGTTCCCCACAGTCTAGTCGGTGAATGATGCATGGTGTGATGGGGAAATGAGAAGAGTGATTTTTACATTACGTGTTTTGGATAGTGGGACAGAAAATGTCGTGGCATATTGTCAAGGAGTACGAAAGTGCTGATCTGACACATGACAAAAATGGCAAAATGTGTAAAACATGGTTAAAATCCACCAAAATACGCAAAGTTTTTGGGAAAATCACAAAACATGCGAGCTCAACATTCAGAAACCGCGCCGGTCTCGTCACTGAGTTTTCGTTTTTCCAACATGGCGGCTACAATATCCACTTCGCGAATTCCGCATTCATGGAAGTCCAGCTTCAGTTGACTGGGCCAAGCGGGTGACTTATGTATATCTGATACATAAATCGATCTGAACCAAGCATGCCTTGTCGTCAACCAAACCACGAGAGCATGCACACGTATAAACTAGCCGCTCGACCGCCTCACCCACGGCGACATCAAAGCCGACATCACCGCCACGACATCGTGTCGCGCCGTCGTGCAACGCCGACACGATCGAAACCACTGGCGAGGAGGCATCTCGACCCGACGACACGTTTCGTTATCGTGAATAAGATCATTTTTATTCTGTTTATCAATTATCTTGAATATTGATCAAGATCAGATTTAGTTTTATTGTTCCTTGTTCTGTATAGGAGTGGTATTACGGACATGCTTTCTATAGAAACTACGAAATATACACCTCCTCAAGATATTAATGTTGAAAACTTGAAATGAAACTTGTTTCCCTCTAAAAATCAATAAAACTGATATATATCTCCACTATCTTCTAACCCTTTACCATGTAGTACATTTTCCGAACACCGGAAAGCGCGACAAGGCTCCATGCTGGATTGAGGATTGTGATTGGCTATCGGTCAGCCCGTTTATCGCGCTCTACGGCGATCGGAAGATGTACTAATTGCGGACACAGACGAGGGGAATGGAGGTATCCAGGGAGTTTTCAGTATCGTTCTGCCATAAGCGTAGAGTTTTTGTAGTATATCTTTTGTCTATGGCATAACGATTATAAAACGAGCTAGGCCTATATAATGAACAATTATTTGATCCTTCACCTCTCTTTGATACACGAACATATGTAAGAGAATGAACGAAAGACGAAGCTGAATTGAACCACCCGTGCGCTAGTGCTGTGTGACAGAGGAACGGTCGGTCGGAACCTCCATCTCTCGGGGATACAACTATATCATGGAACCCCAAGCTGGCCGGTGTGTGACACTGATTTACGTGGCCACCAACAATGTCTTCAATAGTTTATTGCCAACACACTTACAATAATACATCTTGATTCAACCCACTGCTACCAACCACAACAACACAAACTTATGTCACTGCTTACAATATACTTTATCGAAATAAAGGCCGGTTCACAACTGTCGTAGTGTTCGGTGTTTGCGAAATGGACGTTGGCGTTTCCATGTAACCGTCCACAATGATAAATCGTGCTTTAGTACTCGGTGTATATAGTTTATGAAATGAAACAATATCATATTTTTCATTTTTTAATAACATCGAAACTTGATACCAAATCATTGTTCCCCAATTAAGGCTATGGATGAAAGATTGATGAGATGAACAAGATCATATAGGCAACGCTAAAAAAACAATATTTCCTTTTACCGCGGGGATCTTTTATAGCACAAGTTTTTTTCTATATTGCACTACGAGTCCATAACGTTTACTTCCAATTATAACTTGATCAACTATTCATGCATTCAAGCATAATATAGAACAGATTACAAAAATGTAGGTGTTCACATAAATGTTTCGTGCAGCAGTTCTTCTGTCTATATAATGAATTCACGTGATTTCAGGGATTTCAAGAAATTTCAGGGAATTTCAAGCGATTTCATGACAAGTGTTTACCGGACTTCCGGAGTTGTTGTGAACCCCTCGGTTCACACAAGCCCAAACTAACATTTGTATACCAGAATGATTTTTTTTATATAATTATTACATACACATTTGAATTATTAAAATTCAGTGGTTTGGTTGTAGACTTGTAGTCATATTTATAGTGAGTATAACAAAAACAATTGGTACGGTACGGCATATGAGTGACAACCAAAAGAACCTGAAATGAACAACATAAATTACTAACAACTAATAATTTTTATAATTTTATTGAAGGAGAACAGATCCTTGGGTAATTCATTCATCCGATCTTGGGACAAGTCATTCCAGAGTCTGATGGTCTGTCCCAAGAATGAATTTCGTCCAACATTAGTTTTGTACCGGGGCACAAAGAACTTATGTTGATGGTCATGTCGACTAATAGAGTTTGACTGGTGTGACGAGACTCAAGTCGCTCCAAGCCGGATGGCCCAAAGCAGTCTTGTATAGGCACCGAATATATATATATGACTGCTACCAAAAAACAGTGTCATACCACACGTACCGGCTGTTGCACCCACCCTATGCTGTTATTGGACGACTGACCTTGGTCGTCGGTCGAGGTCGTTAAACACATGTAGATGTAAACCGCAGAAATAAAAGCAAGAAAAAGCTTTTAGAAGATTGTATTTCTAATGATGTGCTAACAAAAACGTGCGCTCGTCTCATTGGACGAACGGGTGGTTTTACTGTCTTATCAATGGAAGGTATTAGCACATCCCATCGACTTGAATGGCATAGCGAGATGAAGGTAAGAACCACCCGTGTGTTAGTGGTGTGGGATAGGGGAGACGGTCGTTCGGAAACTTCTTCTCTCGCGAGTTCAAGTAGGCCTATATCAAGTTGTATGGTTTCGTATACTTATATCCACGAAAGAAGAGAGTTAGCTACCAACAGAACAATCACAAATATCACTAATTTTGTACAGCCATTTAGGGTATTATAATTTACGATAAGAAACGAAACTACCCTGTATACATCATTCAATATCGTTGAAACCCTATGAGTATAGCCACTGTGAATTTTGTCTACATGATGAGATTTTTATTTTCATTTTTCAAAACTAAAAATTTTTAGGCAAGGCTTATTCAAAATTGTATATCATCTCAAATTGAACATCATAGAATTGGATATAAAAAGAGCATAGTTTCAGAAAAAAAATGACTCTCCAAGTCGAATCGTTCTGAAGATCAAATTAGGGGGGATGGAACGAAGCGGACTCAAATTTGGATTTTTGGGTCGCCTATAACTCGGAAAACTATTAGAGCTAGAGGTAAAAAAAATATAAAAAAACGTTGTTCTTCTTTACTTATCAATGTCTGTACGAAATTCCAACAAAATCCAAGACGGACATGAAAATGAGTTACTTGATTTGAAATGGAATGACCCAAGGGCGATCTTACCACCCCAAAGAAATAGGGTAGTCAGATATAGGCCTCATATAATATGGCTCGTTCAACACATCGCATAAAATGAAGTGAAAATGTATTGAATAAATATAGAAAAAAAATGGCCGAACAGATTGTATAACTTTGATATCACCTCTTATTATACTCACAAAAACAACAACAACAACATCAAACAAACAAAGCAAAGAGATAAACTCGTTGAATGTGACTCTAGAAGTACATTTACCACTCGATCCAACAATAATACAAGGTAATAAATTACATGTATATATAATCTACATGCGGGCGAGAGTGGACGTTCTACAGCACTGGTTCTCTGGTAGTGAGAGTGAGAGAGAAATAGAGAGTGGCAGCGTGGGAGGATAGCGCCAGGTTGGGTGGCAAATGTTGGCTGAACAGCTGAGCAACGACAAAATCTAAACGGGGATTGGTCAACTTGAAAGACCTATAAACACCCCCGGTTAAAATCATTCAGATAGCAATGTTCGAAACGAAGAAATGACAAACAATACAGCAGAAACCATAAAATATCTATAATAATACACCAAATAAAACGAAAAGACCTTTTCATATTTGTGGTATATAACAAAAACCTTTTTGTACGTTTTAAATACTCAAAAAAATATTGAGAAAACCAATGAGGGAACAGAAATTTAAAAGAAAAAAAAAGAATGAAAATGTATGGGTTGAGACTGAAAGATTTTCCTCCCCAAAAGGTATAAAACACCGTGGGACTGGGAAATTTTTGGGCCCCCGGGCAAAGGAGTAAGGGCCCCCTTTCCCCAATAAAAATAATTGAATAATCAACATCAAAAAATTTTGTACCTTCATATGATGTGTAAATTTTGAAAGTTTTTGACAGAGCTACGTAATAGTTGTAATACTTCAACCCTTCCAGGAAGATTAAAAGGCTTATTATTTGAGAGAAAGGGGGGGGGGTCCAGTCGAATCGTTCTGAAGATAAATTAGGGGGATGGAACGAAGCGGACACAATTGTTTGGTCCAAAAATTGGAAACTATTGGGGCTAGAGGTAGAATAAAAAAAACGTTTGTTCTTCTTTACTTATCAATGTCTGTACGAAATTCCAACAAAATCCAAGACGGACATGAAAATGAGTCACTTGATTTGAAATGGAATGACCCAAGGGCGATCTTACCACCCCGAAGAAATAGGGTAGTCAGATATAGTCCTTATATAATATGGCTCGTTCAACACTTCGCACAAAATCAAGTAAAAACGTATTGGATAAATATAGAAAAAAAAGGCCGAACAGATTGTATAACTTTGATATCACCTCTTATTATACTCACAAAAACAACAACAACAACATCAAACAAACAAAGCAAAGAGATAAACTCGTTGAATGTGACTCTAGAAGTACATTTACCACTCGATCCAACAATAATACAAGGTAATAAATTACATGTATATATAATCTACATGCGGGCGAGAGTGGACGTTCTACAGCACTGGTTCTCTGGTAGTGAGAGTGAGAGAGAAATAGAGAGTGGCAGCGTGGGAGGATAGCGCCAGGTTGGGTGGCAAATGTTGGCTGAACAGCTGAGCAACGACAAAATCTAAACGGGGATTGGTCAACTTGAAAGACCTTAAAAGAACCCGATAAAACTAGAAGCAATGCATGCGGAAATCCCTCAACAGGATTACAAAATTCTAAACTAATCACTTACTTAAATAAAGCCATACATTTTTGTAGTGTATAGTACAAAGTCAAATAGCTGTTAGGACCAGATGTTGAACGAAATTGAGAATGAAATGACAATGTAGGTATGAGACTGAAAAGATTATCAACCTTGCTAAACGTAGGCATGACACATCACAAACTGAACTAAAAATCACTATCCTAAGACTCGACTGACCTAAAAATCGACTGCCCTAAATTTCTGAACAACCTGTACAGATGTCAAAGTGGGGTGGTTGCCTCCTTCCCTTGAAAATTGGTACCTCCCATTACATGTTTTATAGGTACTTTAGTGATAGTCACGATTAGGTGGGTATTAGGATCCAGTTAAGTTGGCCTTAATCTGAGAGGTATTGACAACGAATAGCATGAGTAACCATGGGTATAACAATGATTAACTACCAGTTGGACCTACTCCCACGATGGTAATTCCGGCAATAAAACAAAACAAGTTGGAAAACTTTTTTTGTTTTCGCTGATCGTACCAACCGAAATGTCGCAGATGTCAAAGTGGGGTGGTTGACTCCTTCCCTTAAAAATTGGTTCCTCCCATTACATGTTTTATAGGTACTTTAGTGATGGTCACGATTAGGTGGATATTAAGATCCAGTTAACTTGGCCTTAATCTGACAACGAATAGCATGAGTAACCATGGGTATAACAATGCTTAACTACCAGTTAGAACTACTCCCACGCTGGTAATTCCGGCAATAAGACTAAACAAGTTGGGAAACTTTTTTGTTTTCGCTGATCGTACCAACCGAAATGTCGCAGATGTCTCCCACCCGAAGTGTTTGATAATAATTTGATCTGCAGAACGCGAAAGAAATATAGAAATGGATCTTCTGAAAAACAATAACTGCACTTTCGAGTTTGTCCTTCAACAAATGCTGACTCGATCAGAACAGATGTGTCCGTTTCACAACTGCATTCAACAGTAAGAAAACTACATGATTCGCAATGCTGCATCATTGATAACCCTGGCCATAAGAAACAAGATCTAACTCGTCTTATTCTTTATTTATATATTTACATTGGGTTTAACGACGCACTGTAATGATGACCAAGATCTATTGTCGTCGGTGAATGATGGAGATGGAAGGTCATTTTTTTAATAGGTGTTCCTGTATGGTGGGAAGGAGTCAGGCGTGGCCTGTTGTTAAGGAACCATCTCAGTATTGACCTGAACGAAAGAGGCAAACCATGCACGGAACCCCTGTCAGGATGGTGACGGCTCAGTGTTCTAACCACTCGATCACTAGTCTCACTCGCCTTATTATGTACACTATGCGGTCACACAAATCGGTCAATCAAGCCACGTTACGATTAATCCTGAAGAAAATTGACTGACATTAGGGGCATACGCATTGAAACTAGACGACAGTGTAAACACCTATAGGCCTATACATATACACACAATCCACGCAAAATTTGTCGGTTATATAAGAGCAAATAACATTTACATTCAAGGTTCTAATTTTGAGAAAAAATTATCTATTTATAATGCTTCGTCCGAACGATCCTATTTTGGCAGCATTAGCTTCATTTGGGGAACAATGCATATAATGTATACAATGCTATTTAACAACCCCACCAACAGCTATGCTATACGGGGGTATTACATATTATATATATTTACATAATGTGGTTTCCAATTTAGTTTTAATATGCGACTACCCCGAATAAATAAGTTAGTCCAAGCCTCAAATAACCCAGCTGATGATTAAGCATACAATCTCACTAATGAATCCATACACATATCAGGTCACTTCCTTACTGGTCTTCCGCATGTCCCCTTCTAAACTATTCACGAATATCGACTACCATATGTCAACTGAACAGACATTTCCGTGACGTGTGTAGAATCCATTTGTCCGTGTATAGTTCCAGTAATTCAGGCTAAATTATAATGGATTAGAGTTGGTAAAAACAATGGAATTACTTGTGTCACGTATGTATTCGTAATCGTCTGAAGTGGGTCAGACTTTTCTGTTTTTCTCCCAAAAACTTGTGTCTCGAAAGACAAATAGGCGTCGGTAGGAAGTACAGAGCGTGCACGCACGCAACAGAGTTGGTGAAATATTTCTTTTTAAATATGGAATAATTAAAAAAAGAAAAAGTTTCAATAGGTTAAAAAAAACATTAAAAAACAGTGAGATACTGCAGCATATGAATAACAGATCTACAAATTGAAAATGTGTACAGTTCTATTTCTCGATTTGTCATTTATCAAAGATGAATGAAATAAAAAATAACTACCCCACCAACAGCTATATGAGCGGATGATAACGAAACGATGAAGTGATGACAGGGAAAAGGTCATTAACGGTAACCCATGCCTTATGCGGGACTCGAACCCACGCCCCACCTGACTTCAGTTTCTACCGCTAGCGATACTTGACTGAGCCACAAAATTTATGAATGAAAAAAAATTAAATCAGGAAAGTCTCAAGAAAACAGTTCTGGAATATCAAGTTATATTATATGGAAAAAAACATTTCTAGATCTAAACAGTGTTGACTACAGTAACAAATGCGTATAAATTTTAAATGAAATCTAAAAACCCGTCTCTGTGGGTATAGAATAAGTATTATTCCAAGGTGACTATACCCAATAAAAGCCCACTGAGTGATACTGGACTGGGTCTAATCACTGTCTAACCCTGGCACGAAATGTTATAATATTATTATTATAATTATAAATACCAGGTGCTTGTAATTAGGGCCTGCCGTATCGTTAATTATTAGAATACACACTAACCAGAGTACGTTGGTACGTGTGCGTGCGGATAGCACTGGACGACAGATAACCTACTTTCTATCCGCACGACACCTGAGCAAGGCGTTATCCGCAGCTACATTGGTTTAGACGTCAGTCGTTACATTGTTTGATTGATGAGTCGTTGAAGGTATGCCCTCATTTGTGTGGATTTTATTTTTAATAATGTGTAAAACTTGACAGAAAGTCATTGTTCCCCGATTGAAGAGAGAAAATAATGTAGGACCGTACGGACGGGGCGATCTCAAGATCGCAGAGGATTATTTTTTGTCAACGTCGAAATCTTGATGTAGGCCTACAATCAATCAATCAATCATTGAACTGATACGGATGAATTTTTGTAAAACCGTTTAGAAGCGGCACCTCTTGGTTGCTTCAAGACTTAAAAGGCGGTCTTGTCACCAATATAAATAATTATCTTATGCATAGAATATTTGAAATGAAAAACAATCATCTTTGAACAGCAGGACTGTGCTCTCTGTGACAATAATTTTTCGCCGCAGATAAGTGTGTCAGTTTACACAACTGGGTAAAAAAAAAAAACTGAGAAAATAATTAGTAGGCCCTATAACGACCAATGTTTTCCACACTAGTAGAGATGTCAATATCGAGGGGTTAACAACTCCTGAAATCCGGTGTACACTTGGTATGAAATCCCTGAAATCTCTTGAAATCCCTATAAAATCTCTTGAAATGCCTGAAATCTCTTGAAATCCCTGAAAACTCTTGAAATCCCTGAAATCACTTGAAATCCCTGAAATCTCTTGAAATTCCTGAAATCTCTTGTACACCAAATTTGCGAGCTGTAAACTCCTCAGGCAAGATCCCCCACACTGCTCTCCATGCAGTCTCCGCTCCATCACTCTCGTGGGAGCTAGTATATGCACAGTGAGCACAGCTCATTGGTAGCTAGACCACGTATACGAGCTCACCGGCAAACAGCGACGAGGGAGACCAAGTACAAGGACTAACATCATTACAGCCTACTGAACACGTACATATACAAGAACTTTTGCATCCATTGCCGTGTGCGAGAATTGGCTGTTGAATGGGACTAAGAGCCGATTGTACCAACTGATGATTAAATATTAATTAGTTAATCATTACTTAAGGTACAAAAATAACATGGGTAACCAAGGGTTATAACAAGTTAATTTGCTAATTTTTGCTTAATTCACTAAGGCCCGGTATTACAAATAATAAATTTGTTGATTAAGCGATAATTAGTCGATTAGCTTGTTATTACCCTTGGTTACCAATGTTATTTTTGTACTGCAATTGATTAATTAGTTTAATTAACACATTTTTATTATTGGTAAAATGGGCCCTAATCATCACTTGGTACAACCGGCTCTAAAAACAATAGTAAGAAAACACATCATTTGTGTAGATATTTTTGTTTCTGTGGTCAAATTGAAAAAGAATAACCTAAACCATAACAGGGGCTACGTCCAAACTCGACCGATTCCAAACTCGAACGAAGCAGGTAAAACGGTAGAATGGACGAGGTGAGATTCGGTCGAGTTTGGAATCGGTAACCATAACCCTGGACTCGAGTCAACATTTGACAGTTATTGCTGAAAAAAAAAAGTAACAGGATCGGGAGTCGAACCATGGACTCTCGAAACATGATGCTACCACTACGCCACAACGACACAATGCTTACTTTAACGCTACTTTATCCTAACATACCAACTGAGTCATGACGTCACAAATCCTAGCGTTCCCATTGGTCACTTTTCCATTTAAAAACCGACCTGCAGAAAAATTCTCGCGTCCGGGTTCTATTCCTGTACCAAGCAGTGCCGTATACCCTAGACGGACTTGACGAACCCGATGTGGAAGATCCGGGTTCGATTACCAACAAAGGTCTGTACGATATACGAATGTGCGGCGACAAAGTGACAACACAATAAAGACACAGGAAATACGCTATAAACGGACAATGACAGCTTATTATTATTATGTATATGATTATCTGTCCTCAGTCAGTCAGTCAGTCGGTCGGGCGACAAACAGTGATAAAACATAAATACGTACAGTTACCTTATTGTTTGTTATACAAATGACACAATCGCACCATTGAACTTATTATCATGAGCTGACATGCACATTCAAGCCTATAAACACGGTGTAACCCTAGTATTTATTATAACTAGAAAAACGCCATATATGCGTTGTTAGACGAGCGTATAGTAATAGTATGGGTAAAAACTGCTTCGAGTGGTACTAATTTAGCACATTTTATGTTTTTTCTTCAAAATGGCTGACCCGATCAAGCTGAAAAATTTTAGAAATGTGTATCAAAATGTAATTTTCAACTTCACGCTAAATTTTTTTTTTTTGGAAAATAAAAATATTTTCTTTTTTTCCGCCATGTTATTCTAATGGGTATTTTTGAAATTTCTAAAATTCATAAAAAAAAAGTTATTGCTCGATAATGCCACAAAACTATACAGATCTAAGTTAGATGAGGAACCATATTGAAAAAAAGTTTGAAGTTGATAGCTGTAGCCGTTTGATCTGTGGAGAACCGACAGAAAAACATTAAAAAAATAAAAATAAAAATAAAAACGAACACCATTTTTTTTCAGTAGGTCTAATTGAATCCTCGCTGAAGCTCGTCTAATAATGAATTATAATTTTATAGCTATATTACAGCGAATATTTATATGGGGTGGTAAGACCGCCCTTGTTGTGTCCTGTCGTTTCATCCATAACCTTAATGGGGGAACTGATGGGTCAAGTTTCGATGTATTATTATGGATTTTACTATAGGCCTTACGGAGACACTCCACGCTTATGGAAAGACATCAATTTTCGAAAAATAAACAAACTAAAATCTTCACACATATTTGACGTTCACCAGCGTGGACGGTTTAATTATTGATTACCTCTAACCAAGAGTATATATATAAATAATATTTAAGCTTACAGTTCCAATCCGCCTACCTCGTAAAATTTATAATTAACAGACCCTTCTCTCGTAGAGTATATGCCAAGTTTATTTTTATTCAGTTTACGATACAAACAATAAATGTGTTGAAAACACTGTTATAAATATCAAAGACAGACCCCCACATGTGTGCGACAGTGTATATATATATATAATATATATATTTTATAGGCCTACTAGACAGGTGGCATATGAATAGCACGCGCGATGACGGCTCAGAACGTACGACCGTCATACACAACCAATACAAGCGAGACGGCTGCTCGTCGCGATAAGTAAAGAGAGGATGCAGATGGCAGACAACAAAGACATGGTATAGACCGGATCCCATCAGCGAACAAGTTATATGGGATACACAATACTCTAGCGCAGTGAACCGTTATTCAGGAGACTGCGGTGTTCGGTTCCCGCCATTGGATCCTCCTTACTGAGGTTTCGTGGTTTTCCTCTGTCGTTATAGAGATAAGCATGGACTACAGAGAGATTTAGTCAATGAGATGAGACTGACTTCGTTCTTTGATATCACGCCACGACCGTGTCCTTCCCATCATTCCAACAGACTGAGAGGGAAATTCACTGAACATTTTGGCATAAATGTAATTTTTTAGTTATGAATATGAATTACATATTTATTATAAAAAATAAATAAATATAGACTACAATACAATTTACTGCTTGAGTATACTTCAACATGGGCATTCGTACCTCATGGAAGTAGGAAGTCTTATTGTGCCACTATTGTGCAATAGGTTACACTCATTTCCGAGTATATATACCGGTAGTTGAATATATTCTTCCAGGATTTCCTGGCTTATTTTAGTCCCGTCATATCAAAGTCGATAACAGACGTCGTATAAATTGAATTCTCTCGAAAACACTGAACAGAGTAAAAAAATAGAATTTATCTTTTTCTACTCTGACAAGAAATTCACCATCTAAAATCTCCATCAGGTAGGCCCCTATATTATTCATAGCAAACTTGTATACCATCCAACCATATGTAGGACTATATTTATCCATCTATCAGATTTAACATAGGCCTATACCAAACATGTTACTGCATGAGAATAAAGGAAAAATTATTATAATTAATTATATCCAGCACTTTTTCAGGTTTACGTCAAACCCTAATTGATGAATATAAGAGTTAAAACTACCCCAATGATAGTTTACTGGTTAGGCCTACATCCTCGGGTCATTTTTACGAAAGTGAAAATCTGAGAATTAGCTTTAACAGTAGGCCTACGATTAGTTATCTTCCGGATGATCCTGCCACTTTTGACCTCTTTTTCCTGCCGTTTCTAATACAATTCGAGTGGCTGATTAAAGCCACGCGTAGTTGTCACAGTCAAATAAGGACTACGACTTATAAAACACAACAACGTAATCAACATATTCATAAGGAATCACCACGACTTTTTTACAATAATTCTCAGAATAAAACGAAACAAAAAAGGATAATTGCAGAGAATGAAGGTAGTTTTGGGGTCACAAACCAAATACAGTTGCATCTAATGAATAATGCAGATGATATATACGTATCTAGGCTGGTTGGATGAGCGCTGGCGAAGACTTCCGTTATTTATTATTATTTATTCATTTCAATATTGCTTAACGACATCACCAAACAGTTAGGTTATACAGGGGTACGATATTGAAACGATGGAGTGATGATACGTGAAACGACGTTTCAAAAACTCAAGCCTAAAGCGGGACTCGAACCCACGCCTAACGGTGACTTCAGTTTCTAAAGCAGTGACTTAGCCGACTAACCAACAAGGGGGCCTTTGTGTTTCTTATGTTGGTAGACGAACTACTTCACACGTCGACACTCGCGTGCATGTCCCCGTTGATGGCAGTGACGAGTTAGTACCTCTATCATCATGCACGTCGCTCACCCGTGTAATCATCGCGCCGCGCAGAAGGTCGGAAGCGAGCCACACTATCAGCTGACAGAAGGTACAACTGGCCAACTGTCTCATCCGGCTTCGACGTACATGCAAACTATTAGCATAATAGCGACTAGCAACCGTTTTAGACTTGTGAGAAGGGGTGGAGGGGGGAATCAGGGTCGTATTAAGGCACAATCCCTTGAGGTCCGGACCTAAGGCGCCAAATACTCACCTGCACATTGAAATTTAACAATAGGCTACATACTAGGACCATAAACTGGATCACTGAAAAAATAATAAAATATAGTGGTACCGGTAAAAATAAAATTCAATAAAAATTCAATATGAAAATATCTAGACCTATCCCGTGCGAATAACTTCTTAATTGAAAAAAGTGAGGACTCCTATACTCAGCCTTGGGCCTACAATATTTTTGCTCGAGTTGTCAAAGGGGTATATTTATCCAGGCTATATTTTGTCCCATGGATGTTTTCCACTTACCTACTCAATACGCTATAGACGCACGTATTTAGTGACAGTAAAAAATGTACCATACCATTACACATATATCAGTAAGGGCGAGTTTCTTGGGTAGAAACATGAAAATATCCTAGGCCTAAAAATTGAGAATATTCAAATTTTTCCCCGCGCAGTCTTTACTCTACGCAAGCAGGCATTCCGCATTACGTCTTTACAAGCCAGTATTTACCGAAGAGAAACGTACTGCTTTTCATGTCAAGGCTCTAAATGCACTGTCAACTCGCGACATAAACGAGTACACTAGTATCCACGAGAGATGAAGGTTCCGATTAACCGTCTCTCCTATAGCGTATACCACTGTAACACGGCTGGTTGGAACTCTCGTGGAACCAAGTATAGTACCAGAACAGCAGTACAAACAATACATGTTATCATAAAGCAAGCACAAACTACGACATGGATAAATTATTCTACTTCTTATCTACAAACTGTGATATCTAGGCCTACTGGCAATATACTTGTACTTCTTTATTCTACGATAGGGTACTAGTATCCACGACACCGAGTATCGTCGTCTACCAACTTCAAGCACAAATATTCATATTGGGTTTAACGAAGTACTGTAATGATAACTAAGATATATTGGTGTTGGATGAATGGTTAATGAGATTGTGGGATGATAAGATTAAGGTTTCTTATATAGGTAGTGGAAAGGAAGCGATCGTGGCCTCGTATAGGAACTATCCCCACATTCACGTCTCGGGCTACATAGGGGAAAAATGTATGACGATCATTTAGTAGGCCTATGCATTTTTTATAAGGTGTACTGTGTTGAACGATGCAATGTAATTATGACTAAATTCTGCGTCCGTGAATGCTGAATGAAACATGATCTTGGAAGCTGAGATGAAAGGTTATTTTATTAGGTGTTTGAGTTTGCGAGAAGCAGCAAGGAATCGGTCGTGCCACTATTTATTCAAAGACTGATGACGGAAACCAAGAAAAACCTCTCGTCAGGACGGAAAATCGAAATCCGGCCTCATGAATGAAGGATTTACCAATATCTACCGGCCTCAGTTTGATGCACAATACGATACGAGTCACATTTACTGCAAATTAGTAGGTATTCGTAATCAAGACCTAAATGAGATCAAACAACTTCATTGGAATTAGGAAAGGCCTACATTTCGTAATGTGGTTATTGGTGGTCCTTAACACTGTCATTAGGAGAGTGTCGAAACACCAACGATAATAAAGTTAATGATTCGTGGTAAAATAATAGTGTCATTGCTTCCATGGTCCAAGTTTGCTTCATAATTTAAACATCTTCACTGTGTTGTAAGGTATTGTTAGTATCTACAGGGTCTAAACGCTAAATATATGATAGGCAGGTAACAGTAGGCCTAATTGTTGTTAAATCTAGAATTTAATAATATAGACATACGCTAGAAATAGAGAATAAAACAAGTAACAAAGTCTGTTGTATCAATTGTGTTAACAATCTCTAGCATGTAATAGTATTTTGTTCAAAAAAAAAAAGAAATAAAATACAACAATAGTACTATGGCAATCACGTAAAATGCATTGTTTGTTGTAAGTTCTGCCATATTGTTATCCCTATCGACCATCTGTCTCATTCCTCAACTCAACAAAAGTATTTTAATCAAATTTCGTGACAGTAAGAATCGTGTAGACTGTATAGGGCTATGATAGACCCAAGTCGAGCATTATATAGTGGGGCTGTGGTCCTAGTAATTTAATTTCAGAAGTGGGTGAAATTTGGTCAATGGGGTACAGTGCTTGGGAAGCATGTCAATCGCATGAAAGGTCGCCTAGTCGCCGCATGTGCCATAATTGAATTATGTAAATAACGTAAGGCCTGTTTGAAGAATTCTTTGACAATAATGAGGGTGATTAGTATGCATAGTCTTTCTACGAACAGATGAATAAATGACGAGATGTCCGTAGGCGGGCACAATATAGGCCTAGTTTGGAATTGATTTTCATCAGACTAAATCGAATCGATGAATATGAATAGGCTTCAGTCAACTTATTTGCATGTGCAATCTCTCCTGATTAAAATAACTTGGGACACACAGGCTGATAGACCCTACGTCCTGCACCTAAACCTTGGGCTTTCAAGGGTCTAGAACCTCTTCTGAGTAAGGAGGACCGGAGGCCTTTACTTATTTTGATCGGAATAGATCGACCGTAGATCAAGCCTCAAAGCCCTAGCCTAGGTGTCGTGTAGTGGGATACACTTTACTTTTAGACCCCAGAGTTTACCACAGTTGCGTGATTCTGGACATGGGGACCCAGGTCTACCTCAGTCCGAAGTCCCTAGCAGAGCTAGGGAAGGCATACCTAGGCTAGCCTTAGGTCTCGACGTACGGGCTAGGGCTAGGCACAGCCCCACTGCTCAGGTAAACTCAAATTTGACAAGGACCCCACAAAACGTAAATCAACAAGGTCACTTGGGCCTATAATGTCTCGAATGCCGCCGCAAACAGGCCTACATAATTATTGGATAAGTTACCAGTTACACCACTGATAACCTTTATCGAGCCTGGGCCTACCTTTATAAATCCGAGCGGTTACTCCTGAATGTTCGTTGAACTGCACACACTTCACTGTGAAATCGTAATTACCACACTATAATTGACTTTTGCTATCAATTGTTAACACAGATAGTAAGAACGACTGTGCGCTTCGCACGAAACACACGAACAATGAACAAAACACTACTGACAACTAGGCCTACCTCCCGCAAACTACACAACACAACGGTAATCAGTAAACGAGTAGATGAAAATGGAAAGTGATCACAAATCTGACTGTCTACACCAGAGTGCAGCACTTTCTGCTAGAGGTATCACCACCTGTGAGATCATTCTATTTCGGAGGCCAGAAGGCTGTGGTCAGTTCTTGAAATTCCGCCCAGTGTTGCCAGACCGTGGGAAATATACCACAACGTGGGAGAAAATAGTGCTCTGTGGGAGAAAGGTAATTTTGGCCAAAAATCACGAAAACGTGGGAATTTTCACTAGTTCTTTATTAAATCGTATATTAATATTTTTCCTTTTTTTTATAATTATTTTTCAATAACTATTAATTTCTATTTTTGAATATTAATTCGCTTGTGCATTATTTTAACGAAAAAGGTGTCTTTTACATTAGGCTCATTGCCCATTACATGTATTTGAATCAGTTTTTGTTTTGCGCGTTGAGCGCGTTCTCGAAGTCACGATGCTAGAGCAACGTTGTAATAGAGCGACTATTGAAGGCGAGCGCTGAGCAGCAGGGCAGCCAATCGAATTGAAGTGAAGAAGTAAAACCAAGTAAAACTGCGCCTTTGAGAGTGACAGCTGACAGTGTCAGCTGTCACTCTCATTTTTTGACTGATGATTATGTTCCTATATTGTATGCCAAATCTTACTTATAATTATTTTTTGTTCAAATAAGTTTCAAGTTATTTCCAAGTTTTTATGTAAGAGTGATTATGGACTGTCAATGTTATACTATAAAGACACAGTATTACTTACATTGTAATTTGTACCATGTAGGGCCTACATGTGATCGGAATTCGGGTTAAAATGTGCATTTCTAGTTTTGCCAAAGTAGGCCTAATTAATACTTTTTATACTAGAGGCAAATTAATAAATGTTATTATTATTGTACATTTCTTGTCTTACTATGATGATATGTTCCTGTCAAGGTTTATGGTAGTCTTTCCACAAATCCTATTCATGAATTAATTATCTTGTTGAGAATATGAGTTTGAGGCTAATTCTTTTGCTATTCGGCAACGAACGTTTTGACAAATTCTATTTACCTGGTCAAATTGCCTTGGTCGCCTCCAGTGCCTCTCCTCACAAATCATCTTAAAAATGTGAAACAAAACATGAAATTAAGATCTGAAGGGTTATTATGAGTTTCCGCCATAACATGGCGACTTCAGATGGTGAATTAGGCAAAAACCCAGTAGTTTAACTGTTGACATTCAATTTTGTTAATAAACTTGGTGGTATATAAAAAGTGTATAGAATGGATTACCCAGATGATGATGAGATGGACGAGTTGATGAACTATGATATGGAGGAAGCCCAATGGCAGAATGACTTTTTTAACAATACTGTACAGGATCCTGTTGATGTCAGACATAGGCCTAAGGTAAATCATTGCTTTCATCCTCAAAATAATGTTAGCTGGGTCCTATCTTGAGGCGTAGGATCCTCCTGATCTTTTCAGCAGAAATTTAGTAAATTTATTGTACACCGTGGCATGCCGGTCTGTTGTAGGGCTATAGGCGTATTCCCATGTCGGGTTTGGTATGCGTAGGCACCGAGTACATAAATATCCATACGGGATGGAGCGACAGAGCCTGTTTGAATAGTCTATAGATCGTGGTAGTGTTTCGACTGGTAATCTCGTTAGGAGCGTGACCGATCAAGCAAAATGTCGTCTGCTAGCACTGTTGCGAGTGAATGCAGTCTAGGCTAGGAGCCTGCTGATCAGTAAACTTGTTGATCATAGTCACTGTCATACGTCGTTGCCTTATCTAGAGACTACTTTATCTGAGTCATAGGGTAGGCTAGGGCCCCAGCTCTTGGGTTTGAACCGTTCTTTCAAAGCGAACCTTATCCTATTGCAAGATGTGTTGAGCTCACCTGGTGGTTTCACTCGGCTCTCAGTTCTGTTCTATTTTATGAGTCCCTGAATGAACCGATCGCTGCTCTACCTAGTGTACATTATGAAATTGTACCGCATGACTGTTGCGGCCCTCAAATATTGTCATTTCAGGTGACTTGCTACAGCTGAGCCGACGTAAACAAACTAAAGTCAGTTCCTTGTATTTCTTCTACATGACTCTCGATCGGTTGGTTCACAGATTTGGATAGTAAATTGGTACCGGTACATATTTTTAACATTGGTGGGATAGGGATATGACTGTAACGGACCGGTTTCTTCATCAGATTCTTAAATTCTTCATGAAAGTATCCTCACTTGTCAGAGACACAAATTTATTGAAGGTGGTCCTAGTGTATAGGCCTCAGAAGGGCCTACACTAGCTGAAATCGTTTATATTGTGCTCTAGTCCAAGCCCCTTGGATGAAATCCATCTTCATTGTTGATACAAAATTTTCCAACTAACCCATAAGAATAAGCCAGAGAAGAATTTTCATAAAAAAAATGTCCTTCAAAAAATTTCAAATTTTCACCAAATTTCAATATAATAATGATACATATTATTCCGAACTTTCATTGGAATCCAACCAGTCGTTTTGATATAAAATATTATATGATGACAAAAAAAAGCAAAGAAGAATTTTCGTACAAAAAATGTCTTTCGAAAAAATTCAAATTTTCACCAAATCTCAATATAATGATGATACAGATCATTTCGAACTTTCAATAAAATCCAATCAGTCGTTTGGATATAAAAATTTATATAATGACATTTTTACACATCGTTTTGAAGCTATTAAGAAAACCTATTAAATCCAAGCAACAAGTGTCACCAATTAATGGAAAACGATTAAAACAAGGCCTTCTTTATTATAGAAGAAATTATTGAGAATGAGTAATGAATATAAAAGGTGGTTCTCAAGGTGTATATATGTATACAGCTGTCATCACGTTTCATATAGTAGTTATGAAAATATGACAGCCTGGCAATTTTACATTCTAGAATAATATGACATTTTATATGCAGGCCTACCGTAGGCCTATGTATTTTGATTTTATATTCATCTCTTTATATCATCCTCTACAATTTTACAAAGACTGACCATCTAACCTTTGATTCAAAGTAATATTATTTACTCTTTTTAGTGCCAATGAGAATTATAAGCGAGACACTTGTACTTAGACATGCAATGCTTCGCCGGGCAGGCCTCCTTCGTACATGTTCCGTTATCCAACGTAGACTGGCATGTGTAGGCCATCAAGTGAAAGTAAGGAACCTAGAGATTTAAAAATATTTCAGTAATTTTTGTGAGAATGTATGTGGTGGCGTAGGTTTTCTTAAAAAAACAATATGTTTGAGGTCAAACTTGCTCAACATAGAAATATAGGCTTTATGTCAGAAAGTGGAAAAACAACCTTTATATCTAACTTCATAACTTTGCTACCGGTATACTGGTACCGTGAGAATTATTTAATTTTCCAACTCGGTTATTGGTGTTTTCTTATTTATTTCCGATTTTTTTTTTTTAAATAGTTATTTTCCATGTTACATGACAGCACTTGTCTAGGTTCCGTGAACCACAAACCTTATAATATAATATGCCTACCGTATATATATTAGGCCTATATAATATATATGATAATACGTTGGTAGTATTAACATTCAACTGCTCCTCTGGCTTAACCAGAGAGCTTTTAGAAACAGAAGTCAAGTAGGGCATGGGTTCGAGCCCCGTGTGATGCATAGGTTTTTACAGTCATCATTCGTCATATCACCCGCTCATTACCTCCAAATAACCTAGCTGTTAGTGGGTTGTTAGCAAACAATAATCATCATAGTCATTCAAACAAGCATTTGGTGAATATATGTTGAATTGTCCATCTTTCTTTCTTTTCAGGTAGGCCTAGATGATTCGGTAGTTCCAGATCCAAACCCCGGCCATCTTGCAGTTCTAAAAGACTACTTTGGACACTCGCAGTTCCGGCCAATGCAATGGAAGATTATTCGCTCAATTATAGAAGTAAGAGCGTTATTGTTATTACGACCAGTACCAGGGTGCTACGTTACAAGTCACCTAGAAATATGTGGAATTTTCAGTACGGTAGGGCCTACTGGTGATAAAGCTCATTTTTGAAAGTATTTTTGATTTTTTTTTCATCTTTAGGGCCTAGTGTTGTGTGAATTAAATATCGCTTCGTCACATACCACTAGTTGAATTGTTTATTGTCCCCAATACGAAATCTTTGGTCTGATTGGTTCAGTAATTAATGACCGTCTCTCTCGCTCCCAAATCAAAGTTATGAAATGTGATGGTAATTATGTACTACCAGTAGGGCTACGTATTTCACAGTAGGCCCTACGACCTTTAAAAATGATGGTAAAAAAAGGCCTCCATTACTAAATAAAAACTTTCATAAAGTTCAAGTAGGCTCTACATTCGGTAAAAAACAAACGTCTTTCTATGAAAGTTCGTTGAAAACGAGTGTATTTATTTTAAAAGTTCACGAAATATAGTTGGCCACAAGACACAAGACTGTGCGTCATTAGACCTAATATAAATAAATAATACCTAGCTGTTGATGGGGTCGTTGAGCATTGTTATTGTAAATCATTTGTCGGAGCTAAGTGCGGTTATGTTGCAGGATCGTCGCGACAACTGCGTAGTCATGGCGACCGGCTACGGCAAGAGTCTGTGCTACCAGTACCCGGCCGTGTATTGCGACGGAGTCACGCTGGTCGTGTCTCCGTTGATCTCGCTCATGGAGGACCAAGTCATGTCGCTGCAGGTGAGAAATCTTCCGTTTACCTGCTTATGGCTTAGTTCGCAATCATGTATAATACTGCTCGTGTCAGCTTGAATAAGGAGGTTCGATCATAACTCGTCACGACACAAAACAGCTTTTTTCGGATGATAGATCATCATTTTTTACACAGTTAGGCCTATATAAAACGAATATTCAGTGTTCGTGATATAGGTCTATAACTACTCTCCAAAATATGAAATGTAAAAGTTCAACAGGTATTCCGTCTATTAGCATGGTTGCTGTCATAAAACCTATGCTTTTCTCATTATAATTGAGTTTTAAAACTTTCTATGCTAAACAATTTTTTCATTTTTCTGTCTTGTAGATATATCTTTTAGATCTTTGTTGTTCATCTAGGAGTTTGCAGCTCCTTTTTTTTTTTAGTAGTCTGCCATTAGTCGAAAATATCCATTGATATCCCTTATAAAAACCAACTCATGATTCTTTATTTCTAAACTGTTGTATTGCGTCAGGTGTCGAACATCAACGCGTGCCTGCTGGGATCGGCGCAGAACAACAAGGCGGCGACGGTGGCGCAGATCATGGACGGCCACTACCGTGTGGTGTACGTGACGCCCGAGCTGTGCGCCAGCGAGTCTGGCCGAGACGTGCTGGCTGAGATGAACAGGCGGTGCAAGCTGACGCTGGTCGCTATCGACGAGGCGCACTGCGTCAGCCAGTGGGGCCACGACTTCAGGCAGACGTACAGGTATGGTGGGGGTGGGGAGGGGGTTAGTGGTGGGACGTTGGAAATTTACAATCGATCATTTTCAGAAAATTTTCAGTGCAATTTCAGAAAATGTCCAATTCATTGAAAATTATCTGTGAATCCAATAGAATTGGATGAATTCACTGAAATAATTTAATTGATTTTCCAAAAATTGCATTGATTTTTTAAATGATTTTCCATAAATTCAATGATTTTCATTCAATTTGGTAATTCATTGAAAATTGTCTGTAAATCCAATAGAATTCAATGAATTCACTGAATTACCGGTAATTTCATTGTTATTTTTGAGAATGATTTTCGAAAAATTTCGTCAAGTTTCATTCAATTTGGTGAAAATTTTCAATGCAAATTCATTGAAATTCACTTTCCACGTTTACTTTTCGAATAGAGCATTTTCAAAGGACGTTTCAAATATGACAGTACAAAGGAGTTCTGGCCCCACCTACAGTTGTTCGACGAAAAGTCTACACATTTCGTTGAAAACCGGCCGCGAACACTTTTTTTTTTATTTATATATATATATATATATTTATAATTTCAGTCTCAAACACATATATTAAGTTACATACATGTATAGTACGTTAAGAGATATAATATATGAGTGTAAATAATGAAATGAAATTTTAATACTGTTTGCAAGAAAAAGAAACGAGAAATCTCCGCGTAAGAATGTGGTTGAAACTTCCTTCCCACTATCAAAAACATCTCGTGAAATAACCGTTCATCTCATTCATCCTTCACCCAGGTCAATAAATCTTAGTTATAAGAATGTGTCATTAAACCCAATATAGGCCTAAATAAGGTTAAATGAAAAAACTGAAAACTCAATCATCCTCGAGTTTCGACTGAATATTAGGCCCTGTGACGATATACGTAGTGATTGATTAACTTTGTGTGTCTACAGGAAACTCGGCTCGTTGAAAAAGCTGCTCCCGAGCATTCCGTTTCTAGCTGTTACCGCTACGGCCACGCCCACAATACGAAACGACATCTGCGACTCTCTGCATCTAGTGTAAGCCACTTTGTGTCTCTCTCCCTCTCTCTCCCTCTGACTCTCCCTCTGACTCTCGCTCTCTCTCTGATATTGGTAACAGTCTTATATAGTAATGTAGGCCAAGATAGATTTTTTTTTCATCAATTTAATGCTGCTTGACAACCCCACCAACAGGTAGGCTATATGAGGGTATGAATGAGCGGGTGATAATAAAACGATGAAGTTATGATAGGTGAAAGGACGTTTACAAAATCCGTGGATGCCTTACGCGGGACTCGGAACACACGCCAGACCTGACTCCAGTTTCTACCGCTAGCGATAGTTGACTGAGCCACGGGGGCAGTGGTTTTTAATTAATTAGCTATTAGTTACTAAAAGTAACTACATAATGTGCATTTACATGCAAATCTGGCCGAGGAAAGGAAATAAATAAACAGTCAACAATGTAATATTTTTAATAAATGTCATTGTTGAAATATGCGCGCTCTTTATTTTGTGACTTTTCACAAGTTTCACTGTTTGAGAAAATACAATAAATTATCTATGTATTACTGACTGTTGTTTCAGTAATCCCGCCGTCACGTGCACCGGCTTTGACCGTCCCAACCTGTACTTTGCGTGCGATACCAAGAGCGGCAACGTCTTCAATGACTTGAAGAAGCACATGGTGCAGGAGGGTGGTAAATGGCGCTTCGAGGGCGCCACCATCATATACTGTCCGACCAAGAAGAAGACGGAAGAAGTTGCTCAGATACTGAAGCGTACGTTTTATCTCTGATCTACTACTGACATTAGCAACGATCCCACTGATGTTGACTCGCTTTTCAACTTAATCGTTCAAGCACAACTCCTTCTAGAAATTTAGAATTTCTATAAAGTATAAACACAGGTCTAGGAGTTCACTCCTTCCAAATTATAGATCTATAATTGATAGAGAAAAGGAAATCTGTAAAGGTATGCCTATATGTGTAGATGAACAAAAAATATAAAAAAATGTAGCCTAGGCCTATAAATAAATAAATAAATGAGAAACAATTGTGACATATTTATCTTCAAATTTGATTGGAATGTATTGACTAGATTTGAAGAATAGGCCTATATTTTTCTGATGGACGATATGAGATATCTTCAAATCTGTTTTTTGAGGTAACTAAATTCTCTTGATCGGTGCAAAATGACCTAGATGTCGACCCGTCGTAAAACCCAAATATTCTTTCATTCTATAGCGTTCATCGTAGGTACAAAGGACCTTCATCATAGTACCTTGAAGCTGAATCACGGTGCGAATGTCGTTTCACAGATAGCGGGATCAACTGCGAGTTCTACAACGCGGCCGTCTCGTTGAGGAAGCGCAAGGACGTGCACGAACGGTTCGTTCGCGATCAGGTGCAGTGCATCGTGGCGACAATCGCGTTCGGCATGGGCATCGACAAGCCAGGTACGTCTCGACTAGAACGTGTGACTTTTAACGACGGCGTTGATATAACAACGGTCGAATGAGACCGTTTGAAAGTTACCACCAAAAAACTGATACTTCTCCCGAGGGATGAACAACTGAAAAAATCAGATGTAGAGATACATAAATCAGATGTATAAAAAAAAAAATCTCGAGAATAAAAAAAAACGCAAATCCCAAAAAAAATCAAGCGACTTGGGCCCTAAAAAAATTATGCGAAAAAAAAAATCACCCAAATGAAGCAAGATTCATGGGAATCAAAAAGAATCACGGGATTCCAAAAAATAGAGTGAATAAAAAAAAACAGAATCGAAAAATTCAAGAATCAAGTGTACAAAAAATTATTAGTTGTTCACCCCTCGATTTCTCCTAATCGTTCTCGATTCGCGACCGTTTCAGACGTCCGCTGCGTGATCCACTACGGGGCTCCGCAGAACATCGAGTCGTACTACCAGGAGGTCGGTCGCGCGGGTCGGGACGGACTGCCGGCTCACTGCCACGCCTACTTCGCGCAGTCCGACGTCACGACCAACAGATACTTCCTCAGCACGCTCACCGGTAAGCCCAAAACACGTTGTACAAGCCGAGTCGTCGCAGGTTCAAGATGTAGTTGTAGATAAAACACAGAGATAAAAAAAACACGAGATTTTAGACGTTAGAGTAGATCTATCAACGGCTGCACCACCACCATAAGTAGTCCTATCTACTCTTGAACCTTGGTAAGCTACTGTTCTCTATTTCACTTCACCCAATTCATATATTAAGCCTCAGGCTATTTTCCAACGAGGTTTGTTAATATAGCTATTTAAGATGTTTAAATAATAATAACTATATAACCCCAAGGATGATTATTTCCCTCACTTTCCCAAATTAAAAATAATGTTGGTATGAACTATTGTTATTGACAGCAACAGTAAAACGGTGAAAGCGACAGTGAAACCTCGACCCATCGTTTTTCAAGGGACGAGGAATACTAAACCATCCATGCAGGAAAATAATCCATCCAATAAATATTAACATTGATTTATATGGGAGTGGGGTTGGATAAAATGAATGATACTTCCGGGAAATTGATGGATCCGGGAACGATGCATAAAGGTTACACTGTACTTTATAAGGATAGGAGCCTATCTGTGGATATAGGTAGGCGTATATCTATCTGTCCTAATTGTCTCATTCCATTCAAAGTAACTTGAAACTATATTTTTTAATCTTTAAGTAACTTTTGTGCCTTTTGATTACGTGAATAACTACTAACTAGGAAAGTTCAACTTGAAAAAAAAATGACAGCTAACTTGACTTTGAAAGCTGTACTTCTATCCAGTAATGTCCACAACAATGTCTCGAAAGGATCAGTATTTCGATTGGCTAGCGTTATGTCTACGAGGTGACGTGTCTGTCTGACAAGTGTCTGTTCGACAGGTCAGTTCTACGAGCACCGCGAAGCCATGATGTACAAGATGGAGTCGTACCTGACATCTCGCGACTGCCGACGACGCTTGCTGCTGTCTCACTTCGAGGACGAGGCGCTCGGAACGGTTCTGCCCACGAAAAGCTGCTGCGACAACTGCACCAGAAGGTAGCGACTATGGCGGGGCATTTAGATCGAGAATTCGTGAACGATTCCATCGGTTATAGCTAGAGATGTAGATATTTAGCATTCGTGAAATAGACTATCGAATCCAAGTATTTCTCAAGATTGTTTTTTTTTGTTTTCTTCATCTTTCATGGTATTTTAATTCACTTAAGGTAAGGTTGGACACCCGACAACCGAGTCCGATAATACTCCAAATTTTCATATAAATATTTGGATGAACCAGAAAACTCATTTTCCACAAAATCTTCACTCTTTCCGGTCATTTAATCGATAAACGGGTTCTATTTAATATGTATGATAATATAATGAATAAAATTATACAATAATAAATTATCTAGGCCCAACTATAACTTTTTTGAACTGGGCCTACGTTCAATTCAAGTGGAAAAGTCTATGATTTTTCACTAAAATGAAGTCAAAATAGCAGCTTTGTATTTCTTTCGAGTGCTGTTAATCCGGTGGAAAAAATGTGACAATGTATCCGATGCATTTTCTCTTCAAGTATTTTTCTTCAATAAAATCCAACTTAATTTCTCCAATGAAGAATTATTTCCAAACATTTTTTCTTGACTGCTAACCAAACAAAACTCACTGTAGTAAGTTTTCTCAGTTTGGTACCCTTGAAAACGTGCTCAAGTCTACATCACTCGTTGCTCGCCAGGTTGCTACCAGCGTTCGACAACAGCATCCTATCGGACGACGGTAAATACGACTTCACGAGAGACGCCGCGCTGTTGATGCAAGTCGTCAAACTGCACGGCGGCAAGATCGGCATGGGGAAACCGATCAAGTACATGCAAGGTAACGTCTCGCGTACTCAACGTAGATTTACTCTTAGTGAAACTCGACAGTAACACAGTATCTAAACAAACAGTAAGTACGGTACAGTAAACCCTCGTTAATTCGAATTCCAAGGGACCCCAAAAATCAAAATTCGAATTTAAAACATTCGAATTATGAAAAAATGTTTTTTGTCTGTATAGTATAGTGTGCATGAGAAAATGTTTTTTGTTTGTATAGTATGTAGTGTGCTTGTAAGAGGCGCACATGGGGAACCTTTGACAGCCATGTGTTTATCTTCAAGTGAAGTGTGAAGTGATTTACGCACAACAAAGTGTGGATGAATACTATATGTTATCATGTCACTCCTTAGGAAATACTTATCACAGTCAGTTCACAGGTTAAAAGAGTCAAATTACCAAATGTAAAGTAAAAAGCAGTGTAGTGGCAAAAAATATATAAATATTGGGGCATAGAATGAAAAAAGGAATCATGACCTCTGGAGCACTAACTGGCTGATTTATTTACAATCAATATATTCACTCTGTCAATCAAATAATTTTAATTGAAAAATAAAGATGGGTCTCAAATATATTATCGGGAAAGTGATTTTCTTTGACCGCAACACAGAGTAGTTAACTTTTCAATGGACATGAGCATATCTTGACTAAATAAATGTCCTGGCAGGATAAGAAGTCCTTTGTTGTCATTGTGTCGTAAGAATAACCCACCCGCCTCACGCCTCTCATCCTGCTGGCACGCGCTGACTCAGCAAGTCAGCTGTGACATGTCAAGTAGTGGGGATGCCCCACCACTCATGTTTAGTGATGGGGAGTTCGAATTACAGACAATTTCATGTAATAAAATACTTGATTGTGACAGCTAATTTTAGCTGAAATTCGAATTAAACAAACATAAAACAATAATAAAACAGAAGTTCGGACTAATTATCTCTTCGAAATTCGAAATGATGAAAATTCGAATTATCGAAATGAATTAACATTGATATCCTTACACGTTGCTGCACTGTAACAAGTAGGCTAGCACTAGCGACCAACGCCAAAAGTTGAGCGTTGACGTCAACAGTAAATAAGGTTGCCACTCGAATTCAATTTTTTCGGTTACAATGCCGTCATTTTACACATATTTTGGCTAATATTGTTGCACTACTTTCCCTTCGTTTTTGTCAATTTTACAATTCGAACCACACTACGAGTTCCGAGTTGCGTGACCCAAATGTATTACTTTACGGTATGCTCTTAACTACACGACATTTTCTTTCAGGGTTTCAAGTTTTTGAACTTGAGGGTTTGAAAAAATTGTTTGAATTGAAAACCTGTTTGGAAAATGAACTATTCGAATGTTCATGTCGTATTTTGATATTTCGGTTAGCATGTACGCGGCCGTGATTAGGAATCTTCCTTCAAATGCGATCAATCAATCAAATTTAAAAACATTCGACAGGGCAATTGAATTTGTGGGTTGAATTATCGAACCTAACCTAATAACGATTTCAACACTCAACTAACCAAAACATCAAACTACAACATATATCAATTGGGTGAAAGGGAAAGAGAGAACAGTAACTTACCGAGGTTCACAAGTAGATAGAACTACTTATGGTGGTGGTGCGGCCGTTGATAAAACACAGAGATAAAAAACCCACGAGATTTTAGACGTTAGAGTAGGTCTATCAACGGCTGCACCACCACCATAAGTAGTCGTATCTACTCGTGAACCTTGGTAAGCTACTGTTCTCTCTATCACTTCATCCAATTCATATATTAAGCCTCAGGCTATTTTCCTAAACACACTAAACTACAACTTAATTATTCAAACAACTTTCTCGAACAGTTCATTCACTCCCGTCGTTCTTGATTATTGACTAGCTTGTTGTTTGCGTGTTGCAGGTTCGAAGAGCAAGGACATGTTCCAGAACCTGCTTTCGAACAAGCTGCACGGCTGCGGCAAGCACCGCGACGAACGCTGGTGGAAGAGCCTTGCCCGAATGCTCGTGCTCAACGGCTACCTGGCTGAGGCGTCGTGCAACTCCGGCAGGGGCGCGTACTCGAAGAGCTTCACCAATTTCACCACCACCAAGCTGTCGACGAAAGGCTACGACGTCGTTCAGAGGTGGGCACGAGGTGTCGTTAGGGGATCTAAAGTGAAGCGCGCCACACCAATAATTTATCCTTCTTTTAAAAATATATTTGTGTGTTGACCTACGAATAAACACACAACGAAATATCTTGCTGGGAGATATTGCGAAAATAACTTCGAAACTGTCATTAATGATTGAAATATAAGAAAATGACTTCGGAAATGTCCATAATGGACCAAAACTACTTGTAAATTACCAAAATCACTAATGCGCGGCCTTGAGAGGGGGGGGGGGGCACAAAGTTAACGTAAAAAATGTCCATTATGATTCAATTATTAGACTCTAAATTTGTTTGTGAATCGCAAAACTCACTGCGAGGCTCTGAACCCCCTTAACACGCGCGGCTGGGTGGTCATTTCATTTATCTATGAATTCTAAATAATGTGTAAATCTTGAGGTCATGTTGCCTTGATATGTTTGAGGTTATGTTGCCATGAGGTTGTTTGAGGTTGTTTGAGGTTATGTTGCCATGAGGTTGTTTGAGGTTGTTTGAGGTTATGTTGCCGTGAGGCTGATTGAGGTTATGTTGCCGTGAGGCTGATTGAGGTTATGTTGCCGTGAGGCTGATTGAGGTTATGTTGCCGTGAGGCTGATTGAGGTTATGTTGACGTGTATCCCAGGTACGAGCGTAACGAGCCCGTGTCTGTGAGGCTGACGCCGGCCAGCGACATACTCGACGTTTTGACGCGTGAAGCGAAGAGGAAGAAGATTGACGAAGCGATATCGGCTAGAGCTGCTAAAAGGCGGGACGAAGAACAGCGTTTAGCCAAGTGAGTTGAAGCCAAAAACGACGCCAAATTGGAAATTGTACTCTTATACAATTTCTGTGACCTGGCACCCACTGCCCTATACCTCTTTCTTGCTGCCGAGATTGGTGGTTATACATCCTGGGCCCTTATTCTATAATGGCAACAAAATGAAAATAACTAGGGGTGTGGGAGCACTCGAGTTTTCAAGTTCGA
Source organism: Brachyptera putata (assembly GCA_907164805.1). NCBI lineage: Eukaryota > Metazoa > Arthropoda > Insecta > Plecoptera > Taeniopterygidae > Brachyptera > Brachyptera putata. Next base: position 17,038,882 of record OU015471.1, on the reverse strand, counting down.
GTTCATAATTTTACATGTGGGCCTACAATTTCGATTTAAATCTTTTTTATGCAATTTTTTTTTCATTCTGTTGTACCTGTATTGTTTCGACTATAAAACATGATTTTGCTTGAATTTTAGGGTTCAGAAGTCGCTACTTCTGCGAACCTTGGCCTAGCATCGGTCAAAAACATGTTTTTCATTTTTGTATTTGGCATACCTATACTAAAATATGTAGGCCTACAGTTTTTTTTTTTTAATTCAATCAAAACCAATTGAAAACTCAATATTTAATAGGGGCTACTAATCATTTGTTTTTTATCGAACTCTAACTCCAAACTCGCGATTTTCTCTCGTACTCAACTCAAACTTAAATTCTCAAACTCGGACACCCCTAGTTTATATCTTCATAACGTTACTATAAAACGTAACTCATCGTTTCTCTCGCCCAGCACTCTGCCGGTCGCGTCTGTGGACACGTGGCGTGCGTCGCGTCGCACGGAAACGGTCGCCGCGTCTTCGTCCTCCCCCGCCCACCCCCCAGCCGAGTCGGTCCACGACCAGCAGCTGCAACTGCGCCTGTTCAAGGTGCTGAAGGCGCTGCGGGACGAGATGGCGTGCCGGGAACAGTGCATGCCGTACATGGTCGTCAGCGACAAGGCGCTGCTAGAGCTGGCCGCGATGAGGCCGTCCAAGCTCGAGTATCTCAAGCTTGGTAAGTAACTTGTAACGCCAATAGAAATTCAGCGTAACAATAATAATAATCCATTTGCGGTCTCCATTGAATCCACGTACAATAACCCACTGTGTATGCGTTTACCTTACGTTATCGAAGGGCGTTGAGACATTTTATTTTTAACAATAGATAAATTATGGAGATGCGTTAATAAGCTTTGCTTTTTTTTAAATTCCATTTTCAAGGCAAGTCAAGTCACTCCTGGTGTTCGTGCATAACAAATACATGTAGATGCGTGCGTATCTGAAGTTGCTTCCAGTTGCTGATACGTGATTGGTTGATTCGTGGTCGCTAATTCCATTCTCATTTGACGTCTGTTCGCTTTCAGTCGATGGTTTCGCTGCATCGAAAGTAGCGAAGTTCGGTGCGTCGATCATCGAAAAGATCGACGAGTTCTGCAAGGCCAACAATTTGTCTCACGACGGTTATCTACTGACCATGTTGGCGGCATCCAACGAGCAGTCAACGGTGCAACCCCCTGTTAACGATCGGTTGTTCGACGACGCTCCACCGAACCGCATTACGAACATACCTAAAGCCGACGTGTCGAGTACCAGTTGGCCGAAGTCGCTTCAACAATTCGCCAATAACAGTGCCGCAGTCAAACTAGAACCGGGTAGCGTGGCGGAAAGTCCTCGTTCAAAACTACAGAAGTTCGCTTTTACGGATGATAGCCGTGTAACTAGTCCTGGGTCAACTCATCCGCCCGAGAAAACAAATATGAACAAGACTGAAGACTACGACTGGGACGCCGACGACGGATTTTTCGATAACATCGATACATCGTTGTTAGGCGATGTTTCGAAAAATGGTGAAGACGAATGTATTTCGTCTCCGAAACGGACAGCTAAATATTTTGAGGTTAAAGATGACAACGACGAGACGCTCTTAGCCGTCGAGTCGAACGATGAAAGTGTATCTTCGCCGAAACGAAAAGAATCTGCCGTTGGTGAAGTACGTACCGTTCAAGCTATGGACTGGGGCGACGACGATTCTTTCGACAACATCGTCGACAACCAAGTCTTGTCGGGTTTTGATAAAACGGTGGAGAAAGTGATGGAAGAAGACAGTGTCGTGAAGTGTGCGACGTTGAAACGTGAACTGACGTACGGCGGACCGAGTATAGACGTCACCAGATCGTGCGGGGATATGGCGAGTGTCGCTAGATCGAGCGCGGACTTGCCGAACACAGTCGTTGAGAGCCGCGACGAAACGGCGGTATCGACACAGAAACGTAAACTTCCCGCTTGGCTGACAAAACCCAACGCGGCGAAAGAAGTCAAACGTAAAATGAATGCGAATAGTTTGTTTAAAAGATGAGAGGTTATTTGTGATGCAACAGGATAAGCGGAACGTGTTGAATTATCGTGGAACCATTTGATACGTAAGCCGAACTGAAACAGTTCCTGTGTGATAATTAAAATTTCAAAAATTGAAATGCCATTGTTTCTTTTTACAGTAAACCCTCGTTATCGAACTCTGAGAATTCAAATTTTCCTGTAATTCAAACAATAGACTTCCTACCTACAGAGTTCAATGTTGAATATTTTGATTCTTCAAATTTTTATAAATCTTGTTGGTAGACCTACTGAAGGGTGTATATTTTGGTGTGTTGGATTTTGAATTGAAGAGCTTTACAATATAGGCCTACAATACAGTGAACCCTCTTTACTTCGGAATTAAGTTTTGATTTCCATTTCTATTTATGGGCCTAGAAGTTTGATACGGTATACCGATATGGCATCGAAATTTATTCAGCATTGACGTATTAGTTGAATCTTCTTCGTGACCAGAAGTATTGTTTGAATTACAGTCAAATTCAAATTAACCGAGTTTGAATTAACGAGCGTTTATTATAATCAAAATATTGTAACGAGTCGAGTGAATGATATTAAGAAACTCCATGATGTGATTAGGTATGTTAGTTATAAATAGTAAAGTGTTGAAAATGTAATTTCTCATTCAATGAATGATCTCCATCTTGATCTAGGATCTAGAATATTTTTTTGATGAATTGTGTAGAATCGAATATTTTTGTAAAATAAAACAGAATTTAATCAAATCTGAGATAATGCTTCCTACTTATTATACTAGGCAAATGCAGAATATGTGGTGTACGATGAGCAAGATGTCTATAAAGTAAAATCTAAAACTACACACCTTGATCATATAGAATATACTCCATTCGATACCAACGAATCTAGGGAGCCGTGAATCTATCACTGCAACATTGTTCTGCTATTATTTCTAATTCTATCTAGTCGATGAATAAAGAACATGTACCGTATTACATTATTTTCTTCCAAACGGCTTTTCCGAATTGCATACAAATTTTTTAATTATGTGTAGACCTATCACTTCCGTGTTTACATTTGAGGAAAATTTGAATTATAGACCTATTGGTGAGATTTTGTTTTCAATTTTTTCCGCTCAGCCTAATCTTATGGGGTTTTTAGAAACTTTGAGATGATGTTTCTCAATAATGGTCCAACTGATTTGACCTAAAATCTATGCGGTACAGTTCTAAGTTGGATGAGTTTGCGTATACAGAAAAAGTTTCATGTCGATCGGCCAAACCCTGCATCCTGAGAAGCGCTTATCAACAAATAAAAAACACATAGACAGTTGGGATGGAAATGTTCGCTAACGCTCATCTAATGAGCGTAGCAAAGACTTTCATTTCAAAGACTTTCTGGCCTACCGAAAAAAAAAAAAAAAAGGAATTTTGTATGTGGGAAACAGGTCAGGAAAAAATACCAATCGACTTGAAAGTTTTTCTGAATATTAGTGCCGCACCAGAATAGTAGGTTAGGATTGTTTTTCTGAAAAATCGGTCCAACGTTTTTCGGGAAAAATGGGAAAGTTTGGAAAATCCCCATAAGAATAACCCGGGGGGAAAATACTTGAAAAATGAACATTATTAAATAGCTCTCAGATTCATACAGAATATGTAAACAACTGTATTTTTTCAACAATCAGAAAAGCAATAACAAAGAAAATGCAATAAAAGTGTACATTTCATAGAATATCAGGATCAACGGGTATTGCAATGTGTAGTTGCAACAGGTTGCACTATAAATATCAACAAGTTGCAGGTAAGGTTTTCAAACGTTTGAAGTAATCCAAGGTCTATAGATCTAGAGTGAGCCGAAAGAATATTTTTCATTCATTTATTTTTTATTTATTTATTTCAATCTGCAATTTGTAACTGCGTACAGGTGGCAAATGTTCTATATAAAAAAAAGATATATATATATATATATATATATATATATATATATATATATATATATAAAACAATATTCTTATTCCAATCTTCAATGGTTCGGTTGACGAAAGAATATTTTCCTACGTCCTTCCTTGCCTCTTTTGCTCTTATTTTGGACGCATGGTCTCCTCTGGCACGAAATTGAGGATCTAGATTTAGATCATTCTAGATTTCCATCTCATAACTCATAGCTCATCTCATAACGCACATTCTGCGTTTTCCTAGTTAGTTTCTCTACCGCATTGATGCACAACTCTCGGCCCGCCATGCTATTTTTGTGGCCCGCCAACTGAATGAAAAATTCTTGAGATATTTTATTTCACTTTATTTTATTACACATTTCATCACATAAATTCACAGGAAATTGTTTCACCATCTGTTCGTGTGGTAACCTCTTGTAAGCTACTTGATAGACAGCAACAGGTTATATAATAAGGTCTTTGGACAGCACATTCTAGACCGTTATCGACAGTGATTGAACTTTGGCGGCGATGGTAGGTAATGCAGTAATCTACTCGATCGGAACCATTACTCAGTACTCTGTAGTCAAAAAGGTACTTGTTGATTTCCCCTAGCAAATTACTGTATCAGTTGTAATTACACAATGTAATCCACAGAACCCAATATTAAATCGAACTTTTGTTTAATATATATTGAAAAGTTTAATAAAGTGTGCTACATTTTGAAATATACATGTCTGGACGGCCGCTGTTCTGACAGTTTCGGATCAGATTCAGTTCTCGGTGAGAGCAGCAGCTGCTGCGAATCGGTACGAACAAAGTGTTTTTTATTGTGATTTCGTTTCCTGTATTATTTTCCACCAAAATGCAGCGATAGTGACGTGTGCGTGTCTGATTACTCAAAGTTTAAGTAAGTTAATATTGTTACAAACATTTTAATACATTTTTGTATAGCTCTAATAAGTCTGCTGTAGCTCTAATAAGTCAAATGGAATTCATGCCCGCTTTATGTTGTGAAAGTCGTTACATTTTGCAACTGCACGACTCTGTACTTGGATAGGCGTAGGCCTAGGCCTATTATGTACTTGGTAGAAACTTGTTTACTTTATGAAGCCTAAACGCAAGAGCTTATTCTAGTCACGCCTCCACGTTATTCAATCACAAGCTCTATTTATTCTGTTTACATCCAACAACTATTGTCTTCCAAGTGCTGTTAGATGCTGCCTTGAATGTTAATGAACTTATTAGGCCATAAAACGTGACAATAGCAATTAGAATGCTATATAGCAAGCAAACCGTGACAGATTTTTGCCAATGGGCATTCGTGTTCTAGGCCTAGCCATTGAATGCCTTAGTATAGGCCCAGCTTATGGATATGCCTAGGTTAGGCTCTATGACCTAGCCTAGGCCTACTTCAAATTTTAAGAAAATCAGTCATCCGGTTTGAGCATCCTACGGGTACACTAGGCCTATTGGATTGTTGTATTCCGGCATTGAGTTGATAGTTATGACAGCCACAGTTAGGCCAAGCCCACCTTCTGATTTTTTTTTTTTCCAAGTTGCTCAACGACCCCACCAACAGCTAGGTTATACGGGGGTACCGGTACGAATGAGCGGGTGATAATGCAACGATGAAGTGATGATAGGCTATAGGACGTTTACAAAAACTCATGCCTTATGCGGGACTCGAACCCACGCCCAACGGTGACTTCAGTTACTACCGCAATGCTACCGCTAGCGATAGTTGACTTGGCCACCTGGCGGCTCTTGCTTCTGAAGTTGTGTATGATATATATAATATGTAATGTTATTGAAACAAAATTTTGTCTCAACTCGATCGAAGCAATTGCATAGTTTATTGAATGGTCCTATTTTTAAGAATAATATGTAAATGGATTAAGAGATAATTATATTAATTAGTTACTCGTTACCCAGGTTACCTCAAGTGGTTAGTATTTACATATCTAATTAATAATTAGCGTTTGAAATTAACATGTTTTTTATTTTTCTTAAAACGCAGTCAAAGTCGGGTTAGCACTCAAAGTTGAGTAGACCTCTATAGGCATACATTGCAAAAAGAAATCACATAGGCCTACTTTGCATGTACAAAATAAGTACATAGGCCTAAAAATGTATGAAGGCCGTAAGGTAGACCTAGGCCTATCCAGTGTATAGATATACACTAGATCCTTAGAGGTAGCTTATTAGATTATTGTTAATATATGGCATATGCCTTATTTAAGGTAGGCCTACCATGGTATCTGAGTGATGATATCTTCGATAGGATGCGAACTTGAAATAATAAGTTGATTGGCCTAAGTAGGCGTAAACCTTTTATCCTCATCTCCCGGCGTTGGAATTTACATCCTGCTCTAAACCGTTGCGTTGTAATTACCGGAAACAAATTTTATCTTTGCCAAATTGTCTTGTATCCGTAGGCCTATATGAAAATGCTACCATTCATTATCTTCATCTAGTACCGGTAGTATGGTACCGGTAGTAGTAGTTTATTAAGGTCTGCCATTTTACAAAGATACAGTTTTTATTAATAACTTCGAAATCTTGATGTAGGCCTACAATAATGGTTTTCCAATTAAACCTAGAAGGATGAATTAGTAAGAACGTTTAGAAGCGACTCCTCCGTACTGTTAGTCCCATTTCCAACAGATTAAATAATGTCAAGAAAAAATATGAAAAATTCTCAATAAATGTAAAATGTTATTTCAAATATGTAGGCTATGCCATTCAAAATCTGTTGATTTGATTACAACACTTGCTTTTGAGAGACTCTTTATTGACAAGGACTGTCACGGCCCATAAGATTAAGCTCCTACCACAGGACGTAAGATTTTATATAATTTCTCTATGATTCCTTGTGCTTTTAGTTTTCATTAGTAATTAAAAAAATAAATTGCTACGGTAGACGGCCTACTCTATAATTTGTATTCGTATTTAAATATATTTTTTTCTGTAGAGCTACTATATATAGGGTCTTGAAGTCTATTGTCACTGCATTAGTGATGTCAATCTGTTAGCAGTTCGGCTATAATGACCAACAGTCAATTTGCACGTATTCGTTCAGCTGACAATGCTGAACTAAACAGTAAGGCAATTGTACTAATTCATATTTCCTGTTGTATTGTCATCTACTTCAGTACTTATGCTGTCTCATTATTGCATTATATCGTTATGGTGCCAAATTGATATTTAGTACGGTACACTATTTTGATCAATCTGTATGCTGCTGTAACATCTGAATACGGTAGCTTTCTTGGACAAATATTTTGAAGTTAATACTGGTTCTACAAAAAAATATTGTTGGCTATTTGAGTCAACAGGTAAATTGGTTGTTTGTAAATTGTCAGGTTACCATAGCAACTAGAAAAGTTGAAGACAAAATAAACCAATACTTGGATTTCTTGGAGTAGTGATTGGAGAACACAAGGGGGGGGGGGGGGGACAATGGGACATTGTGGTTCATTTGTTATTTCAATCTGTGGCATTGTTTGAAGGAGGCCGTAACATACGTTGGTTTTCTAGAGCCTTATTCCTTTACGAATTGTGACTGTTGTAAGTGAGCACTTTCAGACCTAGTGTTCGCATTTTCAATTTCCTATCTTGTATAGGTGACCACAAGAATGTACGATATTATTCATTAGAGTAATTTTATCAAGTATAAAATGCCTCAACATGAATTTTACTCTCCTAAATATTCATGAATAAATAAATTGAACCCCGTATAACCAGCTGTTGATGGGGTCGTTATGCTAACAATAATAAATTGAAGTTACTTCAGGTTAAGAGATCACTTATGACAGTCACGTAATACATGAATAAGGGCCTTTGACTTTTTATAGTGTATGTCGTTTTAACATTTACTAAAAACATGTGCAATATTTTAGATCTTGGAAATCTTAACGGAAAGTTCAAATCAAAATTGTGTTGTGTATAGTGTAGACAAAAGAATGGTTCATATGATGGGCATACTATGATTACATTTAACAATAATGGTATTTAATGATGGATTAAAATGAACAATGAAACAATAAAACTCCAAAAAACCAATCAACTCTTCAAAAATCAGTGGGTTGGATTTTTTTTATTCCATTGCAACCCTATAAAGTGCCTTTTCCCTTTAAACCCTTTCGTGTGACTACAGTTGTGATTTTGGTTGTCATGTCAAGAACTTTCTTGAATTAGCATTTTATATTTCAACAATAAGTTATTCATTTGCAGAGTATTCCAGTAGAGATACACCATGTTATTGTTACCAATATTTTAAAACTTGGAAAAGTGAGGCTAATAATTCTTAAATGATGCATTTCTTCTGTATTTCTAATGAGTTGGTTCAACTAGGATAATAGACCCAGCTGTTAATTTGAGAACACATTCTTAGATTCTATTATAGGATTGGGAACTGAATTAATGTAGACAAGTTAGCCATGTTAATTAGTCACATCATTATCTTGTACCTACAGTAATTAATGCTGAAACACCTCAGACAAAATAACTGTTCTTCTAATTCAAGTTCAAAGTTGAATTAATATAGCATATTCTGCACTTTCCCAGCTTCTCTTCGAGTCACAGCCCAATTATCTGAAATCTTTAACAGCTAATTAAATTTCTATATTCTTTAGAATTTAGTCTCATCATAAGGGCCTAGGACTACAGTTTAATTCTACAATTTTCTATTGTGAGCTGTCAGTAGGTGTTTATTAGTATTGTGAGGTTACCGTAATTTATATTATTGAACTGATGTTCAATTTCAATTGATTTTTTTTATGTGTTTGATAGTAATAATTATAATACAGTCATGTTAGTTTATCAAGTAATGATGACCTTGTGTGTCCATAGGCCTTACATGTAAAAGATTATCTGAATTTCTTGTGTGTACCAGGTATACATATAAAAGTTATGTGGCATTGACCTATATAGGCCTAATGAAGGTTTGAAGAGTTGATTTGTATTAGGGATTAGTAAAGTATTGGGAAAACTTTGTACTTATATATTTATATATAACTACCCAAGAAGCTATCCAGCCCAATAAAACAGCAAGATTTTATGATGTTACCTTGCACGTTGGGAAAAAAACACTTGAACTATCCACGACTGGGGTTTTAAGTTGATGCTTAACTTCCAACTATTTATTAATCTTCAATTAGCTGCTAATTTATACACATGAAATTGTTACTTTTTTTATATAGTAACACTTATTGTATATCAAATATATACTAGGGCCTGACCTTTATTATTTCATTCTATATTGTATTAGATTTTATATTAGATGAGTTCAACACCCTATCAAGTGTATTATATATCACTTACCAGTATGTATTGGGATTTCAACAGACACATGAACTATCAAATTGAGCTGGATTTCTATGATCGTCCTCTAGCAGCGTCACACTGGTCAGCAAGATGAAGTTGGTCTTGATTAACCGTGCGTTGTTGTTTCCAGCCGCGTGAAGCAAGATGTCTGAGTCGGACGGAGGCATCGAGTGGCTCTACGAGCTGCTGCAAGACGTGCAACTCGAGCAGTTTCTCACGAGGATACGAGACGACCTGCAGGTAATCGTCACGTTCCAACCAGATTCAGAACTGTGTTTTCAAAAGGAATTGAAAAAAACGCAAATGAAAAAATGAATAAATTAAAGGATCCTGTGACAATGTATGGTCTAGGATAAAATAATCAGTGTTTATTTGATTGAAAAGCACTTGTTTAACACGTCAAGTTGAAAACATTGTAACTTTTTTTTAAATCGTTCACTACCGCGGCGGGTATATCTGTAGTTAGCGCGTTGATCCCTCGTTCACTGGTCAATTCCCGCCGTAGTCTTGTTAATTTTATTCATCCAATTTTATTATGCACAACGTTGACAAGCCTGAGGGAAAATGAAGAAATGCGTGGACCCCGCTCCCATATAAATTATAATCAGTGTTAAATTTTCCTGGATGGATGGTTTTTCTGCATGGATGGTTTTATTTTCCTAGTCCCTTGAAAACAATGGATAGAGGTTTCACTGTAGAACCATATATTTTAAAGTTCCATTGTTGATCGTTCCAGTTTACGTGCTCAAACATTGTATTATGTAAGAATTAAGGCGGTGCATGCACGGTGCTTATAAAAATAGATATAGGCCCCTACTATTTTTTTTCTTTATCACAAACTAGTGTATTTGAATAAAAAGTAAATCAAACCCAAGATAATTGTATGCTCTTTAATTAATATGACATTCTATTCATGTGAATTCAACCAGTTTTAAGATAATACGTCAATAAATTTTATCACGTTCTTGATATTTATTGACGTATTATCTTAAAACTGGTTGAATTAACAAAAATAGAATGTCATAATAATTAAAGAGCATAAAATTGTCTTGGGTTTGATGTACTTTATATTCAAATACACTTGATCGTGACAAAGAAAAAAAATAGTAAAGATGAATTTCTCTATTTTTATAAACACCGTGCGTGCACCCACTTGAATAAATAACCTAATATGGCCGTTACGTTTCCCAGGTTACGCGGCTGGTCCACTTCGACTTTGTCCAGGCGGAGGACCTTGAGAAGATCGGCATGGGCAAGCCGGGCGTGCGCCGGCTGCTGGAGGCGGTGAAGAAGCGCAAGACGCAGCAGTGGAAGAAGAACATCCTGACCAAGCTGATACCGGCGTCGGCTTCCAGCAAGCAGACCGCGCTCGCCAAGAAGGGGGCGGCGACCGAGGGGCTGCAGAGCCTCAGCCTCACGTGCCTCATTCAGGAGAAGGACATTGTGTGAGTGCCGTAACCACTGTCGTAACTAAATACTAAGATGCTGCTGGCGTGCGTGGCTAGTAGCTGGCACTAGAGTGGCTTTAGCAGAGCTGAATAAAATGAAATTCACAACAAAATTGAATTTAGGCCTGCACACATTTAACAACAAATATTTAAACTTGAAAAAAATGAAATTTCACTTCAACTTATACTTGGTGAAAATTTTACCAAGAATTGTATGGTAGCTCTATTCAAAGGGAAAAACAATGTTGTGATTTATTCGAACAACTCGATTGTCGATTATACAATGGAGATTCACTAATTGGTTCTTTTATAAAACTTAACTCGTTCCAAAATTACATCGCCATTGACGCACCTTACACCGAACATTCAATTCAATTAGAAAAAAAATAGTAAATAATGTAGGCCTATATATGTAAATTAGAACTACGATATTTAACCGATTCAACAGAAAACAAAACCCATTGTTCAAGTTTATATTTTAAAACAAGTCATTTTCTAAGTAGTAATTATTCAAAATCATCTAATTTAAAGAGCCTTTAATAATATGCTCCTTTTATAAAATAATCCAGAGTATTTTATTTTCACAAGTTACTTGTTTTAAAATAAGTCTTGTCGAGTCTCACCCCGAGTTTGTGTCCGTTGCTCTGCTCAATTGACGACTCGCAATCTCCGCCCCTTGACGTCACAAATCATAACATCCAATCAACGGGGCCGTTAGATCTGCTGTGAAATGCAAGTAACCACTCAGAGTGTCTCTAAATGACCACAACTGGTATGATCCAACTGGCCGACTAGTAAAGCCACGCACATTTCGAGTCGTCAATTGTTAACCGTGTTCCGTCGTTTGACCAGGCTGTCGACGAAGCTGGGCGACGGGTCGTTCGGGGTCGTGCGTCGCGGCGAGTGGACGACTTCGACCGGTCGCACGCAGTCTGTCGCAGTCAAGGTGCTCAAGCAGGACGCGCTAAGCCAGCCGGGTGTTTTCGAAGACTTCGTCAAGGAGGTGCAGTCGATGCACCAGCTCGACCATCATAATCTCATCAGGTGAGGCCTTGGACCAGTGGTCAGCGATAGACACTCAACGAGGATGGTTTGTCGATGACATATTTTTTCTATTTTTTTTTCTATCTCTATGGATACCCTTTTGTGCAATTATTTGCAAATGCACTTATTTCAGAATATTATTTCTCAATTCTCGGTGACCACCTGAGTTTTGTTCTGAAACTATTGAAGATATTCATTCCATTTTTTTTTTTCAAAGAACACGTATGTGATCAATTCTGGGTACATATATGAATGAACCAGTTGAGATTTATTAAAGTATTTTCAAATGATTGTACCTACATTTGCTGATTAATAAATGTCACTTTTTTCTGGTGAAATTACCACACATTTGTAATTAACATGGTAATTTACCGTGTTATTTACCACATTTTAAATTACCTGTAGGCCTAATTTACAACACTACACTTTGGTGATTTGATCCACCGAATGTCCAATTGATAACGCCGATTACCCGCAGGCTGTTTGGCTTATAGTTTCTCTCAAATTAGGAAAATAATTATCGTAATTATTCGTTAGAATCTAGTTTCAGTGTTGTGATGTCCTTTAAATAGCCACTTTGCTTTTTATCACCGAATGTCCGATTGTGCGCAGGCTGTTTGGCGTGGTGCTGTCGCAGCCGATGATGATGATAACGGAGCTGGCACCGCTCGGAAGTCTCCTCGATTACCTGCGCAAGCAATGCCAGCACACGCCCATCACGACACTGTGGGATTACGCTCTACAGGTCTCCGTCGGCATGGCTTACCTCGAGTCGAAGAGGTTTATCCATCGGGACCTCGCCTGCAGGAACGTACTGCTGGCGGCCGTCGATAAGGTAACGCATCGCTTGGATCGGAGATGAGTTGGAGGAGCGATAGCCCGATGCCGACCCAAATGCACCCCGATGTCACCGGTTAAAATCACACCTTCGACAAAATAACACTCGAAATTCGGCCTAGTCCCAGACCTGACATTTCACCAAAGACTTCCATCCCACTCTTATACCGGTAGAGCTTTGTCTGGGTGTTTGTAAAAACTGGACAGGTAGCACAGTTTAACTGATCGATATGAAACTTTTTCTGTACACACAGACTTATCCAACTTGGAAGTGTATATTTTTTGGGGCAAATCTGTTCTTCCATTTTTGAGAAACATCCTCTTCTAAAAACTACATAAGATGGAGAAGGCAGGAACATTCGATGAATGAAATCTCCATAAAATCCAATTTACAGTGGAAGTAAAGACGTAAATGGTACACATTATTACAAATTTTTACTATTTGGATCAGCAGTTTCATGAAAAATAATTCAAAAGATGTATTCTTCTCATCAAATAGATAGTAATAATAGCAGAACCATGCTGCTGAGATTCACGAGTTTCTAGATTCGATAGTTACCACGTGAAGGTGTGTAGAGTTGTCGATTAGACTTGATATGGATATCTCGCTCATCTGACAACGCATATTCTGCGTTTGCCCAGTGAACGCGGTAAGTGGGCACACAGTCGTTACAGATGATATGTTTCTCCGCAGGTCAAGATCGGTGACTTTGGTCTGATGCGAGCGCTGCCTCAGCAAGACGACTGCTACGTCATGACGGAACACAAGAAAGTGCCGTTCCCTTGGTGCGCCCCGGAGAGCCTCAAGGTATGTGTGAGAGAATCGGATATTATACGCCTAGAGCGAGGCTATTAGAAGTCAGTCAAACTTCGACGAATTGTTCCCGGATCCCTCGTTTTCCTGCTTCTGTCGTGTATTTATTTATTCTTTTATTCGTCTAAAGCCTCGTAGATTCTATCTGTCATAATTCAAATCTGATTGTTATTCGTACAATAGTCTTATCGACCTATAAGCCCAATGTTGACTGTTTCAATGATTCGAACTTTCATAGGCCTAATTCCAAATTGGGTATTTTTTTAGAGGTGTGCGATCCTACCTAATTTCAAGTCCGAGCCTCCGCCAGAATCGGACTCGGGACTCGTAGGTGTAATTTTAGATTCGGTTTCAGAGTCCATACGACTTTTTGAATCTGCCGACGATTCCGAAATTTGAATTCTCGAGTCTCATTGGCTGCTTCTGGGAATTGGCTATTGGGAAATTACCATACTTTTGAAATGGCATCGAAAGTACTCGCATTCAAGTAGGGCCCAATTTTAACATTCAAGTCAACAACAACTTCAAGTAAATTTGACACAAAGTAAAATAATAAATATAAATTACCGTAACAATGATTGCCGTTCATTATTTTAGATTTATAAGTTGAAGTTTTGTAAACTGATGGTGCCTGAAATCGTCTTGATAATTATTCATATGTTTGGAAAAAGACTCGCGACTAGGCTCGAACTCGATAATTTTATGAAGAATCGGACTCAAGTTTGAAAACCTGGACTCGCACTCCCCTAGTATTTTTGGGTCACATTAAAATTCCAACTTGAATAGGGTTTATTGCGTAACAAAATTGAAATTAGTAGAGGTCCGTGTCAAGCTTTTGCTATTTCTCCTGTTGGCCTGAAAGCTGACCGTCGAAATGTGTTACCGTGGATACTGACGCGTGCGATGACGCGTAACGTTTCAGGTTCGTCAGTTCAGTCACGCGTCCGACACGTGGATGTTCGGCGTCACGCTGTGGGAGATGTTCGCGTTCGGCGAGGAGCCGTGGATCGGGATGAACGGGTCGCAGATATTGCGCAAGATCGATCGAGAAGGTGAACGCCTCCTTCAGCCGGAAGCCTGTCCGCCGGAGATCTATCAGCTGATGTTGCAGGTAGGAGATGCAAACCAGGCGAAACTAGTGGCTCGTAGAATTATAATAATTTGTTTTGTATTCTTGTTATTTATTGCAATATTAATTACAGTATCATCGAGACACTATAGGACTTTACAGTTTTGCAAATGGTTAAAATATTGAGATAGTTATAACAAAATATAATGAACCAGTGTATGTAGGCCTACAATAATATGTAGGCCTACAATGCTTAGGTAGTGGCTTTCTATCGCGTTGGCACGTTAGAGTATGTACATTTTATTGGTGGGTGTTCAGTTGTACATCTGCATGAATGTTCACTTCAATGTTTGCTTGATGGAAGTGGCTGGCCAGGTCGACTTTCAAAGGTCGACTCGATAATTCAATTGAAGTTCACCGCCCATTTGGCTCGGATAGTTGAGGCACTGCTTTGAACTCTGAAGCCCAACCGATGCGGGTTTTCGTTTTCATTTGTTCGTTGGCAAATGTTCGTTCTAACGTTACAGTATTCGCCCAACGTTACAGTGTTCGCCCCAACTTTACAATATTCGCCCCCAACATTACAATGTTTGCCCTAATGTTACAATGTTTGCCCCAACGTTACAAATTTCGCCCTAACGTTACAATGTTTGCCCTAACGTACATCGTCCTCTCTAACTGCTCCGTCTGTTCCCGTGCAGTGCTGGGCCAAGGTTCCGACGGACCGACCAACGTTCCAGGCGTTGAAGGACTTCCTCACCGAGTCTTACCCGCTGGTTATGAAGGCCACGAGCAAGTTTGACGAGCCGGATAAGCTGCTCATACAACAGGGCGACAGTATCGTTGTGATCGACGGACGAGCGGAGGCGTACTGGTGGAAGGGGCAGAATCAGCGCACGTTCCAGATAGGTGAGGCCCGAGTGGAACTACTTAGTGGTTTATTGAGTAGTTTATGAGATGGGCAGGTAGTTTAGCTCGAATTATGAAATTATTTGGAGTGCAACGAGGAAAAATTTAGCTGTATCGTATTGCAGTTTGCTATGCAGTCACAACGGCAAGCAAAGTGTTGCAATATTTATGTCAATGTATAGGTTTTTTCTATGTTTGATCAAGTTCAAATTTTTGCGATTATGCCCAGGAGCATTTTCCATATTTTATGTCAGGCCTGCCACCAACTTTTTTTTAAAATCCTGTTCATGTTACCCAAAAATCCTGTAAAATCCTGTAAAAATCTCATCAAAATATCCTGTTAAATCCTGTAAATTATGCGTTACTAGTTCAAAAAATGCGGAAATTTACCAAAATATATTGTAAAAAATCCACTATCCACTCTATTACCAAATCCAAAATACCAAATCCACTCTATTAGACAATAAACAATATTGATAATATATCTAGCTTCCAAGTTCAGATTTGTTTTTATCTATCCCAGGCCTGCCGTTTTCACGGATTTTTGGGGTTTTAAAAGTGTACAGGATTTTTGAGCACATTTGCTTATTTTCACGGATATCTGTGACTTCACGAAAATTTGAACATAAACAGCGGTAAATCGGTAGAGTTACCGTATTTACATGCATATAAGACGCAAAACTGTCACATTCTGCGATATATTTATGCGCGCTCGCTGAAAACAGTTTTTTTCTGATGTAAAAACATCGCAAAAACAGTTCCCGTGAAACACTGCCGGTCGTCCAGTGTTAAAGCATAGGGCGAACCCACAATCGTCTTCAGATTGTATGCACGACGGTCGTCCATATTAAAGCATAAGGCAGACCCCCAGTCGTCAATTGTCGGGATGTAATATTGTCGTAAATGTGTCAACAAATGACAACAAACATACTCATAAAATATCCTTATGCCTTTTTCCTCCATTAGAGGTCAGGAGGTCAGACTCTGGATCATGTTACACTGAAAACAAGACTGATACCAAGACAAACACTTTGACACATCTGTTTATCATCAATCAACAATGCTTGCTTGGAAGTGTGCTATGGGTGATAACTGAGTCTATAGGGGGCTACTCTCTCAACACTATAGAATGGATAAAAACAAATCTAAACTTGGAAGCTAGATATATTATCAATATTGTTTATTGTCTAATAGAGTGGATTTGGTATTTTGGATTTGGTAATAGAGTGGATAGTGGACTTTTTACAATATATTTTGGTAAATTTCCGCATTTTTTGAACTAGTAACGCATAATTTACAGGATTTTACAGGATATTTTGATGAGATTTTTACAGGATTTTACAGGATTTTTGGGTAACATGAACAGGATTTTTAAAAAAAGTTGGTGGCAGGCCTGATCTATCCTATAGTGTTGAGAGAGTAGCCCCCATAGACTCAGTTATCACCCATAGCACACTTCCAGGCAAGCAATGTTGATTGATGATAAACAGATCTGTCAAAGTGTTTGTCTTGGTATTCAGTGTAACATGATCCAGAGTCTGACCTCCTGACCTCTAATGGAGGAAAAAGGCATAAGGATATTTTATGAGTATGTTTGTTGTCATTTGTTGACATATTTACGACAATATTACATCCCGACAATTGACCATTGGGGGTCTGCCTTATGCTTTAATATGGACGACCGTCGTGCATACAATCTGAAGACGATTGTGGGTTCGCCCTATGCTTTAACACTGGACGACCGGCAGTGTTTCACGGGAACTGTTTTTGCGATGTTTTTACATCAGAAAAAAACTGTTTTCAGCGAGCGTGCATAAATATATCGCAGAATGTGACAGTTTTGCCTCTTATATGCGTGTAAATACGGTAACTCTACCGATTTACCGCTGTTTATGTTCAAATTTTCGTGAAGTCACAGATATCCGTGAAAATAAGCAAATTTGCTCAAAAATCCTGTACACTTTTCAAACCCAAAAAATCCGTAAAAACGGAAAAAATCCGTGAAAACGGCAGGCCTGTTTTATGTATTAGCTTATTTCACCACACTAACGCATGTCACAATATGATTTTCTGGAAAACCCTTACACTTACTTAGACTGGCTAAAACAACCTTCAAACAAATGTATTTTCATTGAGTTTTCAAATTTTGATGCATAGGCCTAATTTTTGAGAAGTAGGCCTATTGCAATTTAAAATTTGTATTCAACATGTTTTTCCCAAAGTGTATGTAGGCCTACATTCAATTATTTATATGTGTAAAAGTATTTGAAGGTTCTAATTATAGGCCTACAATATAACTGAATTGGTATTTTCATTATTACAAGTTTTTGATCCCTTTTTGATATTTTTTTGATTTTTGATCGATGAACACCAATCAGGTTTCACTGTGCGTTATTGACATTTTTCCCAAGATGATGAGATTTTTTCCGGAGATTGGCTCCGGAAACAACCCTTGACTAGAAGGTATATCTGTATTCTGACGATCGTCTCCGTGTTGCTCAGGCCAGTTCCCGCGGTGTTTCGGAGACCCGATGCGCAAGAAGGCGGTGGAGGACATCAGCCGTCCGCTCCAGCACTCGTTCATACACACTGGGCACGGGTCGCCAATCGGCCAGTCGTGGGGCAGCCCGGCGTTCATCGACGAGGTCTACCTGAAGAACCCGATGGAACCGCCCGACGTTCTGGGCATGGCGCAGGAACCGGGCGCGGCGCCCAAGCTGCCCGACAGGAAGAAAAGTGAGTGCGAGAAGAAGTCCGGGTCTTTGAGTAGCTCCGAGGTTTAGATTGGGCCTATCTTCAGTAACCTCTTTAGTACGTTTTCAGAGGACCAGACTGAAAAAACTTACGAGCGTGAAAATGTATTCACTGACTCTTACTTAAATCATAACAGTTGTCAAACCAAATGTGTCCTTAAACTCAACGTCATGATTAACAATTTGCCTGTAATAAGATGTCTGTTAACACTGGCGTCGGAACCGGGGGGGGCAGGGGGGGCAATGCCCCCCCCAACTTTCGGCCAGAGGGGGGCAAGAAAAAGGTCTTGCAAAAAAAATTGAAAAGACGAGAAATAGAAGAGACGAAAAAAAGAAGGAAGAGAGAAGGAAAGAAAGAAAAAAAAAAAGAAAGAGTAAGAAGGAAAGATGTAGACCTATTTAGATAGATAAAATCGTACACAGATTCATATTTCACATTGCATAGAAAATCAAATATCAGATGGGCACCTTCAGTTTTAGGAGAAAATTGATTTTTGCATCTAAATCTCATCTGGAACACGTTGAACCATATTAAAAAAGGAATTTTATGTACTGTTTCGAAATGACAGTTCTGGTAAGTAGTTTATGACTTATGAGTTTGCAGAAATCAACAAACAACCATTATGCTTCTTTCAGATATAAATTATTCATTACAATTTTTGTAAATTTTGTAAATTTCCAAAATTCCAACAGTCGTAACAATGACAATACAATGCAATGGAGAAAGGGAACTTCCAATAAGGGTCGTTCGGTGACTGCCAGGGGCGTCAAATTCAAGGGGCGCTATCGGCGCACATTTGTAACATTCTATTAATAGTAATATGCCATAAATCGTATTCTATTTTACTTGTGCATTATTGGGTGGAGAAAATGTTATCATTCGAACAGCATTGTTATCGAAAGACATAGATTTTTCTTGGATCAGCCATTCAGCAAAACTAGCTCTTACCACACTAAAGAATTCATGAATTCCAGAAATTTCATCCAATTCCCAAACCCGTAGAATCGCATTTAAGAGGATGAATTCACAAAAATTTCCCTGCGGGGCTTGGTTCCTCCCTCACTCGCATTCACTTTCACTATGCGCATATAGTTTTTGGGGCTCATAATTTAGTCCTTGCCCGTGGCGCTAAAATGAGCCAGACTGACCCTGCAGTTACAATAACTATGTTTGGCAAATATCAGTTGGGCACATCTAGTTCTTCAAAACAATTAATTTTGTCATCTAAATCTTATCTGAAACACGTTAAATCGTGTTAAAAAAAAGGTAATTTAAAAAAATTCCCTGCGGGGCCAGAGGGGGTCCTTCCCCATTGCCCCCCGCGGGTCGCATGCTTCGCGTTAACTGGCCTTTGTACAACTGTTCTTATATGGCATTTTCTTTTCAAACTGAGATCCCCCCCTCCCCATCTTGGTATTCTCAGTATTTTGTCCTTCTATCCTGAAAAATACTCAAATGTTATTGAATGTGTGGCACCCCATACTTCCTTCCTCCGTGGGTCGCAATTTTTGAGCTTGCCCTCCCCTACTTTGAAAACGTTCCGACGCCCCTGGTTACCGGCACATGTAGCGTAGTGGTTTACTCGCTCGCTTCATATGATCCGAGAGGTTTTCTGACCCGGTTCGATTCCTGCCGCCGTCCATCTTTACAGGGTTGTTTCGTGGTCTCCCTTTGTAGTCTAGGCTAATGCCGGGATGGTTACCGCAGTATAGGCCACAACCGCTTCCTTTGCAATATCCTTTCAATTACCCAAGAAACCTTAATCTCATCATCCCATCATCTCATTAATCATCCATCCAATGCCATTAGATCTGCGACATCATAACAGTGCATTGTTGAACCCAATATAAAAAATTAAAAATACAATGTCTGTTTTTTACGTGTATTGTAGAAACGGCGCAGCAGGCTGCCAAGTCTCGCAACTCCACCAAGCCGTTCAACTACGCCAAGTTCACCAACGAGGTGGCGCACCGCAAGGCCAGTGAGGTGGCGCAGCGAAGGGTGGGTGAAGGGGAGCGACTGCCGAGCCTGGGAGACCCAAGGTCGGTGGACGCGGTGCTGATCGACCTGACCAACGGGGGGGACGGCCGGGGGGCGGCGGGGCAGGACATGAGACAGGTGAGGGGGCTGCATAGCATTTGATTGAAAGACTAAATGTTCAACAGATCAAATGATCAAACTGTCTGATAAACGAACACACCCTCCTTCATTCTTAATTCGATTATTCAAATGCGGTTGTAATTAAAAGAATAGTGTACCGGTATGAAGTATTTTGATAGTTCAAATTTTCCTAAATCAAAATATGTATTTTTGGTTCCATTGGATTTTGTATTAAAGAGGGCTTACTGTGAATTGATTAATTGAGCAGACATTCTTGTATTTCTCTACTCCAGATAAGCAATTTTTCACGTTGGGCCTGGGATTGCTTTAAGCGACACAACTTTGAGCAGTCAACTCCGAACTCGTAGCTCTGAACGTCAACTTCGTGTCCTACCGAGGGCTCTTCTCTTGCTTCGTCACCCAGTCCGTCCATTTTCTCCTTCAAACTAATATTGATCCTCTGGGCCAAAATTTGATTCCCCTCCCCCCCCCCCCAATTGGACCATTTATTACTTCTAATAATTTTCAATGCTATAATGTTGGAATGTTTTCACCAAACGCAGTCGTTTGAGCAACAACCGAGCCACCACCAGTTGTCGAGCTCGATCCTGGACGAGCCGATCGATTGCGCCCCGAGCGAGGATGACTCCGACGTGTCGAGCTGGGGCGACCCGCGACGGTACGACCACAGTTACGCCAACTTACCGGCGCCGATATCGTACAGCTACGATCCGCCAGAAGCAGACGAGCCTCCCCAACAGACACAGCAGTGGAGAAATGTGACGGTCAGTTTGACAGAAATATTTTTTATTCATTATTTATTTGTATACATATATATTATTTTTAATAATAAATGGAAAATGGTAAGAGAAAGTCTTTGGTGATATGGGAATATGAGACGAGGGAGAATACCGAGACCAATGTTTGAGATAACAGAAAACAGTGGAGTTGTGAGAAGAGTTTTGGAGTCCATAGGTCTACATCCAGATTGTCTTGCTTCTAAGGCTTGCTTCTATTAAGATATGTTTGTCTCTGTCTTACAGGCTGCCGTTCAGCGGTCGACGTCACCCGACCCGTTCGACACCTCCCAGATATACGGCTCGACTCGCTACTATTCTCGCGTGACCGCCGATCCCGTACGACCGACGTACAACAACACAAACAGCACGTACCTGAACGTCGACTGCGCCATCGACGCCTCCGAACCGGTCGCGTCACGCGACTGGCCGGAAGACGTACAGGTCGCGCCGTCGGACAAACTGACTGTACTTCCGGTGTCCGTTCCCAATCTGAGCTGGTCCAAAGAATTCCAAAGAAAACCGCCCGCGGACGAATGGCCGCAGGATTTAATCGCGGATAACCAACCTGAAATTGAGGTTATGTCGACATTCTCAAATGTCCCGGACTTGAATTGGTCCAGTGAAATCCTGGCAAAATCTTTACCCAGTGATTTTGCTGGGTTGGCGATCGGTGTGAACGCTAAAACGAGTGAAAACGTAGAATCCCCAGTAAAACAATTAGACGCGAAGTTTATAGCGGAGTTAGAAAAACATTTAGGAGAAAAAGAAGCTAGTGCCAATTCATTGAACGGTTTGAGATCGTCGAATTCGATAGCCTCGCCGAATCAAAACAATGTCGTTCGTAAAAGTGAGTCTCCCACAGTGATACCAACGCTAAGGCCTCCACCACCTTCCAACAAGTTATCGCACAAAGCTTTACCGCTCGTTCAGAATACTCCCAACGTTACGCAACCGGACGCGCAAACTTCAATCATGCAAACTCCACTTCCTCTTGGCTACGACTCGAAAGTTCAAAACTCTTTATATTGTAAAACCGTAAATCTAAGACAGAACGAATCGCCGAACAAAGCCGCAAGATCGTTGAGTGTTTGTTTACCGAACGCACAGTATTACCCTCAAGAAAGCATCATGACGACTAGCAGCGGAAGTAACTACGGCAGCTTGTCTAAGAGTGACGTCAGTTCGTCGAACTACGGAACGGTGGGCCGCCAGCCAAACTATCCTAATTACCAGCAGTATTTCCCGCAGGCAAACGCGCCCGCTTTTCAAGACAAGACGGTCCTAGTCCCGAACCCTCTTCCCTCGTTTCAATCCGCCTTCCAAAACAGCGTGCCAAATACCGCGTCGAACCAACAAAGTGCGGTTAGGTGGGGCGACGGCGATGTCTCTCCGTCGCAGATGTTCCCACCGTCGTCGTTCGACTCGCCGAAGCGGGTTGTGCGAAGTCACCAGCAAGAGATGCGAGCGCTACAGTTGCAGCTCGGGCGACCGCACTCGACCGTGGGACTGCCTGCCGTCGAGCCGGACTCGTGGCGGACAGGGTTCGGTGGCGCTAGCGGGCACAACGGTGGCGCGGCCGGCGGCGTACAGTACGGCGTGGCCAAGTACGGCACGATGCCGACCAATATGGACAGGAACGCGGTGATCGAGAAGCAGCGTAAGGAGTTCCAGTTTTACCAGAATAACGGAGGGAAATTGATGGAAGCCGACAAATCGGTAAGTGTCCACCAATCTACATACGATTAGTCTTTTAAATTATTGTTGGAATCAGAGTTATATGTCGTGACTCGTGAATCTAAGTCACTGCATAGTGTTACAGCAGCATTACAAATAGAAATAATAGATTATTCTTATTCTAGTTTATTTCCTGTCTGTAGCCACAGCTTTCAAGTACGCACCCTTGTAGATCATTTGAATGTTTGGTTTAGGTTGTTGACTATTGGATGGTTTCTAGCGTAATGCCAGTACCGACTTATGATGGAATGCACGTACTGAATTCAGCGAACGATAGGTTTTATTTCGTTTGGCATCTCGCTTTAGTATTGGAAGCCCTGGAAGCTTTCACCCCGCAAACTACCGCGACAGTAGTTTTCAGAGTTTATCAAATAAATTTGTATTTCACTTTGATACTAAACAAATGAGTTACGTTTATAGTAGTATCAAACAGGAATTTCTAATTCATTTCAGAAATGATGGTAGGCCTATTAGAGAATTTTATCAACTACATATACGATAAAACCTTCATTCATCGTTCCTCAATCCATTCTTTAATTTATTCTGCTCCTCCTTCTTATGACCAAATGTAAATTTTCCTGCGCAGATATTTTCACCTGGTCCATTGAAAATTATCAATTGACGTTTCACCGTACCGAGCTACGTACGTTATTGCTGGCACGAACAATTGAATATTTCTAGAAACGCGTGTCTGCTCTTGAAATAATTGAACCCGCTTCTATCACCCTTTATGCTCGTAGCCGGCTAGTTGCTCAAGACGCATGTTCTCTGTTGTTACGACAGATGGCGCTGCTAGTGAGCGGGGAGCTGCGTAAGGAGAAGGTGTCGCGCTTGCTACGTGACATAGGGGATGCCACCGAGGAGGAGTGTCTGGCCTCGCTGCAGGCTACCGCGTGGGACGTGATGGCCGCTGCTAGGCACATGAAGCTCGAACGACTGCTCCGGTAAGAGACCTGCGCTTGTCGATATCTAGCCCACGGCAGGCCTACTCATTTTGGCTTTTGTATGTTTGTATGTTGTATGTTGACCTGACTCTTAGTCTCTGGACACCAAAAAAATATTATAATTTCTGAAATATAGATGATGATTTCTAGTTGTTTAAAATTTGGGAAATAAATATTGTCCTTATTCAGTAATATCTAACTTCAGAGTTGTGGTGTCCTTTAATAATTAATAACTTGCGTTGATAGACACATTTTTGTTTCGTAAAATATTGTGTAACTTGTCAGCACACAATGGAGACATTTGGCAAGGTCGCATAAAGTGAAGAATAAAAATGTATTTATTAAGATAATTATCAAAAAACTCGGAGCTTACTCGGATTTATTTTCAATAGGCTATCCACTTCACTAAATTACAAGAAAATAACAGTAATTAAATAAAAATCAGAATAATCTTTTGTAGGCTTCTAGCTTTCGAATGGAGTTTGGAAACATTTTAAACAGTTGAATGTATAATAAATTAATAATGATACTGGGGACTAATGTATCGATCATTGAACAAAACTGTGAGCATCAACTTCACACAATCATCAATTAGATCTACCAGTAATCCCATAACTGATGATCGATAATTGGTAGCATCGTAAGACATTACTTTTGATTCTGGTTCCAGGTTGGGTCTAGCTTCCCGCCACCAATGTGAGATGGCGCTGCAGAAGTCCGACTGGAGTCTAGAAGTTGCCGCGTCGTCGATCCTAGACGAAATGTCCAAATAACGCAGTTTCATCAATAATCTCAACGAGCATCATCAACTCCATCACCACGAAGATGAGCAAGTCTTATAGGTCTATTTGTATTGACAAAATGTGAAGGGGCGAACCAACCGTGGACGAGTAGCGTGGTAAAGGGGAGACGGTCGATCTCTCGTGGATACAATAATTATTGATCTAGCCTCTTGAAAAATTTCAAGCACGGTTCCCACTAGAATTTTTTTCTGGTCTTCCAACATGAGGTTGCACACTGGTTTCCACATATTATTTTGCGGCAATCCCAGCTTTTGAATATCAAATCCGAGGGGTTTACAACTGGCAAATTAGGTGTACACCTGATTTCAGAGATTTCAAGATATTTCATATGGATTTCAAGTGATTTCAGGGATTTCAATGGGATTTCATGGCAAGTGTACACCGGATTTCTGGCGTTGTTATCCCTCGATGAAATCCAGTGTCTTAATGATCAGACCAGAAGTCAATTGCCGTGGCAACGTAACAACTTTTTACACCTAAAAATTTGACGTCCGAAAAACGTCCGTTGAACCCATGTTGACGACACGATTTCTAACCGAAAGAAGAATTTTCGGTTGCTCTCTGGTTTGTGATTGTACCAAGTGTAATATTGTTGAGAAATCGTGAGGGACGACAAGTTGCGACGTGGTGGGAACCCTGCTTTGAAGTCTGATGTGTCTGTTCTTAATCGGACCATGGATCTAGATGGCGGTAGTTCACCTTTTTATTGTTACAGCAATGATAGACCAACTGTATCGATGCGTGAAAACGGCAAGATCAACCTTCAAGCCGGTAACATTATTCGCGTTTCTTACGTTGCTGCTTATTATATTTTAAGCTGATGAACCTTACAGGTATTGAACAACAACCATGAAAATTGACAAGTTTGCACTGGTAACAATTTGTCTACTTTTCGCGTTCACGTTTAGGTCCGGTTTTACGAATAGTACATTTGTGGCTCGAGCAATAATTAGCAGATAACCTTGTCATTGCCCTTGGTTATAATGATATTTTCGTACTTTAATTAGCTTAATTGACGTATTTTTATTGTCCGTAAAACGCTTTTCAACTACTGGTATGACACGTCAACTATCGTACATGAATGAAATAATGCCTACGCCTTGAGATGAAGACTCGATAATTTCTACTAAGGCCCAGTTTTACAAATTGATAGTTAGTGGATTAAGCAATACTTGGCAGAATAAGTTGTTACCACCCTTGGTTATGTATGTTATTTTCGTACCTTCAACTAATAGTTAGGCCTTAGCGGATTAGTATTTAACCAAGATTCGTAAAACTGGCTCTAAATGGTTAGCGAAAACACTGCTATTTCAGTCTTCTTTCTATGGAAGGGAGTCGTGTTTACGTATAGGTGTCCTCGATATTGGATTCTTGTGTGATTTGTAAACGAAGTGAGCAGGCTGCGTCTGCCCTCCGAGACGCGAATAGAAATTCGCGTGAATTTAACGTCTGTATGTGCATCTTGAATGTACTCTATTTTTACAAAAATGCATTTGATTGCATTTAAAAATCAATGAACATTTCACTCAAAATTGTTTATTGAAGGGTGAATGTTCATTTGATGTCAAATAAAAATGTCATCGAGATTATTTTTCACATTGAAAATATACTTTTATGATTATTATTGTGTGATTTCATAGAAGAATTTGTTCATTATCAAGTTGAAGTCGACGCAACAGTTTTCTGTCGCCAAAAAACTTTGTTTTTCTCTTCTTGAAATGAAGTAAATGTTAGGGCCTTCAAAATACTTAACCGTCCATTTTTTGTCAAGCTGTTGACAGTTCAAACCCGTCGGATGTCATAGTAAACACAAAGAAACTTGTCGATATTCACGAAGTAATGCTTCGTTAATGTCCTCACTCACTAGTTCAGCAACTGTAGTTCAGCAAGTTCCCCAAAAGTATTTTAAATTGATGATGAAACATGGATAAATACCCAAGCTGCTTTCTATAACATGCATATATATCCTTCCTATCTTCTTCATAACCTTTGTAAGTAATTTTAACTCGATTATTGTTCATGCAATCATATTACATGATAATGTAATATCAACTCGATTGTTATTTGATTGTATAATCATATATTAGCAGGCTAATATTATTGAGTACGCAGTCGATGAGTTCTCCATCTTGCAGTGAACTCACCGAACTGTACAGTTAGGTTTAAGTTTGATAATTATTAGTGCTTCTGTGATCAGTACGTTATGGTGTGTAGGCTTTGTTGCTTCTTCAATCGTTAGCGACCAGTTAGGCATAGGTGTGCGCACAGGGACGGTCTGTTATACACGGTTTATACTGTATTCTTTACGCTGTTTCTCTCTCCTCGTAAATATCGAGAATGAAGGCGTATACACAACTGAAATTAGGAGTAAACTTGCCTTTGAGAGCAAAGTGTGCCCAGTGATATTTAACTTTCCCATTCACAACATAACGTACGTACCTACATGGCCTTAAGAACAATGTTTGTAAACTCCGAACATTGCTCCTAATTTTACTTCAAGCTAGCGGCGGCCAATTGGATTACTAAATGGACAACAATATGAGTAAGAGGTCACTTGGATCAGCTGCTGATATTAAACGAGCTATGTTATTGGCCAATGTATTGTATTGGGTCTCACAATGTACTGTAATGATAGCTATTAACTAAGAACCATTGACGTACCGGCACATGTAGCGTTGTGGTTAGCGCGCTCGCTTCATGTGATCCGGAAGGTGAGGGGAATTTCGAACCCAGTT
Organism: Brachyptera putata; assembly: GCA_907164805.1. NCBI lineage: Eukaryota > Metazoa > Arthropoda > Insecta > Plecoptera > Taeniopterygidae > Brachyptera > Brachyptera putata. Next base: position 17,011,620 of record OU015471.1, on the reverse strand, counting down.
GGATCCCTGCCGCAGCCCATCTTTACAGTTTTTTTTTTCTGGTTTCGCTCTGTACTCTAGGGCAGGCTAATGCCGGGATGGTTCCCACAATATAGGCCTCTACCGCTTCCTTTCCACTATCCTTCCCATTACCCAAGAAACCTTCATCTCATCAATCATCCATCCGACGCCAGTAGATCTTCGCTATCATTACAGTGCGTCCCCAATATATATATAAAAAAAAAAATAACATTGGCGTCTGATGGATGGTTAATGAGCTGATGTAGTGATGAGATGAAGGTTTTTTAGGTCAAGGGAAAAATACTGGGAAGTAAGCGGTTATGAGTGACCTATATTGTAGGAATCATCCCAACATTAGTCTAGGCTACAGAGAGAAAGGAAAAAACACTGTAAAGATGGATGGTGTCGTGGTTCCATCCGAGGTCCAATCTGCCCCTCACCTCTGGTCATAAGGAGTTGGCGTGTTGGTACCGAGCTACATGTGCCGATACCTGATTCGCTGTTTTTACATTTGTTGTGACTGACCGTGAAAACTTGCTCCCGCTCGTGAAGTTACGTTGACTCCAAATTTACGTTGTGAATGTGTCGTAAGGCTACTGTAGTTAGTTAGGATAAGTAAAGTTTAAAGCTTTTAATAGTTTGTACACGAATTTGCTCAAGAACGGAACGTGAATGGAGAGGAGCGTTTTAAACAGAGTTCCGACAGATGTGTTCCCAAAACTGGTGATTAAAATGCGGAAGGCTACAAATTTATTTTTCAAGTCAAATAGTATTTTACATTTAAATTCCACCAATTTATATTGGAAGACACCAGCAGGGTGGGCATTTGGTCTCCCGTGATCCTTTCATTTATAAACCATACCAGTTTGATTAAAATATATTTTGAAATAAATGATGGAAAATTTTTCTCTTCTCTCGAGGTCAATTCGAGGCGTTAATATCCTAGACAAATGCAAGGACTTATTTTTGTCATATTAATAATGATACGTATATGTTGGAAGCTTAAATTTCATAAGAGAGGCAACAAATAGATGAAGTTTCGTATTGGTTACTTGATTCTAGTGACGTTCGTCCCCACAAACTTGAAGAGAAACGTACCGGTACCAATGATATCGTATTGTCGACTACAAAAGTCTTGAAGGAATGGTCTTTTATATTTTATTATTGACGAAGAATATAATTGATGTTCTATTTTTTATAATAATTGATATTGGCCAAAAGATTTCACTCTTGACCACCAAGAATGTAAAATGTTGCGTTTCTTACAAAATATGGCTCGATTATCGTGTATTTGTGAATTATTTTCACGGCCCATTAAAAGTTCATATAAAGTATACAATCTGTGTCAGGTTTGCATTGGTAGGTTACATTTTTCATTTCACTATTAACCTTTTAACTGCTGAGTTTTCTGACACCAGCTGTACCCCCTGTGCTGAGTTTTTTTTCCGAAAATACAATAGTTTGTACAAATCGTTCCAGTTACTACATTTATGATCATTTTCCCATAATTTTTCGACCTTATCACAGGAATGATGAGTTCCTCAATATCGGTTGGAGAAAGCACATTATTTTGCCAAGCCAGCCCGCCAACATTAGCCATTTTCACTCGACTTGGAATCATAGTTTGACGTTTGAGTCGTTGACAAAACTTTCGTCTGAATAAACGCTACTACTTATGAAATATATCGAAAGTCGACGTTGTTCTCAAGCAGTACATATGTTCGGCCAATAGATCGCGCAAAGCACAAAAAAAATCAGGTCGATAACTGAAGTTTGCCGGCCAGTAGAAAATAAACAGTAAAGCGCGGTATTCAAAACGCGGATACGCGTGCATAGCTCGGTGGGCACGGCGGGCTAAAACGCGTATACGCGTGTGTAGCAGTTGAAAGGTTAATAATTTTATTTTGTATTTCTGTGTCGGAGCTCTGTATTATTTCCAAGTGGAGTTGCATCCTGTTATGTCTAAAATAACGAGTCTGCATAACCGTCAGTATTACTGTAATCTTATGTCTCGCTAATCTAAATAATAACCATCAGTAAAAATATATTATAATAGTGACGTCAATCTTGTAATCGCACTGAATGTTCATCGCACATATTGATTCCCGCCCCAAGCTCGACAGCCGTGTTCGGGGAAGTACGCTCGTGAGTAGTTGCATAGGTGAATCTATTTTTTCAACTTTCAAACCAAACGAATTTGTTTCACCAAATACAAGTGAAAGAAACGATTGTCAAACGTTCGTTCGTTTTCTCGGCATACTTCCCCAAGAGATTTCATTTCCTTTACGTTGCATCGGTTTGTCGAGCTCGGGAGTGCGAGATTCAATCCTACATTGTACGTGAACGTATGCCTTTCTATACTACAATATACTCGTGTTATCTGAACAATATAATCAAATGATGTATGTAACTAACAGTACAACCGTTGATACAACAGCAATAACAGCACATAGGCTACAATAGTGATATTGATATTAATACCTAGTAATTTACCTACAATAATATTATTCAAGTTCAATATACTCTTATATATATTATATACGCAAACTGTATCGGCCGCCTGTTTGGTTCAGTGAGCCGAGGGTCTGTTTTGGACTCTTTACCACTTGAAATTTCGTCCTAGGCATATCTAGCTCTTGGGGACTAGGAATTTTTGTGGTTGATGTTCCTAAAAGTCTAGTTACTAATGGCAATAATAATTTATATATAATGACGAGTCGATGTTTTTTAGACTGAAACGACTCGACATATTTTGTAGCCCACCTCGTACGCAGGGCTAGGATTTTGTGCAAACACAAAGATTGAATTTGTTGCTGTAGTCACTAAGCTTTTAATAAACATCAAACAGTTGAAGTCATAATTTCTTGGAGCTAGCTAGGACAAGGATTGCACTTTAGCAGTAAGTTAAAGTCAAGTCTGCTGTGAATTGGGATGAGAACTGTAAGGCATGTTTTTTTTGTAAACATCATTCATCTATCACCCGCTCATTCATACCCTCAATTAACGTGTTGGAGCAATAATCATGATCATAAATTCTGTTTGAAGCACTTTTATTTTGTTGTATTAATTGTGAATATTTCAGTGATGATGCATAATTAGAATATAATTCCACAAAATATCACTGGAGTATAAAATCACCCAGTAGAATGTTTTTAGTGCATTTGGTTTACTTGTATCCACAAAAGAAAAAGTTCGTCTACCAGCGTAACAAATACAAATATCACCGTTATATTTGTATCGCTTTGGTATTATGAGAGTCGGTAATATTTCAGGACGAGATTTACGCTTAGGCATAACTACGTCTCCCAAAGGCGTTCAATTTTTGAAGCTATAAAGAGTTTACTACAATTTTACAATTGTCTAGTTAGTAGACGACCTACTTCTTCAGTGGATGCAAGTAGACAGTTGGTTTTGTTCAATGACGAATGTGTGACAAAGAAAATGCCTCTAATGAAAATGCTCTTAACCAATAGAATCCAAGTTAGAATGATACGGGTGACGTACATAATAGCAAATACCGCAGAACGACTGTCAAGACCTCACTCACTCGTTTGACACATCTGCGAAATAATTTTATAACTGCGGCAAATTGAAATAATATCACTATTCCGTTGTGAAAGTACGGAATTAAATCGATATATGTACGAAATATGAATATTTAATTTTTGAAAATTCTGTCATTTTTTAAAATCAATTCAACTGAGTGCATATCAATGTACAGCACACGAAGAAGTCTGATATCATTTAATCAATAATTTTTATGAATTTTAAATTTAAATGTCTCGTGCATACATTAATCTTCTATTCCAAATAACTTGATCCCCTTGAATTTTTTGATACAAAGGCAGAGGCTGCATTGTAGGGCCTATACAAAACTACATTTATTTTCATTTTTCAAAGTTTATCTTGCCATCAAGTGGGGGTATTCGCTACGATTACGTCACCCGTGTCTTTAATTGATAAACGTCTTCACTCCCCATTTCCTCCCAACTTGGGACCTTCCTCGTAGAAATGTAATTAGGAACAATTATTATAATTATTTATTATACGCTCTTTTACATTGTAAAGTTCTGTTTTAACATGTTGTTAATATTATGCTGATCTAGTAAATTTACATGTAATATTTGATATGAGAGTGCAACCTGTTTTATTATGCACTGTATATTTATTATAAGTCTTGTTCTGTGTTTAGAAATATTATGTTTGCCTACTTGTTACATCGCTTGAATCTTGTGACGTTGTAAACTTGCAATGTTTGAAAATGAGATTGGAAAACATTAAATTATTTTACTATGTATGATTGTGATAATTTATTGAAAAACAAAACCCTGGATGGATAAGGAATGGAAAGGAAATAGGAATAATAATAGGACAGAAAGCAAAGGGAAGCTGAGCAACACACCAGACTACGGGACGTAATGGGACAATCCGTTAACGACAATCCTGGCCAATGAAAAATATGTACAAATTTACTGTCTTACTTTATAAACCTACCGATTGCGAGTAATCTAGTAGTGATAATACAAGGAACTAACTTTACAAAATTACGTTTACCTCGGCTCAGCTTTAGCAGCGGTCACCTGAAATGACAATATTTGAGGGTTGCAGAAGGCATGCAGTATAGTTTCTTAATGAAGATTAGGTAGAGCAGCAATCGGTAGGTTCAAGGAGAATACTCATGAAATAGAACAAGATTTACAGCTGAGTGAAACCACCAGGTAAGCTTGATACATCTTCTTTTAAATCTAAAGTTCAATTTATAAGCATTTGTCACCCCAGACAACTGTTGGATGATATGCATATCCAAATATCGTTATTATTTTCGTATTAGGCCTATGACTTGATATTTCAGAATTGATTTCATAAAACTTGTCTGATTCCATTTTATTATTTGTGCCAGAAATAAATGCATAATTTTTCGTACGTAATGATAACAATGTCAAACGTTCACTGATGTTTGTGATTAGTTTTCATGATGTAGGATCGTTTCTAGGCTTACGTGTAAGGCGGGATGCCTACCTTGAACATTTCTATTGTATTTAGCATACAATAAAAATGTTCAAGGTCTAATAACACGGACCAATAAACATTAAGAAAAGCAGAAATAAGTCAGTAAATTAACAGTATCCTGTATTTGCCTGGCTAGTGTCTATTCTATAATAAATTAATAGTGTATCTCAATTTTTAAAATAGGTAGACATTTTCATGTTTTTATTACGTAATTCTCAAGGAAACCCATTGTTTATTTTATCACATGGCCCCTAAATAGGCCTACTTTCACTTGTCTTTTCTTATGAAGCTTAATTCCTAATCAGTAGCTATGTCTTACCGGTAATTCATCACCTTATTTCTCATTATATATCCCTTTCCTCATATTATTCCCTGTCGAGATGTTTCTAGCATCGTCTTACAGTTATTATACAGCTGTAGTACGTTACTGGCCTTGAGACAATTGAGTATTATTGTCTGTGGTCAGTGAAAACCTGTTTGACTTTTCATGAATTTCCTTTCTGATATTTTGATTTCTAAATTACCTTGGACCTCTTTCAGTCTCAATACAGAATATTTACATACCGGTACTTGGATACCCTCTACTTGATTATACCTGCAATAGTTCAAGCTATTATAACGGGAGAATAAACTTGGATGACAATTGCAATTATTTGTATCAGGTCTAGATATAAGCACACTTGGCAAATACCGTACATAATAAAGTTTGTACACTTGCTATAGGAGCAGTATATGGATGGACAAGAAATAAAATTGAAATCCACAGTCAATCTGATACAACGCAATAGTTTTCCATACCATCTAACAGCTAGGCTATTAGTGGACAATTATAATTATTCTACGGACAATGTAAAGGATAAAATTAATTACAATGAATCGATAATCAATAAATGCAAACTAATGTTTATCCCTGCTGTACTCGGGTAATCATTAGTTCATCACAAATTAATTGCTCTAAAATACACAATTTTATGATGAATGATTGAAGCCATATTTGAGGTTTACGGCCCGTCGACATCTAGGTCATTTTGGATGAAACTTGACAGCCTTTTCTTCGAAATATAGTTAGGTCCATCTTTGCTATCTTTATGGAATTTGGCGAACTGTCTATAGCTCAATCAGTCAAGTATTTCCCTTGAGAACTGTAGCTGATGAATCGGGTGTGGGTTCGAGTCCTGCACAAGGCTTCAGTTCGATTAAACATTCGTCTATCATCCCCTTATACGTACCCCCCCCCTCAGATAACCCAGTTGTTACTTGTTGATGGGATCGTTAAGCACAACAATCAATAATGTGGGATACATTGTACCAGTCAGATTCACATCATTTGATTTCATCTGAGTCTAGAGATAGAGGAATTAAAACCTATACACACTGACGTTTATCAAATGCAATACCGTTACACCGAAATGCCACAACTACTTATATTACAAACCATGATAATTAGATGCCCATTGTCTGAGTGGGTTTATCCCCAATAAATGAGCAGAAATAAATTCTAATGACTGGTATTAGCCCCATCTTAGCCCTATACTGAAATGCCAGCCACATAGGATATTTTCAAGACCCGATAAATATGAATAAAAGTATAGGTCTATCCCTGGGAATATGTGGACAGAACTCGAGAGTAGATCGTCAACATTGATATAATATAGAAATTAACAAACAAGCCGCCTATACGTAGCTAGTAAATGATTGCTCAGAAAAGAGTAGGCAGCTATAACTCGGTGACAAGGTTTAGTTTAGACACTTCATAAGCCTACATACGCGATATTTTCCTTTATATTTGAACACAAACCTATGGGGTGGTTTAAAATATGATTAGTTGAGGTTTTGAGAGACAATATCTAGCATTAATAAACCTGCAAGTAGCATTGAATTATTAGAATATGCGTCCATTGGGCGACTTATTTAAACCGACGGCCGAGTCTATTGACCCTGACGGCAACAGGTGGGATTCGTTGTTTGCCAGTAGTTTTCCCTGGACGAATTATGTGGCACCTCGTAATAAATACAGATGTGACTATCTAAGAGGATCTACATATACAGGTATATATGAAACCATGTATTTAAGTTGATTAATTACATTCTCATTGGGTTCGTGTAGGCTTTTGTCATGTTTTCATGCCAATAAATCTGATTTTATAATGAATATATCTAGGCTTATTGTTAAGCCTATTAGTGTTTGATAGCATCAATTTGAAGGCAATTTAATTATTTCAATCGTGATTATTGTCACTTCTTATCATCCCGATTCTGAATGAAAATGAATAGATTTAATCTATGATAGGGAGTTGTAATTGGTTTCGGCTGGAGATAAATTCCATCTAGAATGGTCACCATTTTTTCATCCCCGTCGGTTTTTCGGCTTATTGGTGCCAACCTTACAAAAATTAGGCACGAATAAAAACTAATCATCAGACACTTTTTTAGATGGAATTTGTGAAATGTAAGATAAAAATACAGAAAAGAATATTGGGGATAATTTTCAAGTGAAAATTGGGTTTGAAACAAGCTTCAGAAAAGGCTTTTTAAATTTGTTAGATATTATTTAATTTTTATCAAGTTCATCGATTTTGCTTCGATCTGTTCGATTTCTTGTCATTGTTCTCAGCCAATCAGAAGCGTCGATCGTAGGAGGATGATTCGGTTAGAAGGGAAAATTAGAACGAAAATCATTCTGCCGGAGGGCACCAGCGAGTAAAGTCTCCACGCAGGAGCTCCGAGAAAACGTTCGAATTTTGGGGTAATATTAGAGAAAATATCACGTGGACGGTTTTTCGTAGTGAATCTAAATTATTTTAACCGTGTTAATTATTTTATTGAATGGTGATATTAATTAAGTTTCAACTGATAATCTCCAGGATTAAACTAATCTACTCGGTAAGTCTCTCTGACAATCTGACCTTGCTTTTAAGTTTCACCCTTCAATGTAATCTCGGCTCATTACTTCATCGTATCCTTATTATTAACACATCATGATTATTGTTTGCCCCACGACCCCACCAACAGCTAGTTTATTTGAGGGTACGAATGAGTGGATGATAATTAGGCCTATATGGATGACATGGAATTCATGCCTCATGCCTCTTGCCTATAAAATTAATGTGACTATATATAAAATCTGGAGCTGTGCCTTTTATTTATTTATTTATTTATTTATTAAATTCTTCTGCCAGTAGGTTTACAACATTCTTAAGATCCTTGGATCTTAAGGTGCTTAGATCTAAAGGCTCTTAGAAGACTGTGAGCCGGGGGCATCACAGATTAATAATTCTTCATCAATTTAATTTATGTCTATTCGAGGGGTTTAAGATTTCAGGGGATTTAAAGACATTTCATACGGATTTCAAAGGGATTTCAAGGGGATGTGAATGGGATTTCATGGCAATTGTACACCGGATTTCAGGAATTGTTAACCCCTCTTATCTATTCTAATTTAACGACGCACGATTAATTTAATCTGACGTCAGTTATGACACTTGATTTGTTGCATGGCTTCGGTGGTTGATGAATGAGATAAAGGGAAGATGGGAGTATGTCATTTTTGGTAGTATAGGCCTATAGACAGTAGAAAGTGGCAAGTAAGCGCTTGTGGATTGTTTCTGAGGAACCATCCTGGTTTTCACGTGCTTGTTTGTTGTTTTATAAATAATATTAAGTGTGACCTAACTAAATAGTTCTTTGGATACGGTAGGTCCTAATTGGATTAGCGAAGCGAAGACTCAATTACACTGTAGGTCTACTCGGAAAAACGGGATTAGAACGGATTAGACTACTATGAAACGTGATGACAGCTGTATACATTTATACACCTTGAGGGGTCTCCTTTTATATTTATGACTCATTCTCAAAAATTTCTTCGATGATAAAGAAGGCCTTGTTTTAATCGTTCTCCATTATTTGGTGACACTTGTTGCTTGGATTTAATTGGTTTTCTTAATTGCTTTAAAACGATGTGTAAAAATGTCATTAAATAATTTTTTATATATAACCGACTGATTGGATTTCAGTGAAAGTTCGAAATAATCTGTATCATTATTATATTGAGATTTGGTGAAAATTTGAATTTTTTCGAAAGACATTTTTTGTACGAAAATTCTTCTCTTGCTTTTTTTTGTCATTATATAATTTTTATATCAAAACGACTGATTTGATTTCAGTGAAAGTTCGAAATAATGTGTATCATTATTATATTGAAATTTGGTGAAAATTTGAATTTTTGCGAAGGACATTTGTTTTACGAAAATTCTTCTCTGGCTTATTCTTATGGGTAATTTGGAAAATGGAAAATTAGTTTTCTCAGAAGTGGTAATACGATTAAAATTAATAATGGTGATAATATTATTTTGAAAACCTTATTACTATTTTATAACCCTTTATTCCCTTTTATAAAAGCGAGCGCTTGACGTGTGACCTACAAAGTAGGGTCGTTCGGACGGGGTAAACCATTAGGGTGGTCTTGACATGCCAAAAGAATTAGTCATTTATTTATAAAGTAACTGATTGAATATACTTCTTTCTTTCATTCTTTCTTCACTTTCTTTGTCTCTCTCTCTCTCTCTCTCTCTCTTTTTCTTTCTTTCTTTCTTTCTTTCTTCCTTTCTTTCTTTGCCTCCCTTTTTTTGATGGTAATTTGTTACAGTACATGCGACCGGGGTTCTATTCCCGCAATAGTCGCCCATCCTGACAGAGTGCCCCGTGGTTTCCCCCTGTCGGCAAAGTGCATTTAAGGATGGTACCTTTATAAGAGGTCACGACCGCTTCCTTCCAATTTTCAAATCTTGATTATAATTAATATGCATTGTTAACCCCAAAATGAAAGCGATTTTAACGAGTTTTTCTTGTTTGACAGTGATGACAAGAACGCCGAAGTACCAACATATGAGAAAATACATCTTACACGCCACGCCACTGTGTTCGCTCATCTCCTTGACGTCATTGTTGGCAGCTCCTGACTCCTGAGTCGCTCACGGAGTTCGCAGTTCTGCCGCTCGGTGATGTGTTAAACTTTCCCTAATGTTGTTTGTGATTGGTTGGCATCGAGTCGAGAGTGAATGATGCGTGATAACCTGCGCATGCGTGTGAATGTGTCAACACGTCTGGCACCTGGACCTTCAGTCCGCCCCAGCCCGCCAGACTGTTGATTTGTTGAATGTAATGAATGGCTCGGTGTTACTATGACAACCAAGCACAAACTTCGGTTAGATATTCACGCAGCTTTGATTAATTTTCCCAACCATCTTTCAGCTCCACTTTAGGTATTATCCAACATGTACATGTCTCCTCTGACCCACAAGCTGCGGGAATCTTAAGGTCAAACCAACTGATTTGAAGATGGTTCACCTTATTGAGAATATCCCGTCTGGATATATCTTAGAACCGGGAACAGTGGTCAGATAACTGACCGCAGAAGAAAGAAAAAAAGAAGACGGCACCCAAACCCTGTTCAGGCTTTCATATGTTACGGGGTGGGATTAATTTTCAGAGTAATCAATTTGTTTTTATGATACACAGATTGCCGATGGAAACATCAGGAGCAATTTGTATCAATGGTATATTATTTAGATTCACAACACAATCCACCAGTACTAATTTTGGTATAATCAACCGGAACAAACTGAGAAACCGGAAGTATTTTACAAACCGGAACTATTTTCTAATGCATGGTGACTTTTTTTAAGGCATAATAATAGGTAGGAGTGACTAGCCACAGAAGAAGAATTGGATTCGAGTCCCCCACATGCATCTTATAGGTCATTTAACCAGCATCATTTTATGATAGTATATTCTCTGTTACATTCTATTGTGGAAATATGTCCATTCTAAAAATAATATCTCTTATTTTTGTATTCATAGTTAATTGCCACTCAATTCATCAATAATATTTACATTTTCTTGATCACCTTCTTCATGAAGTATACATGAAAAAAAACAATATACAGATTATAATATTCTTTTTTTCTCCCACAGTTAAGTTTTCCTTGGAGACTTTGTGGATTTTTTTGAGTAAAAATAAGTAAAAAAAATGGTTCAGTAGAGTTAGTATAAGGAATTAGCTGGGTGAGAAGTCTCGGGTTCGAGACCCTTCACATGCATCTTATAGGTCATATTACCAGCATCATGGTACGGTAGAGTTAGTATAATGAATTATGCGGATAAGAAGTCTCGGGTTCGAGTCCCTTCACATACATCTTATAGGTCATATAACCAGCATCGTGGTACAGTAGAGTTGGTCTAAGGAATGAGCTGGGTGAGAAGTCCCGGGTTCGAGTCCCTCCACATGCATCTTATAGGTCATATAACCAGCATCATGGTACAGTAGAGTTAGTATAAGGAATTAGCTGGGTGAGAAGTCCCGGGTTCGAGTCCCTTCACATGCATCTTATAAATCATACAACCAGCATCATGGTACAGTAGAGTTAGTATAAGGAATGGGCTGGGTGAGAAGTCTCGGGTTCGAGTCCCTTTACATGCATCTTATAGGTCATATAACCAGCATCATGGTACGGTAGAGTTAGTATAAGGAATGAGCTGGGTGAGAAGTCCCGGGTTCGAGTCCCTTCACATGCATCTTATAGGTCATATAACCAGCATCATGGTACAGTAGAGTTAGTGTTAGGAATTAGCTGGTTGAGAAGTCTCGGGTTCGAGAACCTTCACATGCATCTTATAGGTTACACAACCAGCATCATGGTACAGTAGAGTTGGTGTTAGGAATAAGCTGGTTAAGAAGTACCAGGTTCGAGTCCCTTCACATGCATATCATAGGTCACATAACCAGCATCATGGTACAGTAGAGTTAGTATAAGGAATGAGCTGGTTGAAAATGCCCGGGTTCGAGTCCCTTCACATGCATCTTGTAGGTCACACAACCAGCATCATGGTACAGTAGAGTTAGTATAAGGAATGAGCTGGGTGAGAAGTCCCTGGTTCGAGTCCCTTCACATGCATCTTATAGGTCACACAACCAGCATCATGGTACAGTAGAGTAAGTAAAAGGAAGGAGCTGGGTGAGAAGTTCCGGGTTCGAGTCCCTTCACATGCATCTTATAGGTCATATAACCAGCATCATGGTACAGTAGAGTTAGTATAAGGAATGAGCTGGTTGAAAATGCCCGGGTTCGAGTCCCTTCACATGCATCTTATAGGTCATATAACCAGCATCATGGTACAGTAGAGTTAGTATAAGGAATTAGCTGGTTGAAAATGCCCGGGTTCGAGTCCCTTCACATGCATCTTATAGGTCATATAACCAGCATCATGGTACAGTAGAGTTAGTATAAGGAATGAGCTGGGTGAGAAGTCCCGGGTTCGAGTCCCTTCACATGCATCTTATAGGTCATATAACCAGCATCATGGTACAGTAGAGTTAGTATAAGGAATTACCTGGTTGAAAATGCCCGGGTTCGAGTCCCTTCACATGCATCTTATAGGTCATATAACCAGCATCATGGTACAGTAGAGTTAGTATAAGGAATTACCTGGTTGAAAATGCCCGGGTTCGAGTACCTTCACATGCATCTTATAGGTCATATAACCAGCATCATGGTACAGTAGAGTTAGTATAAGGAATTAGCTGGTTAAGAAGTCCCGGGTTCGAGTCCCTTCACATGCATCTTATAGGTCATATAACCAGCATCATGGTACAGTAGAGTTAGTATAGGAAATTAGCTGGGTGAGAAGTCCCGGGTTCGAGTCCCTTCACATGCATCTTATAGGTCATATAACCAGCATCATGGTACAGTAGAGTTAGTATAGGGACAAAAGCTGGGTGAGAAGCCCTGGGTTCGAGTCCCTCACATGCATCTTATAGGTCATATAACCAGCATCATGGTACAGTAGAGTTAGTATAAGGAATTAGCTGGTTGAGAATGCCCGGGTTCGAGTCCCTTCACATGCATCTTATAGGTCATATAACCAGCATCATGGTACAGTAGAGTTAGTATAAGGAATTAGCTGGGTGAGAAGTCCCGGGTTCGAGTCCCTTCACACGCATCTTATAGGTCATATAACCAGCATCATGGTACAGTAGAGTTAGTATAAGGAATTAGCTGGTTGAGAAATGCCCGGGTTCGAGTCCCTTCACATGCATCTTATAGGTCATACAACCAGCACCATGGTACAGTAGAGTTAGTATAAGGAATTAGCTGGTTGAGAATGCCGGGGTTTGAAATCTCTTCACATGCATCTTATAGGTCATATAACCAGCATCATGGTACGTAGAGTTGTATAAGGAATTTAACTGGGTTTAAAGCCCGGGTTCGAGTCCTTCACATGCATCTTATTGTCATATAACCAGCATCATGGTACAGTAGAGTAGTATAAGATTAGCTGGTTTAAAGCCCGGGTTCGAGTCCCTTCACATGCAATCTATAGGTCTATAACCAGCATCATGGGTAAGTAGAGTTAGTTAAGGAAAACTGGGTGAGAAGTCCCGGTTTCGAGGTCCCTTACATGCATTTATTGGCTAAAAACCAGCATCATGGTACAGTAGAGTTAGTATAGGAAATACGGGTGAGAAAATCCCCGGGTCGAGTCCTCCTTACATGCATCTTATAGGTCATAAACCAGCATCTGGTACCGTAGAGTTAGTATAAGGAATGAGCTGGGTGAGAAGTCCCGGGTTCGAGCCCTTTACATGCATCTTATGGTCATTAAACCAGCATCATGGTACAGTAGAGTTAGTATAAGGAATTAGCTGGGTGAGAAGTCCCGGGTTCGAGTCCCTCACATGCATCTTATAGGTCATATAACCAACATCATGGTACGGTAGAGTTAGTATAGGAATTAGCTGGGTGAAAGTCCCGGGTTCGAGGCCCTTCACATGCATCTTATAGGTCATATACCAACATCATGGTACAGTAGAGTTAGTATAAGGAATTGGACTGGTTGAAAATGCCCGGGTTCGAGTCCCTTCACATGCATCTTATAGGTCATATAACCAGCATCATGGTACAGTAGAGTCAGTATAAGGAATTAGCTGGGTGAGAAGTCCCGGGTTCGAGAACCCTTCACATGCATCTTATAGGTCATATAACCAGCATCATGGTACAGTAGAGTTAGTGTTAGGAATTACCTGGTTGAAAATGCCCGGGTTCGAGTCCCTTCACATGCATCTTATAGGTCATATAACCAGCATCATGGTACAGTAAAGTTAGTGAAAAGAATTAGCTGGTTGAAAATGCCCGGGTTCGAGTCCCTTCACATGCATCTTATAGGTCATATAACCAGCATCATGGTACAGTAGAGTTAGAATAAGGAATGAGCTGGGTGAGAAGTCCCGGGTTCGATTCCCCTTCACATGCATCTTATAGGTCATATAAACAGCATCATGGTACAGTAGAGTTAGTATAAGGAATGAGCCTGGGTGAGAAGTTGTGAGAAGTCCCGGCTTCGAGTCCCTTCACATAGCATCGTAATAGGTCCATAACCAGCATCATGATACAGTTAGAGTTAGTATAAGGAATGAGCTGGGTGAGGAAGTCCCGGGTTCGAGTCCCTCACTGCATCGTAGAGGTCATAGTAACCAGCCATCATGGTCCAGTAGAGTTAGTATAAGGAATAGCTGGGTGAAAATTCCGGTTTCGAGTCCCTTCACTGCATCTTATAGTCACACAACCAGCATCATGGTACAGTTAGGATTTAGTATAAGGAATTAGCTGGTAAAAATGCTCGGGTTCGAGTCCCTTCACATGCATCTTATAGGTCATATAACCAGCATCATGGTACAGTAGAGTTAGTATAAGGAATTAGCTGGGTGAGAAGTCCCGGGTTCGAGTCCCTTCACATGCATCTTATAGGTCATATAACCAGCATCATGGTACAGTAGAGTTAGTATAAGGAATTAGCTGGTTGAAAATGCCCGGGTTCGAGTCCCTTCACATGCATCTTATAGGTCATATAACCAGCATCATGGTACAGTAGAGTTAGTATAAGGAATTAGCTGGTTGAAAATGCCCGGGTTCGAGTCCCTTTACATGCATCTCATAGGTCATATAACCAGCATCATGGTACAGTAGAGTTAGTATAAGGAATGAGCTGGGTGAGAAGTCCCGGGTTCGAGTCCCTTCACATGCATCTTATAGGTCATATAACCAGCATCATGGTACAGTAGAGTTAGTATAAGGAATTAGCTGGGTGAGAAGTCCCGGGTTCGAGTCCCTTCACATGCATCTTATAGGTCATATAACCAGCATCATGGTACAGTAGAGTTAGTATAAGGAATGAGCTGGGTGAGAAGTCCCGGGTTCGAGTCCCTTCACATGCATCTTATAGGTCATATAACCAGCATCATGGTACAGTAAGAGTTAGTATAAGGAATGAGCTGGTTGAAAATGCCCGGGTTCGAGTCCCTTCACATGCATCTTATAGGTCATACAACCAGCATCATGGTACAGTAGAGTTAGTATAAGGAATTACCTGGTTGAAAATGCTCGGGTTCGAGTCCCTTCACATGCATCTTATAGGTCATATAACCAGCATCATGGTACAGTAGAGTTAGTATAAGGAATGAGCTGGTTGAAAATGCCCGGGTTCGAGTCCCTTCACATGCATCTCATAGGTCATATAACCAGCATCATGGTACAGTAGAGTTAGTATAAGGAATGAGCTGGGTGAAAAGTCCCGGGTTCGAGTCCCTTCACATGCATCTTATAGGTCATATACCAGCATCATGGTACAGTAGAGTTAGTATAAGGAAGGAGCTGGGTGAGAAGTCCGGGTTCGAGTCCTTTACATGCATCTAATGGTCATATAACCAGCATCATGGTACAGTAGAGTTAGTATAAGGAATGAGCTGGGTGAGAAGTCCCGGGTTCGAGTCCCTTCACATGCATCTTATAGGTCATATTACCAGCATCATGGTACAGTAGAGTTAGTATAAGGAATTAGCTGGTTGAAAATGCCCGGGTTCGAGCCCCTTCACATGCATCTTATAGGTCATATAACCAGCATCATGGTACAGTAGAGTTAGTATAAGGAATGAGCTGGGTGAGAAGTCCCGGGTTCGAGTCCCTTCACATGCATCTTATAGGTCATATAACCAGCATCATGGTACAGTAGAGTTAGTATAAGGAATTAGCTGGTTGAAAAGCCCGGGTTCGAGTCCCTTCACATGCATCTTATAGGTCATATAACCAGCATCATGGTACAGTAGAGTTAGTATAAGGAATCAGCTGGTGAAGAAGTCCCGGGTTCGAGTCCCTTCACATGCATCTTATAGGTCATATAACCAGCATCATGGTACAGTAGAGTTAGTATAAGGAATTAGCTGGGTGAGAAGTCCCGGGTTCGAGTCCATTCAAATGCATCTTAATGGTCATATAACCAGCATCATGGTACAGTAGAGTTAGTATAAGGAATGAGCTGGGTGAGAAGTCCCGGGTTAGAGTCCCTTCACATGCATCTTATAGGTCATATTACCAGCATCATGGTACAGTAGAGTTAGTATAAGGAATGAGCTGGGTGAGAAGTCCCGGGTTCGAGTCCCTTCACATGCAACTTATCGGTCATATTACCAACATCATGGTACAGTAGATTAGTATAAGGAATTACCTGGTTGAAAATTCCCGGGTTCGAGTCCCTTCACATGCCTCTTATAGGTCATATAACCAGCATCATGGTACAGTAGAGTTAGTATAAGGAATTAGCTGGTTGAAAATTCCCGTGTTCGAGTCCCTTCACATGCATCTCATAGGTCATATAACCAGCATCATGGTACAGTAGAGTTAGTATAGGAATAAGCTGGGTGAGAAGTCCCGGGTTCAAGTCCCTTCACATGCATCTCATAGGTCATATAACCAGCATCATGGTACAGTAGAGTTAGTGTAAGGAATGAGCTGGGTGAGAAGTCCCGGGTTCGAGTCCCTTCACATGCATCTTATAGGTCACACAGCCAGCATCATGGTACAGTAGAGTTAGTATAAGGAATGAGCTGGGTGAGAAGTCCCGGGTTCGAGTCCCTTCACATGCATCTTATAGGTCATATAACCAGCATCATGGTACAGTAGAGTTAGTATAAGGAATGAGCTGGGTGAGAAGTCCCGGGTTCGAGTCCCTTCACATGCATCTTATAGGTCATATAACCAGCATCATGGTACAGTAGAGTTAGTATAAGGAATGAGCTGGGTGAGAAGTCCCGGGTTCGAGTCCCTTCACATGCATCTTATAGGTCATATAACCAGCATCATGGTACAGTAGAGTTAGTATAAGGAATGAGCTGGTTGAAAATGCCCGGGTTCGAGTCCCTTCACATGCATCTTATAGGTCATATAACCAGCATCATGGTACAGTAGAGTTAGTATAAGGAATGAGCTGGTTAAGAAGTCCCGGGTTCGAGTCCCTTCACATGCATCTTATAGGTCATACAACCAGCATCATGGTACAGTAGAGTTAGTATAAGGAATGAGCTGGGTGAGAAGTCCCGGGTTCGAGTCCCTTCACATGCATCTTATAGGTCATATAACCAGCATCATGGTACAGTAGAGTTAGTATAAGGGATGAGCTGGGTGAAAATGCCCGGGTTCGAGTCCCTTCACATGCATCTTATAGGTCATATAACCAGCTCATGGTACAGTAGAGTTAGTATAAGGAATGAGCTGGTGAAGAAGTCCCGGGTTCGAGTCCCTTCACATGCATCTTATAGGTCATATAACCAGCATCATGGTACAGTAGAGTTAGTATAAGGAATGAGCTGGTTGAAAATGCCCGGGTTCGAGTCCCTTCACATGCATCTTATAGGTCATATAACCAGCATCATGGTACAGTAGAGTTAGTATAAGGAATGAGCTGGTTGAAAATGCCCGGGTTCGAGTCCCTTCACATGCATCTTATAGGTCATATAACCAGCATCATGGTACAGTAGAGTTAGTATAAGGAATGAGCTGGGTGAAAAGTCCCGGGTTCGAGTCCCTTCACATGCATCTTATAGGTCATATAACCAGCATCATGGTACAGTAGAGTTAGTATAAGGAATTAGCTGGTTGAAAATGCCCGGGTTCGAGTCCCTTCACATGCATCTTATAGGTCACACAACCAGCATCATGGTACAGTAGAGTTAGTATAAGGAATGAGCTGGGTGAAAAGTTCCGGGTTCGAGTCCCTTCACATGCATCTTATAGGTCATATAACCAGCATCATGGTACAGTAGAGTTAGTATGAGGAATTAGCTGGGTGAAAATGCCCGGGTTCGAGTCCCTTCACATGCATCTTATAGGTCATATAACCAGCATCATGGTACAGTAGAGTTAGTATAAGGAATGAGCTGGTTGAGAAGTCCCGGGTTCGAGTCCCTTCACATGCATCTTATAGGTCACACAACCAGCATCATGGTACAGTAGAGTTAGTATAAGGAATGAGCTGGTTAAGAAGTCCCGGGTTCGAGTCCCTTCACATGCATCTTATAGGTCATATAACCAGCATCATGGTACAGTAGAGTTAGTATAAGGAATGAGCTGGTTAAGAAGTCCCGGGTTCGAGTCCCTTCACATGCATCTTATAGGTCACCCAACCAGCATCATGGTACAGTAGAGTTAGTGTAAGGAATGAGCTGGGTGAGAGTCCCCGGGGTTGAGTCCTTCACATGCATCTCATAGGTCATATAACCAGCATCATGGTACAGTAGAGTTAGTATAAGGAATTACCCGGTTGAAAATGCCCGGGTTCGAGTCCTTCACATGCACTTATAGGTCATAAACCAGCATCATGGTCAGTTAAGTTAGTATAAAGGGAAAAGAGCTGGTGAGAAGTCCCGGGGTTTGAGCCCTTCACATGCTCTATAGGTCATAACCAGCATCATGGTACGTAGAGTTAGTTAAGGAATTAGTGGTTAAGAAGCCGGGTTTTTAGTCCCTTCACATGCATCTTATAGGTCATAAACCCGCATCATGGTACAGTAGAGTTAGTATAAGGAATTAGCTGGTAGAAGTCCCGGGTTCGAGTCCCTTCACATGAATCTTAGTCATAAACCAGCATCATGGACAGTAGAGTTAGTATAAGGAATACGGTTGAAGAAGCCCGGGTTCGAGTCCCTTCACAGCATTTATATGTCACACAACCAGCATCAATGGTCAGTAGAGTGTATAAGGAATAGCTGGTTTAGAAGTCCCGGGTTCGAGCCCTTCACATGCATCTTATAGGTCATAAAACCCGCATCATGGGACAGTAGAGTTAGTATAGGAATGAGCTGGTGAAAAGCCGGTTTGGTCCCCTTTACATGCATCTTATGGTCAACAACCAGCATCATGGTACAGTAGAGTTAGTAAAGGAAAAGCTGGTGAAAAAGTCCGGGTTCGAGTCCCTTTACATGCATCTTATAGGGCATATAACAGCATCATGGTACAGAGAGTTAGTATAAGGAATGAGGGGTGAAAGCCGGTTCGAGTCCCTTTACATGCATCTTAAGGTTTATAACCAGCATCATGGTACAGTAGAGTTAGTATAAGGAATGAGCTGGGTGAAAAGTCCCGGGTTCGAGTCCCTTCACATTCACATGCATCTTATAGGTCATATAACCAGCATCATGGTACAGTAGAGTTAGTATAAGGAATGAGCTGGGTGAGAAGTCCCGGGTTCGAGTCCCTTCACATGCATCTTATAGGTCATATAACCAGCATCATGGTACAGTAGAGTTAGTATAAGGAATGAGCTGGGTGAGAAGTCCCGGGTTCGAGTCCCTTCACATGCATCTTATAGGTCATATAACCAGCATCATGGTACAGTAGAGTTAGTATAAGGAATGAGCTGGGTGAGAAGTCCCGGGTTCGAGTCCCTTCACATGCATCTTATAGGTCATATAACCAGCATCATGGTACAGTAGAGTTAGTATAAGGAATGAGCTGGGTGAGAAGTTCCGGGTTCGAGTCCCTTCACATGCATCTTATAGGTCATATAACCAGCATCATGGTACAGTAGAGTTAGTATAAGGAATGAGCTGGGTGAGAAGTCCCGGGTTCGAGTCCCTTCACATGCATCTTATAGGTCATATAACCAGCATCATGGTACAGTAGAGTTAGTATAAGGAATGAGCTGGGTGAGAAGTCCCGGGTTTGAGTCCCTTCACATGCATCTCATAGGTCATATAACCAGCATCATGGTACAGTAGAGTTTGTAGGCCTTATAAGGAATGAGCTGGGTGAGAAGTCCCGGGTTCGAGTCCCTTCACATGCATCTTATAGGTCATATAACCAGCATCATGGTACAGTAGAGTTAGTATAAGGAATTACCTGGTTGAAAATGCCCGGGTTCGAGAACCTTCACATGCATCTTATAGGTCATATAACCACCACCATGGTACAGTAGAGTTAGTATAAGGAATGAGCTGGGTGAGAAGTCCCGGATTCGAGTCCCTTCACATGCATCTTATATGTCACACAACCAGCATCATGGTACAGTAGAGTTAGTGTAAGGAATGAGCTGGGTGAGAAGTCCCGGGTTCGAGTCCCTTCACATGCATCTTATAGGTCACATAACCAGCATCATGGTACAGTAGAGTTAGTATAAGGAATGAGCTGGTTATGAAGTCGCGGGTTCGAGTCCCTTCACATGCATCTTATAGGTCATATAACCAGCATCATGGTACAGTAGAGTTAGTATAAGAATTAGCTGGGTGAGAAGGCCCGGGTTCGAGTCCCTTCACATGCATCTTATAGGTCATATAACCAGCATCAGGGTACAGTAGAGTTAGTATAAGGAATTGAGCCTGTTGAGAAATGCCCGGGTTCGAGGTCCCTTTCACATGCATCTATAGGTCATACTAACCAGCATCATGGTACAGTAGAGTTAGTAATAAGGATGAGCTGGGTTGAGTAAGTCCGGGTTCGAGTCCCTTCACATGCATCTTATAGGTCATATAACCAGCATCATGGTACAGTAGAGTTAGTATAAGGAATGAGCTGGGTGAGAATGCCCGGGTTCGAGTCCCTTCACATGCATCTTATAGGTCATATAACCAGCATCATGGTACAGTAGAGTTAGTATAAGGAATTAGCTGGGTGAGAAGTCCCGGGTTCGAGTCCCTTCACATGCATCTTATAGGTCATATAACCAGCATCATGGTACAGTAGAGTTAGTATAAGGAATTAGCTGGTTGAGAAGTCCCGGGTTCGAGTCCCTTCACATGCATCTTATAGGTCATATAACCAGCATCATGGTACAGTAGAGTTAGTATAAGGAATGAGCTGGGTGAGAAGTCCCGGGTTCGAGTCCCTTCACATGCATCTTATAGGTCATATAACCAGCATCATGGTACAGTAGAGTTAGTATAAGGAATGAGCTGGGTGAGAAGTCCCGGGTTCGAGTCCCTTCACATGCATCTTATAGGTCATATAACCAGCATCATGGTACAGTAGAGTTAGTATAAGTATTAGCTGGTGAAGAAGTCCCGGGTTCGAGTCCCTTCACATGCATCTTATAGGTCATATAACCAGCATCATGGTACAGTAGAGTTAGTAATGAATTAGCTGGTTGAGAAGTGCCCGGGTTCGAGTACCTTCACATGCATCTTATAGGTCATATAACCAGCATCATGGTACAGTAGAGTTAGTATAAGGAATGAGCTGGGTGAGAAGTCCCGGGTTCGAGTCCATTCACATTCACATGCATCTTATAGGTCACCCAACCAGCATCATGGTACATAGAGTTGTATAAAGGAAAGCTGGGGGAAAAGTCCGGGTTCGAGTCCCTTCACATGCATCTTATAGGTCATATAACCAGCATCATGGTACAGTAGAGTAGTATAAGAAAGACTGGTTTAAAATGCCCGGGTTCGAGTCCCTTACATGCATCTTATAGGTCATATAACCAGCATCATGGTACAGTAGAGTTAGTATAGGAATACCTGGTTGAAAAGTCCCGGGGTTTGAGTCCCCCCACATGCATCTTATAGGTCATATAAACCGATCATGGTACAGTAGAGTTAGTTAGAATAGTGGTTGAGAAGGTCCCGGGTTTTGAGCCCTTTACATGCATTATAGGTCACCACCACATCATGGTACAGTAGAGTTTTAAGGGAAAAGCTGGTTTTTAAGTCCCCGGGGTTTGAGTCCCTTCACATGCATCTATAGGTCATATAACCAGCCCTCATGGGACAGTAGAGTTATATAAGGAAAAGCTGGGTTTAAATGCCCGGGTTGAGTCCCTTCACATGCATCTTATAGGGCATATAACCAGCAACAATGGGACAGTAGAGTTAGTATAAGGATACTGGTGAGAAGTCCCGGGGTTTGAGTCCTTCACATGCATCTTATAGGTCATAACCAGCATCATGGTACAGTAGAGTTTGTATAAGGAATAGCTGGGTTTAAATCCCGGGTTTGGTCCCTTCACATGGATCTTATGGTCAAAAACCCGCACATGGGACAGTTTGAGTTAGATAAGGAATGACTGGTAAAAAGTCCGGTTTTGAGTCCTTCACATGCATCTATAGGGCATAAACCAGCACCCTGGTACAGTAGAGTTAGTATAAGGAATAGCTGGGTGAGAAGTCCCGGGTTCGAGTCCTTCACATGCATTATAGGTCAAAACCAGCATCATGGTCAGTAGAGTTAGTATAAGGAAAAGCTGGTGAAAGCCGGGTTCGAGTCCTTCACATGCATCTTATAGGTCAAATAACCAGCATCATGGTACAGTAGAGTTAGTATAAGGAATGAGCTGGGTGAGAAGTCCCGGGTTCGAGTCCCTTCACATGCATCTTATAGGTCATATAACCAGCATCATGGTACAGTAGAGTTAGTATAAGGATTAGCTGGGTGAGAAGTCCCGGGTTCGAGTCCCTTCACATGCAATCTTATAGGGTCATACTAACCAGCATCATGGTACAGTAGAGTTAGTATAAGGAATGAGCTGGGTGAGAAGTCCCGGGTTCGAGTCCCTCTCACATGCATCTTATATGTCATATAACCAGCACCATGGTACAGTAGAGTTAGTATAAGGAATTAGCTGGGTGAGAAGTCCCGGGTTCGAGTCCCTTCACATGCATCTTATAGGTCACACAACCAGCATCATGGTACAGTAGAGTTAGTATAAGGAATGAGCTGGGTGAGAAGTCCCGGGTTCGAGTCCCTTCACATGCATCTTATAGGTCACACAACCAGCATCATGGTACAGTAGAGTTAGTATAAGGAATTACCTGGTTGAAAAGTCCCGGGTTCGAGTCTTTTCACATGCATCTTATAGGTCATATAACCAGCATCATGGTACAGTAGAGTTAGTATAAGGAATGAGCTGGGTGAGAAGTCCCGGGTTCGAGTCCCTTCACATGCATCTTATTAGGTCATATAGACCAGCATCATGGTACAGTAGAGTTAGTATAAGGAATTAGCTGGGTGAGAAGTCCCGGTTCGAGCCCTTCACATGCATCTCATAGGTCATATAACCAGCTCATGGTACAGTAGAGTTAGTATAAGGAATGAGCTGGGTGAGAAGTCCCGGGTTCGAGTCCCTTCACATGCATCTCATAGGTCATATAACCAGCATCAGTAACAGTAGAGTTAGTATAAGGATTGCCTGGTTGAAAATTCCCGGGTTCGAGCCCCTTCACATGCATCTTATAGGTCATATAACCAGCATCATGGTAAGGTAGAGTTAGTATAAGGAATTACCTGGTAAAGAAGTCCCGGGTTCGAGTCCCTTGACATGCATCTTATAGGTCATATAACCAGCATCATGGTACAGTAGAGTTAGTATAAGGAATTAGCTGGGTGAGAAGTCCCAGGTTCGAGTTCTCCCCATGCATCTTAAGGTCAATAACCCGCATCATGGTTACAGTAGAGTTATATAGGAATTGCTGGTTTAAAGTCCCGGGTTCGGACCTTCACATGCATCTTATAGGGTCATATAACCAGCATCATGGTACAGTAGTAGTTAGTATAAGGATTGAGCTGGGTGAAAATCCCGGGTTCGGTCCCTTCCCCATGCATCTTATGGTCATTTCAACCACATCATGGTACAGTAGAGTTTAGTATAAGGATTGAGCTGGGTTTAGAAGTCCCCCGGGGGCGAGTCCCTTACATGCATCTTATAGGTCAAATATCAGCAACATGGTACAGTTGAGTTAGTATAGAAAATTGGCTGGTTAAGAAGTTCCGGGTTCGAGTCCGTTTACATGCATCTTATAGGTCATATAACCAGCATCCATGGACAGTAGAGTTAGTATAAGATAGCTGGGTGAAGCCGGGTTCGAGTCCCTTCACATGCATCGTATAGGTCATATAACCAGCATCATGGTACAGTAGAGTTAGTATAAGGAATGAGCTGGGTGAGAAGTCCCGGGTTCGAGTCCAGGTCATATAACCAGCATCATGGTACAGTAGAGTAGTATAAGGAATACGCTGGGTGAGAAGTCCCGGGTTCGAGTCCCTTCACATGCATCTTATAGGTCATATAACCAGCATCATGGTACAGTAGAGTTAGTATAGGGATTAGCTTGTTGAGAAGTCCCGGGTTCGAGTCCCTTCACATGCATCTTATAGGTCATATAACCAGCATCATGGTACAGTAGAGTTAGTATAAGGAATTAGCTGGGTGAAGAAGTCCCGGGTTCGAGTCCCTTCACATGCATCTTATAGGTCATATAACCAGCATCATGGTACAGTAGAGTTAGTATAAGGAATGAGCTGGGTGAGAAGTCCCGGGTTCGAGTCCCTTCACATGCATCTTATAGGTCATATAACCAGCATCATGGTACAGTAGAAGTATAAGGAATTACCCGGGTGAAAGTCCCGGGTTCGAGTCCCTTTACATGCATCTTATAGGTCCCTATAACCAGCAAAATGGTACAGTAGATTAGTATAAAGGGAAAGAGCTGGGTGAGAAGTCCCGGTTCGAGTCCCTTCACATGCATCTTAAGGTCATAACCAGCATCATGGTACCATAGAGTTAGTATAAGGGAAAAGCTGGTTTAAAAGTCCCGGGTTCGAGTCCCTTCACATGCATCTTATAGGTCAACAACCAGATCATGGTACAGTAGAGTTAGTATAGGAAAACCTGGTTTAAAATGCCGGGTTCGAGTCCTTCACATGCATCTTAAGTCTATAAACCCGCATCATGGTACAGTTTAAGTTAGTTTTAAGGAATGACGGGTGAGAAGTCCCGGGTTCGAGTCCCTTTCACATGCATCTTTAGGTCATACAAACCAGCATCATGTACAGTAGATAGTATAAGGAATGAGCTGGGGTTAAAAGAATCCCGGGTTGAATCCTTCACATCTCTTATGGTCATATAAACCGATCACTTTCAAGGTTAGATAATTTATTTGGTTAAATGCCGGGCAAGTGCTCAAATCACATGGCCCTCTAAGATATGTTAATAAACCACATCTTGGTACAGTTTGGGTTAAATAACTATTAAAGCGGGGTTGAACCCTTAATCTTATATGGTCCCAAAAAGCGAATGTCAAGAGTTGATAGGGCAAGCTGGTTGGGAAATCGCCTTGGGTTGAAAATTTCCACATCAATCTGTAGAATAAACCCGAAAATTGGTACATAGGTTAGATAAGGAATTGCCTGTGAAAGTGCACGGGTGGAGTCCTTACATCTCTTTAAGGTTCATCAACCATAATGGCGTAGGTTATTATAAGAATGTAGCTTAGGTCAAGAAACCGGTTCGAAAATGCACATGCTCCAAGTCTAAGGATATGGTACAGTAGATTTGATAAGTTGGTGAAATTCCCTTCGATACTTAAATATCTTATAAAGGTCAAATAACCAAACACCGTGGTCAAGAAGATGAATAAACGGGTGAAAGTGGGTTCGGGCCCTTTCAATGTTTTAATTTCCAATACCAATCTGGTACCCGTATATAATTTTGGAATGCGGGTGAAGAAGGCCCGGGTTCGAAAAGCTCCCTGCTACATGATCTTATAGGTAATCCAGATCATGGTAAACCCTAGTTAGATAAAGGATTACTTGTTAAGCAGGGTTGACCCCCACGCATTAAGGCATATAACCCAGGTCAAGAATGAATGGCATACGTGAGAAGTTAGCATTTAAGTGAATTATGTATAAATCCTTGGTACTGGTAATGGTTAAATTCTATCGGTATTACAAACGCTTCAGGTACAGTAGATTGTTATTGTAATATGGTGAGAAGCAAACGGCCAGTCTTAAAATGCAATACCCAAGTCTATAAGAAAACATTGTTGAACAGAATAATAAAAAAGGAATTCCTGGGATGGACTCCAAGGGGCAAGAAGCCAGTGTAACAGAAAACTATGGTACTTCACCCTCAGGTAAGTAGGTTGGTTAATTCGCATGTTTAGAATTGTATATTTGAATTAGTGATGGATATAGGTCTAACCAAAAATGTTCAGTAGAGATAGTCCCTAGGAATTGACACCGCTGTTACCAGGGCATGTCGGGTAAAATTGGGTTAAACTCTTATTTTCTTAAAAGCGTCTGGCTACAGTACCAGTATAGAATGAAGGCAGTGAGAAGTCTGTTGCCTTAGGGCAACTATGAATATAACCAACCTTGGTAGTGAGATAAGAAAGGAATTTACTCGTGTTTCCAGCAATCAAAGGCAAGCAAATAAATTCACGCATTTTATTTTTTCCCCTTCAAAGCTTAGGATATCTTAATTTGAACTGATGAAGCAAACGCCTGCTAAAATGAAATCCCAAGGCTAGAAGGGGACACGTATTTCTCGGTAAGTTTGTTAACCCTATAAGTTATCTTTTAAATTTAGTTAAATCGCGGCTGAAAGCAAGAGCGCCAAGTGCTCAAGAAGATGCAATAGCGCCAAGTGCTACAGAAGATGAGTGAATACATCGTACTTATCTCTTTGGTCAAGTGTTGGTTAAATTCTAACTATTAATAGCTGTAGGATACTCGTTATATAATTTTTGTAGATGGTGATGAGCAGAGCGCCAAGTGTAGAAAAGAAGATGCAATAGCGCCAAGTGCTACGCCAAGACAAAATTGGAATTCAGAGAATCAAAATCGGAAACCCAATTTAAGACTGGAGCATTGGTCACTTTTCCTTGAGAGTGCAATTCATCAGCACACGATGCTAGACGCAGTACTTCATCAGGTAAGGTTAGGAAATGGATGATCATGCATCGATATGTTTCAGTAAATATTACTTGTGGAAATTATGTGATGATATGAATTGGTCTACATGTTGATATTTATTTTCCTGTTCTAGGATTTGTGCTTCGTGTTCTGGAATCTGACAACCGCTGCTCGTGTCCCAATTCATGTTGGCTGTCCCGAGGCGCTGTACCTCGTGTTGTTGGCAGTACCGCAGTTCGGTGATGTGTTACCCTTGACTACATGTATTTGTGCATTGTTGGCGTCGAGTCGAGATAGAATGACATATGGTTGCCCAGGCAACTGGATGAATAGGTCGACACGTCTGGCACCTGGACCTCCAGTCCGCCCCAGCCCGCCAGACTGTTGATAAGTTGAATGACTCGATGTTACTATGACAACAACGCACAAAACTAGATATTCCCGCAGCTTTGATTTATTTCCTTCACCATCTTTCAGCTCCACGTTAGGTATTATCCAACATGTACATGTCTCCTCTAACCCACAAGCTGAGGGAATTTTAAGGTCTAACCAACTGATTTAAAGATGGTATACCTTATTGAGAATATCCCATCAGGATATATCTTAGAACCGGGAACAGCGGTCAGATAACTGATCGCAGAATGAAGAAGTTGGGTTTTAACCCTTTAATATTATTTTCTGATACATACGTAACGTCGCTACCTGTGGCGGACCGCCCGTGTACCTCACGAACACTGACGGCAACCTTAACGTGCGGTGCCTGAGGGGCGAGCGGTGGTATTTCTTTCAACTTAACCTTGTTATCATTTAAAACATTGACGTCCGCGCTCACTGCGCAATTAATTAACAATTAACATTCAATTAACCCAACCCCCTCAGAAATATTCACTTCCACCTTCGAAATATTTTGAACAGCTGACAGCATTGAAGGCCCATATGCAGCTATTGTTCGTTTCCCTGGTTCAGCGACGACGTTGCGTAGTCTCTGGTGTTCGGTGCCGCTGGCAGATGGGACGTCCCGGCGCTCGCGTCTCTCGTTCCCCACTCGTTGCCCGTAGCCCCCAAATGATTCACCTGTAGACGCGTGTCACGACGATCACGCCACTGGTTCCCAATGGTTTTCTCATTTCCTTTTGTACGTTGGGAGAATTATTATTTGTTGAAAGTGGCTGTTGATTTTGACCTCGTGCTTGCCAAGGCACCGATGGCGACGACGACGACGACGACGACGACGACGACGACGACGACGACGACGACGACGTTGTTCCGCGTTCGTGACGTCTCGCATTGGCGTCGTCCAAATCGCTTAGTAAAGATAGCATTTCTTCTTGTGTCGACACTTTGGCTGCCAGTAACACATTTTCCACGTTGGCCGGGAAAATTTGCGTCATCCGACGCAGAAACGTTCTTTGGCCCATAGGGGGCGATAGATGTTTGATTCTTTCATCCACGACACAAAAAAAGTGTCATTGAAATTTGCTTTTGTTTGCAATACAGTGTAGCCTACAGTGCATTTCCTGAATTAGTCGTTCCTGTCGATCTTCTGACCAGAACATCTCTTTGAACGAATTGACGAAGTTTGGCGAATTTTGCCAAGATTCCAGGCTTTAAAAATGTTGGGGATCCAACATGAAAACACAGTAACTCAGGAATAAATGAGAACAATTTATTAACTCGCAAAATTACAGCGTACAAGATAGGCAGAGCATCCGTGGATGGTTATATACCAGACGAAGGTCCGTAGATTACTTAAAGTTTACTAATAATTTTGATACATAGTTTATTGCCAAAATATAATACAAACACTTCACCCTATCGGCTACTTAAAAAATGGTACAGAATGATTGGTGGCTGGACTTGACCTAAATGGACAAGATCCTCCCCCAGCAAGAACACTGAAAACTTTATCATTCTGCCGACAAAAAGACTAAATTCTGAAAGAAGCTGAGTTGAGTTTGAAGAACCTGGTTGTAAATTAAATTTAGAAACACAATGTCCGAAAGAAGAAATGACAATCAATACACCAAAGACATAAAATAACTATAATACAACATATCCTCAATACAACTAAAAGACTATTCATATTTTGTCGAAAGGTTTGCACAGAATACAATAAGGCAATATAATATTTTATACAAAGAGCAGATAGTAGTAGGGTGGTCGAGGATTGGGGTCATCACAACCCATCAAATGTTCTATATATGCCCTAGTGATGGTTGACCAGGTTGAGGTTAGGTAGGTCAGGTTTGTGTCGAATGAAATTTCTGAAGGGGAGGAGCCAAACCTCCCATTTTAACTTTTGTACAGATTGCTCAAAAAGTGGAAGTTCAAGTCAGTTGGTTTTTAGGACAGTTGGTGATTAGTAAAGTTGGTATACCTTCTCATTCTCCCAGATATGAGACATTCTTCAAATACTATATATATTTTTTCATCTCATCTGGTGATAGTGACTGGACCAAATTCTCTCTCCAGGTTTTTCCTTTTCTTCCTGCCACATCCGATAATGCTTTTGAATGCTTGACGGAATCCCTTGTTCTTCCAGCCGTAGACAAACGGGTTCGTCACGGACTTGGCAAAGAACAGAACAGTAGTCAGCTGGAAAAGGAAGAAAGTTTTGCGGATTGGTTCATGTATCGCAATATTTGAATTAGGGGAGGGGGGATGCAAATAACCACGCCGTTAAACCAATCGATTCGATCGGGGTAGAGGGATGCGGGGAGATGCCATTCCCCAAAGACAAATTACCACTTGTAGTACCATCTACTCAAAATACATATTTATCTCAATTCAAAACGAATTGATCTCAAAGAAATTATTCAACAACGGTTAAATTACAGGGACAGCCTTCAGTCAAACGGCTCCTGACCCGCTCGTGCTTTCCTCCACTACTGTAGGCTTACAGTAGTGTACAATGCACATTGTAGTGACATGATTTTCACCTTTTATTTCAACTTATGAGGTAAGTTCGTGCCCTTTATATATGGGTGGAACGGTTGTGAAATCTTTTGATCATGGGTGAAGAAAATACTTTGGGGTACCTTTGGGCTCAGGGGTTATACAAAATATTCTCAAATTTATCAAATGTACCTTCTTGATCTCACTGATAGCTGGCGTCTGGGACTGTGTGAGAAATCTGGCACACACACATGCGAAATACGGCAACAGCGCAATCAGGCTAAGACCGAATATAATAACCTGTAACAGCCAATACAATTGAAAGAGTTAAAAATTTAATATCTAATATAAAATGGAAATTAGTGATGAACAGTGTTTTATCATGAAGGACACGTAATAAATTACGTGCTAGATCCAAGAGACTACAACTTTGATTGGTTTATGTTTACTAAAAGAGCTACCTACTAAGCAACATGTATGTAGTATTTGTGTAATTTCCATTTTTGTAAGCACAAAATGCTTGCCCTGTTCATGATGTGAGCTGCGAGATATGATGACTTATTGCAGTCTACTGTCTACTGTGACTTTCTTGTTATATCATGTTGTCATAGTAGGTAGCTCTTCTAGTTGATATTAACCGATCGATCTCGTCCCTTTGAGCTAGCTAGCCCTGGCACTTTATTTCGAGTGGTTTATTAGGTATGAACCTGGCCTTTTTTCCGATGACTCTTTACCGACAGTGGTAGCTCACGAAAAACCACGAAAAATAAATAAGTTACGGGAAATGAAAAAAATCAAGTATAATCAAAAGAATAACGAAAAATAAAAAAATCACGAAAAATGAAAAAATCGCAAAAATCAGGAAAAATGAAAAAAACGAAAAAAATAAAAAATCAGGTATACACTAAAATGTAAAGTTGTTGACCCCTCGGAGAAATCCTTATTGAAACAGTACAACAATGAACATTGATTTCAAAAACGCGTTCTAATTTTTGAAATGTTTGAATATGTTCCATTTTATTCTATATCCCAAACAACATTCATAAAACAAATCACAAATTATCAACACTTTACCATCATCTTTGAAGTTGTATAATCCTTGCGCAGCCGCGGAATATTCAACGCTTCCTCCACTTTCTTCTGTTTCCACGCTTCAATAAATATCTTCGTATACAACACAGTATTAATAACTAACGCTAACGCAATATGAAACAACACCGCTGTCATCGTATAAGTCACACTGAACATAAAATAAACATCGCATTCTTCAACCATATCATCGATTGTATTAAAAACATCACTAACTACCGGTAGAACCATAATTGTCCCTATATAGATCCCGGTCCCCACACTGTATCCCAACACCAACCGTGGCTTTATCCACGACGGATAATGTAAAGGATGTAACACAGCTAAATACCGATCTACAGTCACTCCAATCATCAACAATAACGACCATAAAGCACCAAACAACGACCAGCTGATTCTGATCAGGCAGGGGTATTTCGAACAGACGTAAGGGATGTCGAAGTAGAACGACACGTAGTAGGGGATGGAAGTGCCGACGATCAGGTCTGCGATGGCGAGCGAGGTGACGAAGTAGTTGGTTGGTGTGCGAAGACGTCGGTAACGGAGGACGGCGGTGATGACGAGAGAGTTGCCGATGATGGCGCCGATGAAGATGAGAGAGTGGAGGAGGAGGAGTAAGTAGGTCCACCGGTCGGCGCCGCCCAGTGAGCAGACTGTCACTGGTGAATTGAAGAGTTACATAGTTGATGGAATTGTTATGAGGGATAGTTCTACGAATTTGTGTACGCGAGAGAAGGTCATGTACCAATATAACGAAAATACATATCACTGGATTCACACTTGTATTCGTATAATTGTGGATTTTTTTAGAACATTATTAATAGTTAAAGAGCAACTACAATTTTGAAAATAGTTGTATATTAGGAGTTAGGCTTATAGCAAAATTATCTTTGCAAATCATCTTTTAAGTTTCAAAGTTGTGTAAATAGCTTTGTAAATGACCGAAGTTTTCACAAATATTTAGTTTTGGTATACTACCTTTTTTCGTGGATGCAAGCGAAAGTAAAAATGCCATTTCAGTCCTTATTTGTAATTAAACAAATGTTCTAGGCCTAATTAACTGCATATTTCTAAAATCCATTTATTTCTTCAATTTAAACCATCGGCTAAAAACATGCAATTTACTATTTCCTATTTGCTAAAACTGATGACACAGAACGTACACACGATGAGCATAATTTCGGCATTGCCAGTGACAGATTTTTCAATATAAGTGCAAAAAACAATTCGCGTAGGATGCGCGGGAGGCGCGAATTGAGGGTCCATCGCTCGACTCCCGACGCTGTTACTTTTTTTTTTTTGGGGGGGGGGGGGGGCAAAATAACTATCAAATGCTTACTCGAGCGCTGGGTTAAGGTTTTAGATTTATTTTGTTTTCAATTTAATCACAAAAACGAAAATATCTTCACAATTGTTGTGATTTTTAGCTATTATTTTTCGTCCCATTTGAAAACCGAATGAAAAAAAAAATTCGCGCGCGGGAGTAGAGAAGGAACGTTGACGAATGTCAATGCAAATTTATTGAAATTTTCAA
This sequence comes from Brachyptera putata, assembly GCA_907164805.1. Taxonomy (NCBI): domain Eukaryota; kingdom Metazoa; phylum Arthropoda; class Insecta; order Plecoptera; family Taeniopterygidae; genus Brachyptera; species Brachyptera putata. The sequence continues at coordinate 16,979,085 of OU015471.1, read as the reverse complement.
TGAAAATTTTCTTATTTAATTTTCAAGAAAGGTAGTATAAACTTTGAAGGAGTACTGGCCCCAGCTACAGGTGATCGCTGAGAAGTCTACACATTCAGTGACGATTGGAAAATGAAGAGTCCATGGGAGTCGATTTACCGGGAAATCAGGCCAATCAGGGGTTCGGTTTTAACATTTGAATGGTATGAGATATCGAAATTCTGAAAACAAAGAAACACAGATATTTTCAATACATTCAAGATGGTGTAAGTAGTAACTATTTATCTCATATCGCATATTTGTCAGGCGTATACGCTTAAAAATGTGAAGTCCTAATTTTAATTGTATACGCCTGACAATAGGAAGATTTGAAATGATTAGTTAGGCTTATTACTTACACCATCTTAAAGGTATTGCAAATTTTTGTGTTTCCTTGATTTCAGAATTTCGATATCTCATAGGCCCACCGTTTAAAAGTAATCACCAAAAAACTGATATTTCACTAAATCGTCTCGCATGGACTCTTATCCAGTTAGAAACCTTTCATATGAAGGCAGAGTATTATTAGACGAGCTTTAGCGAGGATTCAATTCGACATACTGAAAAAAAATTGCGTTTTTTTTTTTTTTTTTTTTTCATGTTTTTTTGTCGGTTGTCCACAGGTCAAACGGCTACAGCTATATCAACTTCAAACTTTATTTCATTAAAGTTAGATCTGTATAGTTTTGTGGCATTATCGGGTGGTAACTTTTTTTTTATGAATTTTAGAAATTTCAAAAATACCCATTAGAATAACACAGCGGAAAAGAAAGAAAATATTTTTATTTTCCCAAAAAATGAAATTTTGCGTGGAATTGAATTACATTCAGATACACATTTCTGGAAATTTTCAGCTTGATCGGGTCGGCCATTTTGAAGAAAAAACATAAAATGTGCTAAATTGGTGCCACTCGAAGCAGTTTTTATCCATTTTTACCCATACTATTACTATCCGCTCGTCTAACAACGCATATATGGCGTTTTTCTAGTTTTTAATGACGAAGACATAAAAATGAACGTTAACGTACCTGCACGTTGGTGCATTAGAGATGTTAGGCGAACTACCAGGATCCAGGACGAGGGGCTGCATTTATTAAGCCGTTATCAGTTAACATTTTATCATCTGTTAGACTTATTGTTATCGTTGTATTCATTGATAACCTCACAACTTGATCATAGAGTAATTTAACTCCATGCGTGTAATGAAGGACGAATCGTTGCAGACGTCGCTTCAATTAATGCGCAAGAGTAATGACCTACTTTTGACAGCCTGAAATATATAATAACTCATTTGATAACACACATTGCTTTCTGTTGAAACGTACAATGTTGATAAGATGAATATTATCATCACTGAAAAATACCTCCTCGTCGGGGAATCGGACCCAGGACCTTATGTTTGATACACATATGCTCTTACCGCCAGCTCAGTCTGTAAGAGCATATGTGTATCAAACATGAGGTCCGGGGTTCGATTCCCCGACGGGGTGGTATTCGGGTATTTTCATCGTGTAATAGAAGAGGAAAAGACATTACAGTATTTTGAATGTTTTATCTTGACGTTTCAGGCCAATATTGAGCCCTTTTCTCAATTTAAATATCAAAATATTTTTTATCAATCAATGTTCTCTTGATAAAAGGGCTCAAAAAGCTTCAAAACTATTATATATATATGTATATAATATATAAAATAATATATATATAATATTTAATAATATATGTATAATATATATAATATTTAATATATATATATATATATATATAATATTTAATATATATATATATATATATATATATATATATATATATATATATACATATATATATATATATATATATATATATATACACATAGTGTTTGATTTTGATATGATAAATCTTATCTTCTCCTTTAGTTCTCTATGCCTTCTGTTCTTCCAAATCTCTCTTCTCATTTCATCTATTGAAAGCCGGCTGTACCAATTGATGATTAATTGAATATTAATTAGTGGACTATTACTTGAGGTACGAAATTAACATAGGTGCCCATGGGTGATAACAAAACAAGTTAACAATTTAAAAATATTTGGTATAGTCCTTGAGCTCTAAAGTATTCTCTTCATCCATGATCAAATGATTCCTATAGAGCTTTATTCTTAAGTATTTATTATAATTGTAGAAGAATTTTTTTAATAACTTCTAAAGTATTTTGTTCGCTTATTCGCTCATTTTTGGTCAATCCAATAATCATCAGTTGGTACAACTGGGCTCTAAATGAATTGACAGACCGTACATATTGAAATGACCTGCACATGTCTAAGGGTGAAACCGATCTCTCCCAGAGATACACAGACCTATATTGATATGAATGAGCACAATTTTGACGAGACCCTAATCAGTTTTCCGTTTGGGTTCCAATATTTTTTTTCTCAAAAATATTAAAGAAATGTGGTAAATAAATATTGAGTTCATCCAATGACTAAGACACAGTATTACCAAGTCCAGTTAGCCTTTATCTGAGAGTTGGTGAAAACAAATATCATGGGTAACCATGGTGATAACAACTTTATACTATCAGTTAGAGCTATTCCCACGTTGGTAATACTGGCACTAAGAGTCAGTTTTACGAATCTCAGTCAAGTACTAACCCGCTAACTATTAGTTAAGGTAACATGTCTAACCAAGGGTGATAACAAGTTAATCCGCTAACTATTGCTTAATCCACTAACCATCAATTACCAAAACCGGGCCCAAGTGAATTAACGTATATGTGAATTTAGGATGCTAATATATTAAATTGAACATTTAATTAAGAATGTGACTGATTGTATTTTATGTTCTCTGATTGGATAATTACAGCTAATTTCGTCGTAATGTAAACGATTGGGTAAAATCCCCATCTGTTTCCTGGGGGATCACCAGTGCTTGAGGATAATCCCCTTTTAGTGCTATCCAGACAGTTCCCATAGGAACATGTTTATTAACACTCCCTTATCGTAATACAAACTTAATCTATAATTATATTAGCTGAAATTCATAATTACATATACCGCCAAGGTGTGGTTAATTGATCAAGCAATATGCGTGTATTCAGGCGGTAATCTACATGGAATGTGTTCTATTTTCAAATGCAACAATGGATAAAGAGTGGTATACAATTTTCTGATCATATTTATAAGATAAGCGTAGCGACCATTTTGTTTACCTACCGAAAAAACTGAAGATTTGTTTTTATTTATTTTTTTTGTTATTTTGTGCGCGGCATACAGGTCAGGCAAAGTAATCGATCAGCTTGAAAAATTTTCTGAACATTGTTGTCATACCAGAAAAGCTTTGAGATTGTTTTTCAGAAAAATAGTTCGAATGTTTTTCTCGTAAATAAATCGGGAAGTTTGGAAGATCTCTGTAAGAATAATCCAGAGGGGAATATTTGGGGAAAATTTAGTTGTGGTATTGTTCAGGACGATATTACGATACGAAACACAACAATGAAAATATAGGCCCAGTATTGTGTATTTTTCTCGTTTTATTTATTTATAGATAATGTTACATTTATCAAGTTCCAATCAACGAAGTAACAATATAGAAATAAAACTATTGTGTTGAATACTTTCCGTGAATAACTTCATAACAGAAAGATATTCAGTAATACTGAATGATAATATTGAGTGGTTTTCTTCATGGTACGTTCCGAAGCGAATTGAGATTTTTGAAAACGTCAAATAAATCAAATACAAGGGTTGCCTGAATCTCTACCCCATGGAAAGTCGGAGTGTTTATTGATTTGTTGAAAATCTTTATCCGGAGTAAAGTTTACCCAGCAACGTGTGCGAGTAATAAGAGAACTTACACCCTGGAAAAATACAAAAAATAATCAATTAGAAGTAATCAAAATTACCAATTCAATTTAGAATGACAATTGAATTATTTAAACGCGTGGCCATAAATTGGGTAGTCGACTTGGCAAAATATCAGTTATTTTTAGTGAGACTTTTGAACGACTTGGAGATATCAAAATTATAATGCGAGGGAAGCCATACAGTTTGTAGATTAACACCTTAAAATGGTAACTTTCGCTCACATCCCACGACTGTCAAGTGTATAGAAGTAATTTTTTTTCATTTGTTTAGCTCTAAAATGTGAGAGCCTTCCTAAATAAAATCGACTCGGTCGTAGGACATCGGCTTCGGGTAGACTATTTTCCATGGGCGGTTGTAAATGTAGTTAGGGTTTAGGTAAGTTAGAACGGGGAGTCAACAACTGTACATTTATGTAAGCTGATTTTTCTTTATTAACTTTTTTTTTCCTTTTTTTAAGATTTTCCGAATATCCTGATTTTTTTAATTTTTCAAGATTTTTTGTTTTTTCTTCGTTTTTTTAATTCTATTTTTTTCGGATTTTTTCAAAGTGTACACCTGATTTTGTTAGTCGTTAACCCTCGGGTTAGACACCCAAACCCATGTCACACAACCGACTGACTTCAGTCGTATAATCGCTTTCAGCGTACCCAGAAGCAGTAACCACTAATCAATATGATGTCCAATGGTAGAAGCGGAAGGTACCTCTGGAGGTAAACTTTTCAACATTTAATATTTGTTCCACCGCTCTGAACCGGACAATTGAATGGTCCCTATTAAGGGCTTCTTTAAATTTTGATTTTTAAATGTCGTTTTTTAAAAAATTCCTCCCCCCACCCTCCCCTTTTCAAGTATAACAAATTAAATTTTTTTATTTTCCCCCCCGAAAACAAACTTAAGGGGCGGTTGGGAAATCCCAAAAACCAAGACCCCCATTTTAAAAACATAAAATTTTTAAAAAAACAAACCCCTAATTAAATTTAAAAATTTAATTTTTTAGAAATTTTTAAAAATTTTTTTTTTTTTTTCCCCCGGGGGGATAATCCGCCCCAAAACCCAAAAAAAACCCCTAACCCAAAAAAAGGGAAAAAGACCAAAATTCCCTTTAAAATTCCTAAAAAAACAAATTTTTTTTAAAAGGGGCCCATTTTGGCCCCCCCAAGAAAATGGGAATTTAAAAAACTTAAAACCCCAAAAAAAATTTTTTTATTTTTTTTAAAAAAAAGGGGGGGAATTTTTGGGGGTTTTTCGGAAGGGGGGAAAAAAAAATTTTCCCAAAAAAATTTCCCAAAAAAACCCCTTTCCGAATGTAGAATGAGAATTTTCTTTGGTTGGTAAATTTAACTTCTAAATGCTCTCTGAAAGTCCTTCTTGACAACTTGACTCCGGCTGCTCTTATGTAGAGAGGCTTCTGAGATCGATTCATGATTATACGAAGTGATCGTTTGAAACCTTCTGACGCGTCCACCCAATCACACGCGTAGGCCGCGTCGTTGATCAGAGCACTCTACGAAACAAATTCATTTTTGTTATATTTCCATAGCCTAATAAGTGAGCTTAGAATTCATTATGGATGGAGCGAAGTGTGGGCATACACCAAATGACCAATGACTCACTAATTATAAAATGCTATAAAGAACACACACACACACACATATATATATAATATTGTTTGTTTTATTGTGTTTAACGACGTACTCTTATGATAGCGCAGATCTAATGGCGTCGGATGGATGATTAGTGAGATGATGGAATGATGAGATGAAGGTTCTCAGGTAATGGGAAGGATAGTGAGAAGGAAGCGGTCTTGGCCGACCTATTGTAGGAAGCATCCCGGCATTAGCCTAGATAACAATGGGAAACCATGAGAAACCCCTGTAAAGATGGTCGGCGGCGGGGATCGAAGTGGGTTCGAAATTCCCCTCGCCTCCTGGATCACACGAAGCGAGCGCGTTAACCAGTGCGCTGCATGTGCCGGTTATATATATATATATATATATATATATATATATATATATATATATATATACATATACAGTATATCTCTCTCTCTCTCTCTGTATATATATATATATATATATATATATATATACATATACAGTATCTCTCTCTCTCTCTCTCTCTCTCTCTATATATATATATATATGTATACTCACCTCGCCGGTGAGTAAGTCAGCAACTGCGCAGTAAACGAAAAACTCTTCAATCATACCAATAATACCAAGGAACACGACCATAACCTTGCCGTCTATCAAAGACTTTGCCTGGAAAAAAGAACAGCCGTAATGTTCAGATTATCTACCAAATAGGCCCTATTTAGGCCCATTCCAAGAAAATGGAATTAACTACTATATGTACTAGTGATGTGAGTTTTCTGGTAAGAATAAATTCGAAAAATTTCCACTCCTGGAAAGATTGCGTTCATTATATTCCACCAAATAATATTTTTCATAAAAACTGTGTTTCTTCTAGTGTCTGTATTGTATTCTTTGAGCGAACAACAGGCGTGAAGTTTGCTAGGAATAGCGTATCTGTATACCAGTGAATAGTAATTATACAAAATTGTTTAAATAAAATTTATCGAAAAATTCGATCCGTCCGGAATTATATAAAATTGTATATATATATATATATATATATATATATATATATATATATATATATATATGTTGTGTTATGTTCTCGGGTAGACCGCGTTTGCTCTCTTGGGATAGAATTGCGGTCCCTTTCGGGACCTTGTCTCCTCTCCTTCCAACGTTTCGGCAGGATCTGACCGGCCATCATCAGGGATTCTTCTTGCAGCTCGGCGAACTTCGATCGAATGAATCGAAATGCGTCAAGCTGTCTCTTATACCCAGTCGTTCTCGTGAGTTGTCGTTCTCAAGGCAGTCCGCGTGCGCTCCGCCAATCACAGCTCGTCTTAGCCTGGTCTCGGGTCAGCTCGTATGCATTCACAAGCTCGTCGTTTTCCAGGCGGTCCGCGCGTGTGTGGCCAATCACAGGTTGTCTCTGAGTGTCGGGTCTGCTCTCAGCATCTGGCGCGTCACCGCTCGGGCGGGCTGGAGGCGTTGTGATGCTTGGCCGCCTGCTGTACTAGCGCTGGCCACCGGGGATGTGCAGGGCTGCGTTGAGAGCGCGTTGCGGCTCGAGGCTCTCGTAGTAGGTCGGGTAGCCGTGGTGGTCCCTTTCCTCTTGCTATGTGCCGCCGGTGGAGGGCCAGTTGGCACAGTAGGCAGAGGTGTTGGTACGACTTGGCAGTTGCTAAGCAACGGTTTCCAAGTGTCGGGGAGTCGTCGGGCGTCATCTCGTGTGTTCATGCTGTGTGCGCGTTTCTCTATCTCTATGGCCTCACGATAGATGCGAGGTAGCTCGTGGTCGATTCTGGCAATGGTCTTGGCTTTTTCAAAGTTGATCCAGTGACCCTCGCTTAGTACGTGCTTGGCCAATGTTGATGATGTGGCCTGGTTCTTGATAGAGACACGATGTTCGTCAAGTCGAGCGGAGATCTTACGGTTAGTTTTGCCGATGTAGGTACGATCACAGGAGCCGCATGGTACTTCGTATATTCCGTGTGATTCGTTCGGAATGACGTCCTTAACACTCCGTAACATCGAAGAGATCTTGCGATCCGCTCTGAATATCGTCTTGATGTCGTGTTGTTGGAGAAGCCGACCGATCTTATCTGTTGTTCCTTTCACGAAGGGCAGGAAGGCCGTAGCTCGTGGTTCAGCGGTCTCCTCACTCTCTTGCTTCTTGTCGCTTTTGCGACGGAAGGCTCGTGAAACGGTGTAATTTGAGAATCCGTTGGCGAGTAGGGCTTCTCGCAAAGTCTTCGACTCGTCCTTGATGTGATCGTCGTCGGCTAATCTCTTCGAGCGGATAGCCAAAGTGTTGGCCACGGACGCTAGTTGTGCCGGATGGTGGTGCGACTTGGCGTTGAGATAGCGGTTCGTGTGGGTAGGTTTCCTGTAGACGGTATGTCCCAGGCGTCCATCGGCTTTCTTCATCACCAGCACGTCGAGGAAAGGAATCTGTTGATTGGCTTCCACTTCCATGGTGAACTTAATCGACTCGTGCATGCTGTTCAGATGGTCTAGGAAGTTGTCCAGTTCAGCTCGGCCGTGCCTCCAGATCACGAACGTGTCGTCGACGTAGCGCAAGTACAGACTCGGCTTGAATGTAGCAGTGTCGAGGGCACGTGTCTCGAGGTCCGTCATGAAGATATTGGCTATCACTGGCGAGAGTGGTGAACCCATCGGGGCTCCTTCATGATATACATGATATATATATATATATATATATATATCATGTCTATAATTGAAATTTTGTGGAAACCATAATGTGGAAAATGAAATATATGTACATATTATTATTTTCATTATTATTCATTCATCATTATTATTTGGTGAATAATAATAATAAATGCATTTTATTTTCCACGGTAGGGTCTACAATCCCCTACATGGTTTAGTTTCTAGAATATAAATAATTAAATCTTCGATGGCCGAGAAAACCGTATGTAGGCATATATATATATATATATATATATATATATATATATATATATATATATATAATTTATATATATATATATATATATATATATATATATATATATATATATATATATATACATATATATATATATATATATATATATATATAAATTATATATATATATATATATATATATATATATACATGGGCATATTCTTGTGTCGTCAGCAACTTACCACTGTGCTGACGTAAAGTGCTGCTAGGCCTACCAGCATGGTCGTTATCAGTTGGAAGAAGAGACTCGCCCTGAAAACTTTGTTGATATCCTCCGTCAACCTAACAAATAGAAAAAAATCATACCTGTATCCACGGGAGAAGAAGTTCGTCTACCAACAAAACAAATTTAAAATATTGGAAACCAACAATTCGGAAGCTGTGATTGTAAAATAATGGACATACCCTGAAACTAGATTTTAACGAATATGCGGATTCACCTTCAATTCCATTATCTCTGATTCCAATTCGTTCACCTCTTTCCAGAAAACTAGGAGTCACCATCTTCTTTTCAGCAATTATAATTGCTTTCCTTCTCTATCAGGATCCGGGCCTTTTCCTGAGTCGTGATGTAGACATTACTCGAAAAAAAATTCAATTTCTGATATTGAGATCATGATTTCTAGTTTTCTCTAGAATTAGGGAAATACATATCGTCATAATTAATTAAAATCTACTTTCAGGTTTGTGATGTTCTTTAACGTATACCTAGTTTTAGTTTCCAGTGTTACAGGTGATGGGTTCAGTAGAGTTGTGATAAATTAGTGAGGGTAAATGTGAGAATCAGTTTCATTTTAACATTGCGTGACATGTCTTGGTGGTATATCTTTCGTCTATGACACGACTTGATAATTGCAACGAACGAAAGAGAGAGAAATCCTGCCTAGGAATTGTTGTAAAAACTCTCTGATCAAATACAATTTCCGATTAACTGGGATAGATGATATATTTTTTTTAATAACATCGAAACTTGACACAAAATGTTTGTTCCCCAGTTAAGGCTATGGATTAAAGGTAGGATCGTTTGAGGGAACACCACAAGGGAAATCTTACCACCCCTATTATGATTGATAAACAATAATCATAAAGTTTATAAGCAGAAGACTTGCATTATCAATGCGTGATGATGTTTCACCCAATTGGCTAGAAACTCTTCCATTTCTCGATTAATTTGTTTTTGTTCATCCGACATGACACTCATGCTAGAAAGTCGTCCGCTTTCTGTCAGCTCCACACTTTCACCAACTTCCAGACCAGTTCTTGAACTGCAGTCTGATAATCCCACGATCACAACGTCGTCTGCTGATTCTTGCAACGAAACAACTTCCAGCAGTTCGCTCTGTTCCTCTTTGTCCGGAACACGGTCTTCAGGGTCGAGAAAACTCTTTTCATTGGCAATGTCATTGACTTGGTGGGTGACAATCGCTCGCACGTTTTCTATATTATATCTATAAATATATAAAAATGTTGAGGTGATATATATATATATATATATAATATTAAAAATTAAAACAAAATCCTTCACATCAGGGAGTTGAAAACCGCACTCCTTAGGTCCCAATTGATACAATTATTGTTTTACTATACCGGTACGTAGAAGACCGTTTTCATCATAGAGCGCGTGGTCTATTCACTGGGGTTTTCTAAATAACATTTAAAATTTAAATTTTTATGAATATATTTAGTCTTGGGCGGTGGATATACAATTATACATTTACACTTGCGGTCATGGAATTTTTGCCCCTAAAAGCCACTTTAGACGATCAACTTTTCCCTGAAATTAATTTCAGAAAAGTAGAATACCCACGTTTCCTATGTTGCCTACACATAAGCAAGGAAATCTTGCACTTGCATGCAAGAATTTCACGAAGTAGAAATACGTTCAACTTTTACTGCAATCTTTCATCGACTGACCAATGAGCGAGGAGCCTTTGGTCACGTGCATTTCCGTTAACTCCGTTGAATCTACAAACCGTAGATTGTACGGTTTGTAGATCGCACAACCGTGTTTACTAACGTGTTTTCAAAGTTGGATTATGTATACATTGCTAGTTGGGGTAAATTGACACTGGAAGCGCGCATGAAAGTCGATCGATCCTAATTTTCAAATGTTGCCATCGGTTTCGCTACTAGAATGAAAATTTCGCATCAGAAGTTGCAAGCACCTTTACACCATTACAATTATCTTGCAATTCCGTGCAATTCTTGAAATTTCTTTCAACTAAAATTGATCCTGTAAAGAGCACTTAAATTGAAATGTTTACTAAGAAGAAGCTACGCATACTTTACCGTATCAGAATGTATGTTATCTGCTGCTCCAGTATAGGTACATCATAGAAGAAAGATATAGGCACCTTTCGAACGAACTTACTTTTGTCGAAAAATCAACTATCTTTCAGTGATAATTTAACGTCTCAAGTGAAACTACTGATTATTTTACCTCAGAATCTTCAATTGTGCATACACTTGGACGATGAACAGTGTTAACAGAAATCTAGACATAACTTCCACTAGTGTATCAATTTCACTTAGAATAGCAATCGTGATAAGCGTTAGCTCGAATTGTGGAGATGCGTTGCTGTCATAAGGCAGCCATTGTCTGGAAGTAATCATAATCATAGACGTGTCAATAAATACAATTATAAACATAACTGATTCTGTTTATTTTATGGATTCGATCCGATATTGACCAGGAATCGAATACGTCCGAAATCGAAACAATGATGGATATCGATTTGAAAATTGTAAATGATTGTAAATGAATATATTCGTAATGGGTGAGAGAAACTTGAAGCCTTTTTGTAGGTAACTAGATCAATTTTTTTTTCGATTCGATATCAATTGAAACTTTTGATATATTTTGATCAATACTAGATGTTGACATTTCTATATTTTGCAACTGTTCTGTGCTCGTAAAGGCCCATTCACAATCAACTTTAACTCGAACTTAAACTTAAACTTTAATGTTTGTACTATGCATGTCCGTAGAAGTGGTCATAACAATTAACAAGTTGACTCTGACTTCATTGACTTTAACTTTAACTCGAAGTATGATTATGCCAAACATTACGACTGAAAGATAAAGTCTGACTGTAGGAGAAACCAATCACAATGAGTCACTGCCACCTAAATCTAGGAACGTCAAATATAGAATCTCGACAAGTTTTCGCGCCAAGAAAGATGTACAAAAAACATTATACAATTTTAGGTTAGGTTGTACATGAATTCCACACTGTAAAATGGCGGCGTGTACAACAGCTGATGTTATTCCATTGACTTAAACTTTTTGTTGTGAACTCAAATAAAGTTTTGAAGTTAGAGTTCAAGTTTAAGTTCAAGTTCAAGTTGGTTGTGAATGGGTCTTAAGCTCATATAGAAAAAAAAAATGGTTCCACTATAGTAACAATAAACCCGATGTTGGAAGAACTTATCAGAAATATAAAATCAGAAAACAATTTGAAGCCAACTGCAAGTGCCATAACAAACACCTCACCGCGACTGCCATAATGTCCTAAGCCTGACTAGCTCGAAGAGACAAAGGACTTTGATTGGATAATATTCTATAGGAAAGCTAGATAGCACGACAATGCGAGATAATAACAGAGTCACTGTCTCTTGGATAGCAAAAAAAATGTGACAAATTTTGTTTTACCTAATGAGCAGTGTTTAGGATTTTGTGCTACAACAATGGAAATACACAAGAACTAGCTAGGCCTAGGACAGTCGCGTAAGGGTCTCGGTAAGGGTCCAGACGTGATTAACAGAACAATTCAACAATTAAAAACCAATTATATCATATTAAATAATAGAAACAAACTCATTTTCTTCTTCTTACATGAACGGAAGTTTCCTAGATACGAGGCCCTGAACTACCAAGGTCGTAAACCCCGCACAAGTGACACAAACAAATAATAAGCCTTGGTATTTCGTTATGATTTCACATACGAAATCAACCAATTCGATTACTTTGGCGTTATGAGGCAAGTGGGCATAATTCGAGCTATTCAACGATTTCAGAGAGGTGAACATTTCTCTGATTTTCACTCGATGTGTGAACAAGTTGAAAAGTTTGAGACCAATCAGTAAATAAAAGAATATCATTAAAGCATGTTCACTCATGACTTCCACATCGCCCCAAACAAGATACATGTTTATTCCTTGAAATATTAACGAGTAAGATATTCGAAAGAGTTGGACGTATGGAAACAGATGAAGTACATAAGATTTCCAGTTCGTTATCTCGTGTTTTTGTTGCCATAATCCTGGAAAAAATGTCATATACATTCATTAATGATGAACACACTTAAGAGATTAGAAGGTGAGATTAGAGCGATAGAGTCGCCAGTAAAAGTAAATGACATATTGTGGCCGGCGAATTGTGGTATCGTAACTGCCAACAATCGACATTTAATAAATGTCATTGACTCATTGTTGAAATTTGCTCCCGTTTTTGTTTTACTACTTAACATAACGATATAAAATTATGAAGGTCTTTGCTTCGTGTTGTTAAATCTCTTTTAATAATTGTATAGCTATTTTGAGACCAGTTACCGTACGAATACAGCATCAGTATATTATATTCGAGACATTTCCTTGGTTTCACGTAGTCCATGTTCGAAGTCTTGGAACCACAATTATAACAATAAACAATTTTACAGGTGGAACAACTGTGAGAAAATATGCGACTGTTCGTTTCAATGCCAACGTGACATGTAACACACCCGGTTGATGTAAGTGCTTCGAGGTTGACCGACATGTCCTATTCAATGGAAGAATCCATAATTTGAAAATAAATAATAAATGGGTAAAGTTGAATTTCGTTCGAAGCTGTCGCTGAGAATGATAAATAAATAATAATAAAGTCTCTTCATTTTGGGTTTTCAAGAATGAGAAGTTTTTACTTTTTATCACAGGTAGATAATCAATATAGCATTCACAAGATCCAAATTATGACAGCTTTCTCATACATATATATATATAGTCGCCACGGTGGCTAAGTCAATTATCGCTAGCGGTAGTAACTGGGGTCACCGTTGGGTGTGGGTTCGAGTCCCGCATAAGGCATTAGTTTTTGTAAACGTCCTTTCATCTATCATCTCTTCATCGTTTCATAATCACCTGCTCATTCGTACCCCCGTGCCACATACGCGCTCGCTTCATGTGATCCGGGTGGCGAGGGTAATTCCGAACCCAGTTCAATCCCCGCCAAGATTCAAAACTCATCTTGACATGAGTTTTTCCCTCTGTAGTCTACGCTAATGCCGGGATGGTTCCTACAATAAGTCGGCCATGACCGCTTCCTTGACCCAAAGAATCTTCATCTCATTAATCATCCTTCCGACGCCATTAGATCTGCGCTATCATAACAGTGAATGAAAAATGAAGATAAATTGCAAAATTTGAAAAAAATGTCAATGAAAAATAAAAAAATATTGGATACGTATTTGAAAAGTGGACATAAACGATTCCTTTTTTGATATTTTAAAGAGAAAATAACAAAGCGACATTCAATCTTTTGTGAACTATGAAAACTCGTTTGATGGTGAAATGCGGGATTGCGTCGTATTGTGGAGATATTGCGTATTGGGTGTAGGTTTCACATTATAAATGTGGTATGATGAGCTTGGATTTTTTTAAATATTTTATATTTGAATAATAACAATATTTAAACTAGGAAAACGCGTTATGTGTTTCCGCGTTGATGGATGAGCTAATAAGAATGAAACTGAATTATTTCAAAAAGTTAAATCAAGTTGATGTTTTGACGGCATTCAAATTAAAAATTAATGTTTTCATTCGGTTGATTTATTTCGTAGACTATTCTCATCATGAAGGAAATATTAGATGCAATCTAAGATACAATATATACACCTTGAGATCCAATATATTCATTACTCATTCTAAATAATATCTTTGATAATAAAGAAGGCTTTGTTTTAATAGTTCTTCAATAATTGGTGACACTTGTTGCTTGGATTTAATTGGTTTTCTTAATAGCTTTGAATGATGTATAAAAATGTCATTAAATCATTTTTATATCTAAACGACTGATTGGATTCCAGTGAAAGTTTGGAATCATGTGTATCATTATTATATTGAAATTCGGTGAAAATTTTAATTTTTTTGAAGGACATTTTTTGTACGAAAATTTTTCTCCGGCTTATTCTTATGGGTAATTTGGAAAATGGAAAATTAGTTTTCTCAGAAGTGGTGCAATCGATTGCGCATAAAAATCAATGAGATTCAATCCAGATGATGACACTTGGGCTTGCCAAGTTTCAATTGAATTTGAATTTTCGTTTGACCTGTAGAGCGCGAACGAAAAAAAAAAAAACAAAAAAAACATGTACATTTTTTTCGGGTCAAGTGTAATTGAGTCTTCGCTTCGCTCATCCAAAAATTAAAATGAGTAAGAGAACCAAACATTTATAAGATGAGAAAAAATATCGCTCGCCATATTACTTGTTGGATGAGCGAAGCGAAGACTCAATTACACTTGACCCGAAAAAAATGTACATGTTTTTTTTTTTTTTTTTTTTTTTTTTGTTCGCGCTCTACAGGTCAAACGAAAATTCAAATTCAATTGAAACTTGGCAAGCCCAAGTGTCATCATCTGGATTGAATCTCATTGATTTTTATGCGCAATCGATTGCACCACTTCTGAGAAAACTAATTTTCCATTTTCCAAATTACCCATAAGAATAAGCCGGAGAAAAATTTTCGTACAAAAAATGTCCTTCAAAAAAATTAAAATTTTCACCGAATTTCAATATAATAATGATACACATGATTTCAAACTTTCACTGGAATCCAATCAGTCGTTTTGATATAAAAAATTATATAATGACAAAAAAAAGCAAGAGAAGAATTTAGGTACAGAAAATGTCTTTCGAAAAAACTCATATTTTCTCCAAATCTCAATATAATGATGATACAGATTATTGCAAACTTTTACTGAAATCCAATCAGTCGTTTAGATATAAAAACTTATTTAATGACATTTTTACACATGTTTTAAAGCTATTAAGAAAACCAATTAAATCCAAGCAACAAGTGTCACCAATTAGTGGAGAACGATTAAAACAAGGCCTTCTTTATTATCGAAGAAATTTTTGAGTATGAGTAATGATTATAAGAGGATGGTCTCAAGGTGTGTATATGTATACAGCTGTCATCACGTCTCATATAGTAGTCTAATATTACAATATATAATATCAAATTGCATCTAATATTTCCTTCATGAGAATAGTCAACGAAATAAACCAACCAAATGGAAAGATTGATTTTTTAACTTGAATGCCGTCAAAACATTAACTTGATATAACTTTTTGAAAGAATTCAATGTCATTCTCATTAGCTCATCCATCAACGCGGAAACACATAACGCGTTTTCCTAGTTCTACATGAATACAAAAGAAACTCTACGAAAGTGTGCCATCTACATGTGAGGGGAATTTGAAGTGATTATCTTCAATACCTCCAGAGATTCAGATACCGAAAAACGGAAAATAATTGGATGAGCGAAGCGAAGACTCAATTACACTTGACCCGAAAAAAATGTACATGTTTTTTTTTTTTTGTTCGCGCTCTACAGGTCAAACGATAATTCAAATTCAATTGAAACTTAGCAAGCCCAAGTGTCATCATCTGGATTGAATCTCATTGATTTTTATGCGCAATCGATTGCACCACTTCTGAGAAAACTAATTTTCCATTTTCCAAATTACCCATAAGAATAAGCCGGAGAAAAATTTTCGTACAAAAAATGTCCTTCAAAAAAATTAAAATTTTCACCGAATTTCAATATAATAATGATACACATGATTCCAAACTTTCACTGGAATCCAATCAGTCGTTTAGATATAAAAATGATTTAATGACATTTTTATACATCATTCAAAGCTATTAAGAAAACCAATTAAATCCAAGCAACAAGTGTCACCAATTATTGAAGAACTATTATAACAAAGCCTTCTTTATTATCAAAGATATTATTTAGAATGAGTAATGAATATAATTGGATCTCAAGGTGTATATATTGTATCTTAGATTGCATCTAATATTTCCTTCATGATGAGAATAGTCTACGAAATAAATCAACCGAATGAAAACATTAATTTTTAATTTGAATGCCGTCAAAACATCAACTTGATTTAACTTTTTGAAATAATTCAGTTTCATTCTTATTAGCTCATCCATCAACGCGGAAACACATAACGCGTTTTCCTAGTTACCATATTACAATTTATTTTCAGCACTCGTTTTTTTTTCAATTCACTGAACCCTTACACAATATATTATTTGAGATATAACGTGCTATATACATAGCTAGCTCCAAGAGGCTAGGACTTGTTCACTAGAAAAGCTTCTTAGGCCCGGTATTACGAATAATAAATTTGTTGATCAAGCAATAATTAGTGGATTAGCTTGTTATTACCCTTGGTTTCCAATGTTATTTTCGTACTGCAATTGATTAATTGGCTTAATAACACATTTTTATTATTGGTAATATGGGCCCTTACTATAACAACATAATATAGAAACATTGTCACAGTCTCCTGAACTGAAATAATTGATCATATTTAGTCCTGGTAAAATTGTACATCTTTATTTATTGTGATAACATGATAAATTTATGAATAAATATAGATAATATAAAATAATAAAAGAATAAGTTCCAATTGTTGTGAAATTCCAACTGTACGTTCTCATACATATCTGACCTTTTCTCTTATCTAATTGATACATTATCTAATTTTTAACCACTTTGCTTGAAAAATGTGGTTTTCCTGAAAATGAGCTGTTAAATGACATGTCATATCTATTTTACACGATAATCATTAGTAATTTTACGTAACCATTTGTATTTATTTCATCAAACATTCGTCCATTCTTTTATTATTCATATTTCCTTCATTATGATAGGGTCTAAGTTACTTTTATTTTTACTTTTTGAAATATATTGTTTAATTCTTCATTACTTTTTGTTTAAATTTTACCAATATTCAATATCAACATAATTTACATGTCTAGTTTGAATATGTGTTACCTCACTGTTTTTACAATACCGTACTTGAACTTTTGTTTTTATACATTGATTCATCCTCATGGTATCCCATATACCCTGAGGACAGCCGTTGATACATTTTGATTTTCTCTCTCTATTCTATTCATACATAAAATATTGTATACATATACATATAATATCTACCTACAATTAAAATCTGACACTACTTATTATTGGTACAGTTTTTTTAGACATTGTTTGTTTGACGAAATTTGACACAATTATGTGAGGTTACTTATCACACTGTGTCAGAAATAATCTTTATTGGATTTCTAATGTGCGCTTAGTTCTATTTTGAATACAACAACTTCTATCTACAGAGGGAAAAAAAGCAACAACAGTTTTGAAGTAAATCTGAATAGTAACAGTTGAAATATAATGCAGTCGAGAATCAACTCCGTTTTTTTGTATATAATGTTTTTCTGACACACTTTGATTCGGACCAAGTTTGAAAATGGTACAAAAATATCCCTGTCTTCTATTCGTTTCTATATATCTAATCGTGAAATTCATGACACATACTTTCTTCTTATTAGATCTTATAGTAATACAAACATTTTTCAGAACTAAGCACGATTACATAAGAATGAGTAGAACTATTTATTAATATTTAATAAGACCTAAAATATAAAAAGGGTCTCTGATGAAGATATTGAAATGAGAAATCCTATGGCAGTTGTCGAAACACTTTCTTGACTTCGTCGAAGTCAAGCGTTCCCAGGGAGTTTGTTAGGTGTGCTTTTCAAGGATGTGGGAGAGAGTTCAATTGTGTCTCGTCGCGAACAACTAAATAAATCAGGTGTACATTTTGTTATTTTTTAAATTCACGAGAATAAAAAAAAATCACGCGAATCCAAAAAAATCAAGCTCATAAATGACCAGAAACAAGCAAGAATCACGGGAATCAAAAAAATCACACGAATAAAAAAAAAGCGAATAAAAAAAATCACCCGTATCAAGCAAGAATCACGCAAATCAAAAAAAAAAATCTTGCGAATAAAAAAAATCACGAGAATAAAAAAAATCAAGAATCAAGTGTACAAAAAAAATATTAGTAATTATTCACCCCGCGGTCGCACGGTCGCAGTCGACAAGTAAAAGGTCGAAGCATGGAGTTGGACATGGAGTATTCAGTACTATCGTACCTCCAACTAACTCCGTGTTAAAAACTAGTACTGTTTGATGACATTGAATAGTGAGTAACAGCGGCCGTGTTCGTTGTTCATGATGAACTCATTGTTGTCAGGTGTGGCTTACCAGAACTTGTTTTATATTCAGTGCCTGAATTACCAACGTGGGAGTGAATAGCTCCAACTGGCAGTTGAAAAACGAACATGGCCGCCGTTTTCGAAGTAAATCGACGTAACCAGAAGTACGTGATCTGGTACACGGCTCGTCGTGAGACAGACACTCTATGGTTGAAGAATGAACTTTATAATAATACGTTTGATATAATAATCAACTGTGATTTACGTCGTTTTTCTCAATATTTTCTCTCCAGCGTAAAGTTTACCGAGTAGCATGTGAAGGTAGTATGCGGACTTACAAGCCTGGAAACAAAAGTACAAACTTATTGAATTATACTCAAACGTAATTATCTACAATTTTTCGTATTGTTTTTTTGTAACCGAGCTAAGGCACAATTATCAAATAATATAAGTCACTGAAACAATTTGTTTTATTATAGGCCCTATAATGTAATTTATCTCCTTTCCCACAGACTGGCTTCGGCTAATGTTGATACGATTTTATTTAAATACAGTGCAAGTTGATATTAAAATAAATTCATTTAACCTCAAACATGTAGGGGGCTTATAAGCTTGCGGTGACATAATGTGCTCGAATAAGCTACACTAAAATTCAGACTTGAAAAAATACTAAAATTATACGCACTAAAACTAAAACTCCTCACATGGTCTGTGAATAAATAACCAGTAGAATGTGCGTGAATTTAATTTAAATCAAAATTTTCTTCACGGATTGAGCCACTTTATGTAAATTCATATATACTTTCAACAAAAATTTTGGTAATATATATACCATGAAAATCATTTGTCATTAATCATTGATTTATCGAGCTATTCATTGTCTCTTGTACCACTGAGGAAAAAAAAAATATCCCTAAGGAATATGAGAAAAATAATCTTAATTTCTGGGATAAATGTACTTAATTAGAAGATGTGTGAATCTGTACAACTATAAGTAATTGCTAATTGTAATTGTAACGAATAACTTGATACTGTATTTTCTTTCTATTTCTAGAATATTTGTACTGTGAATTTAATCATGTAAATAGCTTACTGCTAATAAAGATATATATCTTGACACATGTAAACACATGTAAAATGGATTTTTCAAAATGACAATAAAGGATATTATTATTATTATTATTACATTACTGCTAAATATACTTCAGGCACTCATTTAATCGGTTAGAAGGGTGTGACCTATTTGCATGCGGAAAAAATTATACGATACTAACAATAAATATTTTAAAATATGAATCCCACTATCTTCTCACCGATCTGAAAGTAATCCTCGATAACGCTATACCGCCTGCTTGTATGGCGAGAAGCCGCTGCGTCCTGATCATGACTATACGCACGGAACGTTTGAAACTTTCTGACGCGTCCAACCAATCACAAGCATAGGCCGCGTCGTTGAGTAACTCACTCTGGGAAAAATGCGCGAGTAAATACATTCAATCATACAATTCACAGTTCATCGAAGAATGGAATAGAACAGGGACCCGAACCGAAATTAATAAAGGTTCCGGTTCCGGTTCGTAATTTTCTCAAATGAAGGTTCCATTCTACGTTTAAAAAGGTTCTGGTTCCGGTTCCATAGTGTGAATAAGGGTTCCGGTTCCACTTGCTAAATAGTTTCATAATTTTGTTATCCTCGCATGTAGTGGTTCTACTTTTGGTGGTTTTCGACACTTTGTTTTGTTTGTCCATCTGCCGGCGACAGATCTTCCCCTCACACTGGGTCACAAAGCTATAAACCAAATTAGTAAATAATGAGTCTGAATCAGGTACCATTGAGAAACTTTATGGAACCTTTATGGAACCGAAAAGAACCCAAGATTTTTGGAGGTTCCAGTTCCTGAAAATCAATAATAAAGGTTCCGGTTCTGGTTCCTGAAAATCAATAATGAAGGTTCCGGTTCCCCTAAAATACGTTTTTTTTCGGGTTCCGGTTCGGGTCCCTGGAATAGAATATCTGGGTTTTACGGCGCCACGATATCTAAGCCATTAGCCGGACTAATCCTTATAGGAGTAGGCCCCCGCCTACTGTGACTGTGTTACTGTGAGTACAAGGCTTTCTGTTGACAGGACGTGCGTTATGATAACTGAAAAATTCCGCCCCGTCGGGGAATCGAACACCGGACCTTATGTGTAGACCCCTACTTA
Source organism: Brachyptera putata (assembly GCA_907164805.1). Taxonomy (NCBI): domain Eukaryota; kingdom Metazoa; phylum Arthropoda; class Insecta; order Plecoptera; family Taeniopterygidae; genus Brachyptera; species Brachyptera putata. The sequence goes on along the minus strand of OU015471.1, from coordinate 16,958,200 downwards.
TGTACTCACATTCCCGCCTACTCGTATAAGGTTTAATCCGGAGAGCAGTGTATAATTGGTCGTGAATGCCCAAGGACATAACATGGTAACTGAGTTCTTGAATTGGTAGAACATATCTCTACCCCTCAACCTCCATCTGTACCATTACACTCCCATTAATATCATTGTAAGATACCCCTCCCGTTAGCTCAGTCGGTAAGAGCATATGTGCATCAGACATAAGGTCCGGGATTCGATTCCCCGACGGGGCGGTATTTTTCAGTGATAATATACCATCCTATCAACACCACGTGCTGTATGTTTCAACAGAAGCCTTGTACTATATATATATATATATATATATATATATATATATATATGTTTTTAAACTTTCTTTTCCATGATGCGTATAATGGTTTAAAGACACATTTTGGGTATTTTCCCAAAAAAAAGATATCCATGAAAATACCCAAAATGTGTCTTTAAACCATATATATATATATATATATATATATATATATATATATACTATATATATATATATATATTTATATATATATATATATATATATATATATATATATATATATAAATAACCACTACGGCTGTGAAAATACGTAATTGTGATATTTAAATTACCTCTCCACTAATAAGATCAGCAACAATACAGTAGCAGAGAAACTCGGTAACCATGGCCAAAATTGAAGCAAATGTTATCAGTACTTTGCTGTCGACCACAGAGTCGGCCTGAAGAAAAACAAAGCACACGTGTACTTGTATACATTTTATTTGAGGAAAATATAATGGATGATTGACCGAGACACATAAAAATGGCTTGTAAATCGATCTATCTACGTTTGCTGATGATTTCACAACGTTGGTGTCTACTTAGAGCTTGATGTACACTGCTGACTTTTTGAGTCAGTTTAGAGAAATAGGTCCTATTCCATTCTACGCTTGAATCTTATTAGACGAGCTTTAGCGAGGATTCAATTTGACATACTGAAAGAAATTGTTTTTTTTCGTTTTTTTTTTTGTCGGTTCTCTACAGGTCAAACGGCTACAGCTATCAACTTCGAACTTTTTTTCAATATGGTTCCTCATCTAACTTAGATCTGTATAGTTTTGTGGCATTATCGGGGGGTAACCTTTTTTTTATGAATTTTAGAAATTTCAAAAATCCCCATTAGAATAACATGGCGGAAAAAGAAGGAAATATTTTTATTTTCCAAAAAAATGAAATTTTGCGTGAAGTTGAATTACATTTTGATACACATTTCTAAAAATTTTCAGCTTGATCGGGTCAGCCATTTTGAAGAAAAAACATAAAATATGCTATATTGGTACCACTCGAAGCAGTTTTTACCCATTTTGACCCATACTATTACTATCCGCTCGTCTAACAACGCATATATGGCGTTTTCTCAGTGTTACAGAATTTACATAGATAATAATAATGTATCACTACTATTAATAAATCTAACTTCTGGACTTATCCTAGTGATTGTCATCAAATTTAAAATATTGATGTCCAATCATTTTTTCTCAATGAAGAATTATTTATACCATTCAGAAGCGGTACCTCTTGAATGTTTTATGACTTCGAGACGATCTTGTCACCAAATTGAAATGAACATATTTTGTTACTTACTACTGTACTAATATAGAGTCCTCCAAATCCCAGTAACGTGGTTGTTAATACCTGGAATGTCAAGGCGGACCTGAAGACGTTGTTGATGTCCAATGATAAGCTGTGTCCGGAACATATCAGAGAAAACAAAGTTTTGTTCACAACCGTATCCAGATTGATCGATGTTTACGACCCCACTAAGAGTTTGGTTATTTGGGGGAATTAGTGAGAGGATGATGGATGAAGCTATTTACAAAACCTATGCTTCAGGCCGAAGAATATATAATTTAATGTATTATTATAGTTTTATTAATGTATTATTAGTTGGTTCGGACATATGAAAAGAATGGAGAGGAACAGAATACCCAGAGCAGAATACGAGATGTCGGAAATGTGTGGAGATAAAAGAAGAGTGGGGAGACCGAGAGAGAGATGGAAGATGGATGTGAGAAGAGCTGCTGAAGAGAGAGGAGAGGTATGGATTGAAGTTGAGAGCGGTAAATGGTGGAAGAATAGAAAGAAATGGAGGAGGTGGTGAAAAGAGTAGAGATGGAAGTGGAGGAGGAAGAGCAGAATCAGGCAGAGGAGACGTAGAAGGAAGAGGACTTGGGACTGGCAAAATCAAGTTGATATGTTGTGCCCTTGTAAAATGGACTTACCTAACTTTGTTAGAAAAGTATTTGAAAAAAAAAATATAGTGTTGCTTGAGGTTGTATTGTGACCCGACAAAGTGATTATTAGAGCCAGGGTCAATATATTACAAATTTGAAATAGCTAATGCCTGATCTATATAAATCGATCAAATTCAAACTGCGATCTTAACAAACATTACTGCGGATTTTCGATCTTATGAATGTGAGAACAATTTGCTTTACAAATTGATCAAATTCAAACTGCGGTCTTGACAAAGATTTGATACTGCTGATTTTCGATCTTATGCTGTACAATTTGACAGCAATTTGCCTTACAAATTTAACAAATTCAAACCACGATCTTAACAAAGATTCGATACTGCGGACTCTCATCAATCTTAGCCGTACAATTTGAGAACAATTTGCTGTATAAATTGATCAAATTGAAATGCGATCCAACAAAGATTTGATAGTGCTATTATCATGCGGTTTATCTTACGCCGCACAATTTTAGAAACCAATCAGAAAAGTAAACTTACGCAATTAAAGTCTGGTGATGCATCACCCAAGTAGCCAGAACATATTCCATTTCATTCTTAAAGTTCTGTTCTTCCACTTTTCTGCTCCTGATTGTTTGCATTGCATTCACCCAGCGCCGCTTCACGACATTGATAAAGGCATTGTCATCATCCATCACATTAGGCCTAATACTTTCAAGATCCAAGTCTCCATTTTGAATTGCAACGTCTGTAGTTCTGTTAGGATTCTGGTCGCACATGTCAACAGTGCAATCGGGTGGTGTTTGTAACGAGGCAAGATCCAACAGTAATGCATCCGCTGTTATATTCCATCTTTGTACAGCTTCGTCTTTTTTTTCGACTATATGCAGACGAAATTTCACGATTTCTCGGAGGTTTTCGACGTTGTATCTGTGTTGAGATTGTACGAAACGTTTTTATTTTAATCATTATAATTTGTAAAATCCATATCTATTTTTTATAATATATTTTCAGGTAGTTAAATGTGGTAATTATATAATTATTTCTTTCATTGTATTTCTTGTGGTGCCCTACACGAACGACCCCTAGTCTCAATTGGAGAACAATGACTGCATGTGACAAGTTCAACATGTTATTATTTGTATTTTATTAGCAGTAATTATATAATTTTCTTTGTGTTTATATTGTCGTCAAGTAGGCCTAACATAATTGACTGGGCCAATATTCTTGATACACTGTAAATTAAAAATGTATAAAATTGATGAATATCTTTCTTTATATATATATATATATATATATATATATATATATATATATATATATATATATATATATATATATATATATATATATATATATATATATATATATATATATATATATTATATTATATATAAGCCTTTGCGGGTCTACAAATTGTACTTAATATATGTAAACTTATGAATAAAAATCCCCCCCCCCCAAAAAAAATACACATTCATAAATAGTAGTTATAATTTGTTTTCACCTTAACACCTTCAGTTGTGCGTGCAGATGAAGGATGAGACTGACTAAAAGTGAGCCCGAGATAAATTCTATGAAACAGTCGAAGATCACAAGAACATGTATCCTTACAGCTGAGATCTCAAAGACAGGTGTTGAGCTGTAGTCGTAAGGCAACCACAGTCTGGAATAGAAATTCAGAACAGTTAACTTTGTCAGGCAGAGGCTTGAATAATTACTCAAATTCATGGATACATATTTTCTTCGGCGTCGTCATTTCGTCCCCCATTTTCCAATTTCACGATTAATGATTAATTTTGTTAAGGGCCGGTATTACGAATCGATTGTTAGTGGATTAAGCAATAGTTAGCGGGTTAACTTGTTATCACCCTTGGTTACATGTGATATTTTCGTACCTTTAACAAATAGTTAGTGGTTTAGTACTTAACTAAGAGCCGGTTGTACCAAGTGATGATTAGTGAATTAAGCAAAAATTAGCTGATCAACTTGTTATCACCCTTGGTTACCTATGTTATTTTTGTACCTCAAGTAATGATTAACTAATTAATATTTAATCATCAGTTGGTACACTTGGCTCTAAGATTCGTAAAACCGGGCCTAATTAGAAGAGGCCGTGATAATTACTGAAATCCATGGAAACATTTTTTCGGCGTGGTCATTTCGTCACTCATTTTCCAATTTTACGATAAATGATTGGGTGTAGGTTATAAGAAGATGGTCAATGATATATAATTCAATAAATCAGACAAAATGACCACGCTGTTGGTGTTGCCCGAAAGAAAAAGGAATTTGAAAAGTTTGTCAATGCATTTCGAATCAACTGAAAATATTTGTTCAAAAGATACATCCATGGACATTTGTCCTCTGATAGATGAGTATCAGTCAATAAGAATGTGTTTCACAGTTTTGTATTCATTATACGAGCTTTAGCGAGGATTCAATTTGACATACTGAAAAAAATTGGTGTTCGTTTTTATGTTTTTTTGTCGGTTCTTCACAGGTCAAAAGGCTACAGTTATCAACTTCATAATTTTTTTCAATATGGTTCCTCATCTAACTTAGATCTGTATAGTTTTGTGGCATTATCGGGTGGTAACTTTTTTTTTTATGAATTTTAGACATTCAAGAAATACCCATTAGAATAACACAGCGAAAAAAAGCATATATATTTTCCAAAAAAATGAAATTTTGCGTGAAGTTGAATTACATTTTGATAACACATTTCTGGAAATTTTCAGCTTGATCGGGTCAGCCATTTTTAAGAAAAAACATAAAATGTGAAAAAATTGGTACCACTCAAAGCAATTTTTACCCATACTATTACTATCCGCTCGTCTAACAACGCTTATATGGCGTTTTCCTAGTTATTCGTAACAGTAAGAGATCTTACCTGAAAGGCACTTTTCTTGTCGTAATGCTCTGTACAGTTGCCACAGTACTCAATACAACAGTCAGGAAAATATAAAGTAGTCCAAGATATTTCGTCAACGTTTGACACAGTCGATTCACCTTGCCGAGTATGTCAGCGTTATGAGGCAAATGGGAGTAATTCGAGTTATTCAGCTCCTCCAATGTACAAATGATTTCTCTGATTTTTACTCGATTTTGGAACAAGTTGGTAAATTTAACGCCAATCACACTATAGAAGAATATGATCAATACATATTCGCTCATGTCTTTTACATCGCCCCAAACAAGATACATGTTTATGGCTTGAAATATTAACGAGTAAGATATGCGAAAGAGTTGGACGTATGGAAACAGATGAAGTACGTAAGATTTCCAGTTCGTTATCTCGTGTTTTTGTTGCCATAATCCTGGAAAAAATGATTCATTTAAATTTATCTAAATTTAGTGAGTGGGTTTTCATTGTAATATAGGTAGTTAGAATGGAGCGAGCGCACTGCAAAAACATGTGTTCATACACATCTAGAATTCGGGACCGATTCAGCGGAATATCATTTTTTGTGTGATAACTTTTGAACGGGATAAAGCTGGCCTTCCATGAACGCGGTATTCGCTTAGCGAATTCGCTAGGCGTTTTTTTTTAGTTCGGATACCGTGCCGCCATGCGCCGCTCTCCTCAATGATTGGTCGCTTTTCAACATGGCGGCTAAAAAAACTCTTAGCGAATACCGCGTTATGGAACGCCAGCTTTAGACATCGAAATTCTAATAAAGAGGAAACACAGATTTTTTCAATACCTTCAAGATGAGATAAGTAATAACTTTCCATCTCATATCGTATAATTGTCAGGCGTAAACGGTTAAAAAATGTGTATTTTCAACGGTATACGCTTATCACTCAAACCGTCTTGAAGGTATTGAAATATTTTTGATTCCTTGTTTTCATAATTTCGATATCTCAAATCATTCAAACGTCATCACCAAAGAAACTGATATTCCGCTAAATGAACTCCCAATGGACTCTTAATGCTAAAAAAACGAATTATAGTCTTCGTTATTTCAGTAAATGCAGTTGAAAATAAGGTCTGCAGCCTGCAGGAAGTAAAATCTGAGATAGAATCCCAAAACGAATCGACTTTTTTGGTTTATTATTCGTATATATACGTCCTTGTCCAACATGTAGGCCTATGTTGTTGCCATTAAGGGGATATAAACTTGACGTTTGCCAACATTGACGAATAAACGTGCATGTGGCAACATTGTAAGAGATGGGGTAGGATTTCTTCACCAATCACCTGATTGTCTTTTGCGCGGGAAATAGAATGACAATCAGCACGCGTCAATACCTGCACTAAGCCTCTCTTGGAGGGTAAACCATAGTCTCTGCACTGCACGTACTGAAATAACGAATACTTTAATTTAAATATGACATTATCAATTAGAAGGTCAAAGTGTCTCAACATTGGGTCAAAAAATTACACAATAACTTGGAATTCGAAAGTGAGCACAGAAGACCCGAAGTGAAAAAATCGAAATTCTGATATAGATTTTTCATTTTTATGTCACTGGTGACATTTCCGAAAGACACCCCAATTATCTTCTACCGTGCTGGCTGTAAACGCCTTTGCATGTTTTGGAGAAAATAGGAGTGACAATGATATGGTGGAGGTATCAAGACAGTTTGAACACACCTATCATGTACACTTGACAGCACAATAATTGAGAAATATTTTCGAAATTACAAAATCAATATTTGTCAAACAAGTAGTACTCAACGAAACTTGGACTTGCTTTAAAGGACAAACACTACCCTATAGCTAGATTTTAATGAATGACGATAATTATTTCCATAATTTTAAAGAAAACTAGAAATCATACTTACAATTTCAGATATTATAATTATTATTCTTGTCCTCCAGAGACTATGGGTCATGACGTAGGCGTTTATAGAAACATAAAGAGAATCGAGTAATGTCTACGTCACGACTCAGAAAATATGTCGGGTCCTGGGCCCCTATTCCTGAGATAAATGAGAAGTGAGAAAAATCAGTGAGAAAACTATCTCATATAATAATGACATATTTCATCTCATATTTTATGTCAGATACTCGTTTTCTCACTCATTTTTATTTTTCTCATATCTCATTTATCTCAGGAATAGGGGTCCAGGAGGACAGATAAATAAATCACAATTCCTGATATTGAGATGATGATTCCTAGTTTTATCTGAAATTAGGGAAATAAATATCGTCATAATTCAATATAATCCAGTTTCAGGGTTGTTATGAACACTACGAAGAACTCTGTTGAGCAATATGGATCGTATATGTACATGTTCGTGATTTCTATTTCAGTTTACACCTTGGAATAATATATAACGTGATTATAGGTTTAACGAGGGTTTTCTTGACGATATACTCGACGCAAAGGACAAAACGTGTGGCCTTGATTCTCTTCGATTATTGTTGCCTGTTCATATCATAACTATATCCATATCAGAAATCAAAGTATAAGTCTTATAATTAAATAATGAGTTTTCGTAATGAACTTGGATATAATTTATTGTTGTATGTTTAATATAAATTGAGCAGACAGATTCTATAAATTTAATAGAACAACACTAATGACTATTGGTAATTTGGTACCTATAAGTAACTTTTAATTGTTGAATTACATCATGTCCGAAGTAGCTATTCCCCGAACCGGAATTAGGGTTTAAATTAGTTTTAGCGAAAGTTTTAGTTTGGATTGTATTAGTTTAGGATGTCTGTTTGGTCAGGTTATCAATGATTGGAACAGAAAAATACCAAAAGTCGATCTAGTGTGAAGCGCGAGGATAAACGAACAAAAATCGAAAATTAAACAATGAGAAAACAGATTACAAACTTGCGATAACACCTGGTGACAAGAAACAAAAGAACAGTATATTCGAAATTGGATTTCGTAAATCTCCAATTGAAATATCATACAACACCTGCAGGTCGTATCTTGCAACAATAAGAGCAATTTTACATGGACACAAGTTTCGTAAATGTAATATTCATGAATGTTGAACATATGTTGAAAGGTATCTGACATCAACAATGGTGTACAACAATATCATCAAATATATAACAAAAATCTATAATACATAACAACAATATAATAGCTAAACAACTTTATTATCATATGTTCAATATATTAAAAGGTAGGCCTATCTGACATCAACAATGGTGTACAACCATATTATCAAATATATAACAAAAATCTATAATATATAACAACAATATAATTCAATAAGGATTCAACGATAGCATCTAAAAACCTAGACAGAAATCAATACCACAGAACGTAGACTGAAAACGAGTACCCTGAGGGGAAGAATACATCAATTATATTTTATTCCATTATCTGTTAAATCACATTGGTACAAACTTTGATGTTGATAACGAGAGGTTGAAGTGTATTAACCTGTGTTCTACATGTAAAACATATTTGTAACAAACAACGTAACACAGAGCATAGATATTGACGGAGTGCGACGGCGCTGAACAAATTTGGAATTGGATGAAGAAGGAAATTATACCAGTAATAAAAATCGATGGACATCAATTAATTAGAAATTCCTCACAGTTCCAGAACATAAACTCGTCCCAGAAATTATCCAAATTAGTCTCAGGTTTTTATTAGATGATATATTTGAATATAACAATAAGAAAAGGCTCAATTTAAATAACCTTGCATTGAACATCAAATAAATTACAAATTTTTCACAGTTCCAAACCATAAACTAGACCCAGAAATTATCCAAATTGCTCTCAGGTATTTATTAGATCTTATAGTTGGATAACAACAAGAAGAATAGGCTCGATTTAATGTAACACATTACAGACTTGCACTAAACTAAGCACAAGCAACCCGTCTACCCGAGCTAGAATTATAGTCACGGAATTTAAATTCGTATAGAAGCTTGTTTCTCTCCACGCATTTAGACCTCTATGCCTAAAATAGATAGAAATATGATTCTATACTTGAAAAAGTGTGTAATTAATTTCTACTTTTTTCCCCATTAAAGTTCAAGTTTTATTAGGTAGTGTTAGGGTTTAAAGGCGTGTCGACATCGAGGTCATTTTGCGTTCAAGTTTTATAATCCTTGTAAATATTATATAAGTTTGTAGAAGTGTAAAATTTATAGATACGATGTCGACTGAAAAATATAAATGATGTAGTAGACTTTATGAATAGAAGAATATTCAAACATAAAAATGAGAGCAACAAGCACGTTTCCTTACGACAGTTTGATCATCGTCCTGAAAAATCTCCTGTGCACGTAGATGATAAGAAAAGAGGATCAGATGTGCTTTCTCTTCAACATGAATGTCTAGAATTGTTCATTATTCCTAAACTTATTTCACAGTCGAATGAGTTAAATTACACTATGTTCAATTATTGTTTGCGGTAGCAGGATAGCCCTTCTGGTACCCCGTCCGAAAGATCCTACCTTTCATCCTTCGCCTTAATTGTGGAACTACGATTATGTGTAGAGTTCAGTTGTTGATTTAAAAAATTCAAACTATAATTAATTACAAAAAAAACTGTGACCACTATTGTTCATTGCTGATGTACAATTGTTCATTGGCATTGTTGACATACTCAACACTGCACAATTCTAATCAATTATTCTAGAGAAATAATAAAATAAGTGAAAGAAGTTGATATTATAATTTAAATCACCTACCTTGATAGTATAGAAGCATTACAATGTATTCCAAACATTTTCGTGGCTTCAAGTTCTCCATTTTGTGAATTTGTCCTACAATATGCGTGTTAAATATTGTTTATAGAATACGAACACATGGTTTCGTTTCAGTGACAGCTTAGTTACTAAGCGAATGTCTGAGGGAAAACAAAGCGTCATTGTTAAAGATTGCAGCCTACGAATTCCAATTGCAGTATTATTACCTATGTATAAAATATTCCATTTAGATATAGTGTAGAGACTTTAATGAGGTTTGCATGTTGAAGCTATTTCTGAATAAATAGAGACATTATGTGTCTTTAACTCTTCGTGCGAATAGCCTCCATTACACCGTAAAAAACGAACACCGAGAAAAAAGAAAACCGAAAAAAACTAACACCGAAAAAAACGTACACTGAAAATAACACGAACACCGAAAAAAACGATTTTTTCATAAATGATAACCGGTAGTACATTATTTTGGCAGAAGGGGAATAGGGACATTATTTTTTTTCAACTCTTTTGAAACAATATCGTAACTCCACCCTGAATTGTCCTTCTACTCGGGTCTTGCCTCTTAGTACAGTCACACTGAGAAATAACAGTTTCGGTGTTCGTTTTTTTCGGCGCTCGTTTTTTTTCGGTGTACCAGAGCAATCCCCTTCGTGTTATCAAGGACAAAAACGCACAACTTTACTAATTTAAGTCCTTGATTTTATTATAGTTAACTCTCCAAATCAGATCTTAACATTTTTTATAACGATGAAATAGAATAATTATTAGTGGAATAACAGAAATCAATTGTCATTCCTAGTTTTCCCTAAAATGTATGAAAATTTATTCATGGAATAATTGAATGAGCGATAACGAAGACTTCCATGCTACTCTTACGGAGCTTTGTCCGTGTGTGAGTTTTTTAAAACATTGCGCGGTTTGACTCATAAACAAACCTTAATCTGGACAATACTTGGTGGACAAAATTGGATCAAATTTGATCGTGAATCGTAATTGTGATCCTAGACTTCACTTAGTTGTCAATTATATTGCTTTTACCGGTTTGTAAGAGATGTCTTCTACAAAGAAGGCTTCAATGTACACAGAAAGAATGCTGCGCGGAAAAATAAGTGAATAGGTATTTTCGTCTTTCTGTTTCTATACACGAAAAGATAAGAAAGAAGATAATTGGAACCGATCGCTAGACGCCTAGTATTTGATAGGAGAACCTAGAGTAATTTGTACGTTGGTAACAGATTTTTGTTTTTTAGTACCGGTATATTGCTGGTTACACAACTCTGAAACGCTGTTGCCTATCCGTCGGTACGACAGCTAAATATTCCAAAATATTTAGAATTGCTTCTTTATTTAATTATTTGTATACTTATTACTATTTTGTTGGCCCGTCTATAGAGGAACGTTGTTTCGCTTATAACGCTAAATAACAACTGGTTAGACGAAACGACTGACTGAGCTATACCATCCATTCTGTACTATATTTCGAAACCTACCATAAAATCATAAACGGCTGCCTATGTTTCAGGCAATGACTTGTACACGTTGCTGCGTATGTCCTTCATAATGGTCGAGGAATACGTTTCCATAATTGACATTAATTTTTATCCATCGGTATTCATTTCTCTTTAAAATTATTTTCTAAAAGAAAGCTAGTATACTTGTGTATCCACGGAAGAAGAAAAACGTCTACCAACTAAATAATTTTAAAAGCTTCGATGAATTAATAATCTCGTCGTATTTTTGAAAATTCATCGCTTCTGAATGAAACAGATGCATTTCTTTTGTCGAAACGTCGTCCTGAAAATACATAATACACCACAAATATCACAGCTACACCAATTTAACGATGATATGTGTGTGCGTGTTATGATGGACAACCTTCTTTTGTGGATGTAAGTATATATGTCAATACACAGAGTCTACACAGTAGTCCATTGTATATGTTTTTATAGATAAATGTATGTTTTTATTCTGAAAACTGTCTATAATAAAGTATTCCGTATTACACTATACACTAGTTTCAATAAGTTGACCTACAACTGTTTCCAACTCGGTTTAGAATAACAAACTATTGATCTCAACATGTTCGCATGTCATGTTATAATACAACCATAAATCATAATATTATGTATAATGAATGATAGCAGTTTCGCCTCCAATAGAAGGAATTTTGATAAATATGATTATGAATATGAGATGAGGCGCTGGTTCCAGGTTATGTGAATAATGGGAGTGAAGCTTAGTCCCCATTTGAAAATGTTAGAAGCATGACAAAATTATTTGTGTGGGTCAATATCAAGCCGTGCTGTATGACAATGTTAATCACTTATGAATTCAGAATTCATTGATGAAGTAAAATTGTCAACTATCAACCGATTCGAGACTCGTATATGGTACCTAAATGATACCGAGCTAAGAGAGTAACCCCCCTCGAAGGATCCGGACACCTTGTCGTGGTGTGGGGGTTTGCGTGACCCCGTGATCTCCAGAGCTGTCGCCGGGAGCAATTTATTTGCTCCCAAAAGGGTCACCCATGGCGATAAGGTCTGGAGTGAGGGTCCAGACCAAGTTCGGACCGCCTCGGTCGAGTGGAAGCCTTTTGGTGACCGGAGTATATGGAGAGAGTACTGAATCTTGCGTTTGTATTTTCATTTTAATTCGTTTTTTTAATTCGTGTCACTTTTCCCTTCATCCATCGTCTTCTGTTCTTTTATATCATCTTGTCTTACTTTTCTAGCTCATTCACTCCCGCTCCCTCCACATGCCTGAAACATCCACAAACGTTGACAACTATGGCAAAGTACACGGAGATGAACACAGGCGCTAAATAACCTCGCTGTCGATGCGCCTTTTTACCTTGACACTATCCAACTCTTCAGTATACGTATATTCTTCAGTGCTAACGCATGTTCTTTGACGCAATAATAGGAAGCATTCCTCACCTCTGCCTAAGAAATTGGATTTTTTTCGCGTAGTGAGCTGGATTTGAATATTTTCCTCACAAATGATATAAAATCCAATTCGAATTTCATGTGAAGAACATATCCAACATGTTATACCTAACGTCAAATCTCTTCATACTAATTATTATTGTATTTAGTGATCACAACACCATCTTTTTTCGGGTCAGTTTACAGCTGAGCTACCTTTTGGTGGTTTTGCGGAAATATTGAAGACTTCCTTTCTTGTGAAAGGAAGTTTCTTTTGTTTCTTTCTTGTTGTTTTATTACTTCTTTTCTTTCTTCCTTCCGTACCTTCATCTATTTTGAAAGATTTATCTTTTTAAATTAAATTTTTCTTTATCCATACATGTTGTACGACGATAACAATAAATAATTTCAAAATATGATATTGACGATAATATTTATTTGTTGTCTTGAAAGAAGAAAGTAGTTTTCCAGTACGATAGAAAATGGGGAGTGCTCTTGCTCCTCGAGGATTGTTAATGCGCTTGTGCAGCCTCTTCTCTACATCAATTCACTTATTCAGGAAGTGAATCAATGCTGATTCTTATCCAATTATTTCCTTCATCAGAGGAGGACGTGTTTTCTGACGAGCGCGTCGGAACTGCTTTCTTGCGCGGTCGTCTCGTGTGCTAAACCGTGCATAACGCGTGCTTGCGCAATCTTGTTATAACTTATTTAAATTGGACCGAGTGTATACAAATGTTGTTTGGTCAACAAGGTTATATATCGAATAGGCTATTTTTCTGCAAAATCAATAGGTTCCGAACCAAGTTCGAACCGTCTCGGTCGAGTGGAAACCTTTTGGTGAGGGAGTACTGAACCTTGCGTTTGAATTGGTAATTTATTTCGTTTTCTCTTTACTTTTCTCCTCGTCTATCGTCTTCTTTTCTCTCATTTTATATCGTCTTATCTTACTTTTCTAGATCTTTCTATCTCGCTCCCACCATGCTTGAAACATCCACAAACGTTGACAGTTATGCCAAAGTACACGGACATGAACATGGGCGCAAAATGACCTCGCTGGCGACGCGCCTTCAGACCCTAAAACTGACCAACTAAACATAAAACTACATACCAAACGGAGTGACTGTGTAAACTGTATATAACGGCGGTTCAAATTTCAATTTGCCGCTTCCATCTTGGTTTCTGCAGATGCTGAGCAAACATCTGTCTGATGGGTGTGCATCAGAAGGATGGTAATACGAGTACGAGAATTGTTGTTATCAATTGTTGAACTGGTTTTTGGTTTGACTTTGGTCCAAGGATTTAGCCAGCTTCACAAAACTTGTTGTTGGTCTCGTGCATCTTCGGTCCCGGTTATGTGTACAGCTGTCCCGACTCTCGGTGTTCGGATCTCATTCACATTATGACTGCGAGGTGTTCACGTCGTGTTTTCTCTCTTGCTCTCATTCTGATACTGTCTTCGTCTTTCAGTAACTTTGTTTGGTTTTTGTATTCAGAAGTATTGACACCATTATTAATATGTTACCTTATTTTGTCTATTTCTCATTGTATTTCGAATTCAGCTTTATTCTACACAATCGTACAGTTATAATATACATTTCTTTTTCTGTGTGAATTCAGAATACAAATTATAGTTTTCAATCTGTTCTACATAAGGCGATAGTAACATTTTTTTTCATCGTTTTTCATCGATTCAACTCGAAAGTTTCTATTGTCATCGACTCGTTCCCAGCTAGTATATAGTCGAATTCAACCGTTTTCGCCGAGGTTAGATTAGGTTAGTAATACGTAATGAAAAATCAATGATGTCTAATAATATCGTTAGGCAGTTTCTCTCGAAATGATCAAATGATAACCGTTTAGCTGATATAATAGGTGCAAAATGACCTCTGTCGACGCGCCTTCAAACCTTGACACCAACTAACGAGGTGAAAATGAATCTACGTTGATATAGTTTGAACGCTTCTTCGGTTTGCCAAGGAACTTTTCATTTTGATATATTGTCACAGTAGTCTAAACTACTGTAGTTATTTATTCATAATTTCTATTCTAATCGACCATTAACCACTACCAACATCTTTCACACGTTTTGTTCCGACGTCTGTCGTTAGGGAGAATAAACTATACATTTACTTAGTCAGCGTAAATGTCCCTCTCGACAGACCGGACACGTAGTAACAACAGGTGAGGTGAGTGTATAAAAGCGTGTGTGATAAGGTAACTCGGTCTCTTGAGAAGACACCAGAAGACGGGAGGGACAGAGCCGCTGTTAACATCTTCGCGTGCTACTGTCCCCGATCGACGTACTCTTTCGGGCAATGGTCTTCACCATGTGGCTAAGTATTGATCTGGTTGACTATTTCATTTTTAAATTCTAATTTCTATTGTCGTCGGTCCGTTTATAGTTTTATTATTGATAGACGTTAGGTTTATTCACAACTATTCAATTGTTTTCTGTTATTCTCAAATTCACTGTAAATAAACAGCTAGTATCCGTTTAATTGGTAATCTTGTATCTTACACCTTATTCCGATCCTACAACTAGCCTCTCACTTATTCATAGGTAAGCGTTCTTCTAAATTATTGGCTACACCCCTCATTCGAATCCATTTAGATCCCAACATCCAAATTTCGGTTGTAACAATATTCTTTTCTTCGAAACGCGGAGTTTCACGTTTATTCATTTCAACATCGTCGTATGTCACGAATAAACCACATTGCATATATTTATTTCGTTCTTGCTGCTGCTTCGTCTTTCAAGTGCTTCCACTCGAGCTAGTTCTGAACGTTTTTGTCAAAGTTGATTGGAACTGAAATATTGGAACTCGAATCAACACCTCCATAGATAATTCGAGTCGTTTGTTGTTCCCAGGTTACTTCGAAGTTTGATCAGGAAACAATGCTATAGGCTTACTTTCCAACACTGTATGTATAAGTTTCAAACATCTAACAAATGAAATTGAATCTAGATTTAAATATATATATATAATGACATATTTCTTACGCTCTTAGGGAATTGGATTTTGTCGATTGTTACTACATTTACCACATTTCACATTCAGCAGATAAAATTATAAAGTTGAAAGAATAATGTTGTATAGGCCTACGAAAATTAGGCTTACTGATTCATATAGTGAAAGTCAGAACTATACTAATATAAACCTTTGGTAGGCCTACTTATTCTTGGTAATATTCAGAGTTGAACGGGTCTGAATAGAAGCAAAGCAATCTTTGAGCAACTTTTGAAAGTTGGTGCAATCAATGCTGGTGGATGGACGCGGTCCACTTACTCTTTATAATCGTCACTTTTGGTGGGTGCTTTCAGAAAGAAAATGAAGTAGCAGCTCATTTTGTGCAGAATGAGTGCAATAATTGTCAGCTGGAGGATGATTGATTAACGTATATTATCTTGTATTCTCATCTACTTATTACTATTATCTACTTATTACATTAGAGTAGTAAATTCTTTTTGTATTTGGTATTCATGATTTTCATGTAACAGTCCCTTCGATTAAAAATGGCAATGCATTAAAATGAAATGCGCGGGAGAATCCCAAGTTTCCGGCTCATTTCAAGACATATCCATCTCATATCAAATGTTTCAGAATTTGGGTATCTTTTGTTTTTTACGGAAGATCTGATTTCTACTAACTATGTGAAGATCTTGGAACAAGATTGCTGAGTAATACTCATTATTAGAGCACACCGAAGTCGTTTAGGCGAACCTTCATTTTTCTGGTTATAGCTTGTGAACGGTTTGACATAATAACACTGAGAATCGGTCAATAACTTTGATCTTCATAAAACTTGCAAAATGATATGTAAGTTTTACTTCAACATTTGAACTCATATTGGTACTAACATTTCCGCAGGTACACAGCTAAAAATAGTGCGTTTTTATTCTTCATAATGAGAAACGCATATTCGGCTGGAATTATTCTACGGTACTGAGGAATCCGACCGATGTTTTACGGTTTGCTAAACGGTTCGTCAATCGCGTACTCGGCGAAATGATCAATAGGCTTCAAATATTGTATATGCAGTAAATTGAATGACATTTTTTAAAATGCAAGCTGAAAGACATCGTTGGAATACGAACTAAACATCATATCGCTTTATAACGACACCAGCAGTAGCTAGGTTATTTTGAGAGTCGTATGTAGCCCTCTTTTCAAAACATAGCTGTGAATTTCAGCGTACAAAAGTTCTACATTATTATTATTATTGCAATGAAATGATTGAACCGTTTTCTTGTTACTTCTCTCTTCATCTATCGTTTTCTTTTCTAGCTCTTTCTATCACGCTTCCTCCATATGCTTGAAACATCCACAAACGTTGCCAACTATGGTAAAGTACACGGACATGAACATAGGCGCTAAATGACCTCACTGTCGACGCGCCTTTAAACCTTAACACCAAGTATAGACACTAAAAATATACCAAAATTTCATGACAAGTGTACAAGTGACAAGAGACAAGTGACAAGTGTACCGAAACTTGATGTAAAACGATAATTATTCTAAAAAAAAACACCCTATTCCTGTTTGATTCTGTATTTTAAGTTATATCTTAATTATGATACTACAGTCATTTAAAATGTCAATACAATTGATTTTCATTGCATACACGAAGTGAAGACTGCGTCACCATTGACTCAGTAATTATGTAAATCCGCAGATTTTATTCGAATCTTCAGAGCCGTGACTCGAAACATTTGAGTATTGTCCATCTTAAAAGCAAACATACGTTCATTGGTCGGGTTAACTTATCATTCCTTGTTGAGAGCACAAAAGAACGGTAGATTGTTGCTTGCATACGAAGCGACATACTTGCTGGTAGTCGAAACAGATTTCTGTAATACGTCTTCAGTTACAGACGGGTCTGGATAAAGGCTACGACAGTTTTGTTTGCAGTAGACTGGACGGTTGAGGATTCGGAAACTTTCTTAGAAGTAATGGTACTTGAGGATGGTATGTGACTACTTATTTTTGTTGTAGTACGGACGACATTCACTGTGAGAAGTAACAACTGGAAATTCTCACACATTCTTATTATATTGATTGTAATAAATACTCATCTATCACACGACAACTGTCCATGGATATATCTTTAAATAAAATATTGTCAGATGATTCGAAATATATTGAGAAACTTTTAGAATTAACTGATTTATCAAATAAAATATGATGACTACTAATTATCTACACCAAATTATTCAGCACAAAGTTGGAAAATGGGTGACGAAATGACCACGTGGGTCGGTGTCACCCGGAAAAAGGGCCTTGCTTTTTGGAACAGTCGGAGCTTCCGTGCATTGGCTCATTCATGTTGGGTGTAGATGTACTATTGGATATGCCTCACTTCTGGTTGGGTGCTTCGTAGATTGAGATATTCAGGTAATTATTTTGTTTTCTTGTGGAATGGTGTATGTAGTAACCTACGGGTTATAACGTCGCCCAAAGATACTGGATTTTATATTTGATATTTTCTATACTCTGGTCAATCTTCTTACTCTTCTACCTCGTTTTGTGCATTTTCAATCAGTTTGAAATAAATATCTTCACTTTCCACCGCTGCAGAGTTATATCTCATTCGCAATTTAGATATATTTGTTCATGGAATAATAATAGTGTATCATCATCAATGGGTTCGAATGGGAAATACAATTATTCTACAATTACATGAGCAAGATATTATTTATTCACGTCTCGACCATTATAGCCTGTGACGTATGTCTCACGTGTCCCGAGAGATCGTAGCACTTTTCACTCGCGTCTTCCTTGATTATACGTCGTGGCTGTGTAGCTCGAAATGCGATCGGGCACGCTCCATCTTGTTGTGTAATCACCCCCCTCAAAGGATCCGGACACCTTGACGTGGTGTGGGCGCTTGCGTGACCCCGTGATCTCCAGAGCTGTCACCGGAAGAAATTTATTTGCTCCCAAAAGGGACACCCATGGCAATAAGGTCTGGAGTGAAGGTCCAGACCAAGTTCGGATCGCTTCGGTCGGGTGGAAGCCTCTTGGTGACCGGAGTATAGAGGGAGAGTACTGAACCTTGCGTTTATATTTTTATTTCGTTTTCTTTTCAATTTTCTCTTCATTTGTCGTCTTCTTTCTTTTCTTTCTTATCATCGCATCTTACTTTCGAGCTATTTCCATCCCGCTCCCTCCATATGCTCGGAACAACATCCACAAACGGTGACAACAATGGCAAAGTCAACGGACATGGACATAGGCGAAAAATGACCTCGATGTCGACGTGCCTTTAAACCCTAACACTAACTAACTTCTGTAATCATGCCCTCGGTCCATATGGAAGCAGGGTGATTGATTGGTTCGCGTCCCCTTCTGAAAGAAGAGTCTCTTCAGTCTCTTCAGAGTAGGTCTCTTCTGGAGTGTCTAGCGTCTTCATCGAATCACAGAACAGCATTTCTGATGAGAAAAAATTATGTTACGAGCTCAGGTGATTAGGACGTTTAAATAAAATATTGCCAGATGGTTCGAAATGTATTGACACATTTTGAAAATTCCCGAATTTAATTATTTTATTGAATCAACAATGATTGACTCTTCTGATTATCCACACTGAATTATTCAGCATAAAATTGGAGAATGGATGGCGGAATGATCACGCTGTCGGTGTTACCCGAAAAAGAAGTGACTCACTCTGTAGCTGATATTTATTTAGTCTAGAGGATGATATCTTGATAGCTGCCCACCGACGCTTTATTGTTAGGTAGTAGTATCAGCTCCCTTACCTGTTCTCTCATGCTTTTCAGGGAGAGCAGGATACATTTGGAGAACTTACAGGCCACACAATTTCGCTCAAAAGAACATTTATTCTATGATTAGATTAAATTATATTTCTGTATTGATCTTATATTTTATCTATGTTACATATGATCTATATTATATTCGATCTATATTGATTTCTGTATTGATTTTAATTTAAATAATTAAAATGTATGGCAAGCCAAATCATAATGAAGATATGAACAAATTTATATATAAATAATAAATATATACGAAGAGGTAAAACACTTATAACTTGAGCTTATTCATTTACTTCAGAACAAATTATTAATACTATTGATTATTATTATTATAACTTCTTTAGGAATAGGATAATGATAGAATAAAATCGTACAAACTAGTTGTAATAAATACAAAGTAATGCTGTGATAGTGAGAAGATTAAACCTCGATGCGATACATGCAAAATTCTCACTGTGAATCACAATCTTATTGATTGTAATCGATTTGTTATAATAATCGATTATTTAAGTATCGAAAATTAATCGATCGATATTGGATTAATGAAAGTTAAAATGGCGTAACAGGAACATGATTAAATTCATCTATATCGTTCGTAATATATGACAGTAAAATTGGAAATGGAAAATATATAAAATATCGTTCGTAATATATGACAGTAAAATTGAAAATGGAAAATATATAAAATAGCGTATGCGTGCATCTGTGCTATAGCATACCCGTCGACTATTCGACTTGAAATAACAAAGCGAACTTTTCAATAGTTTCAAAACATCGATAATAATCGAATAATAATCGTTAATCGATCACTGGCAGGTGAATTGGTGATCGACTATAATCGATAACCGAGTGGCATCCCTAGTTATTATTGGCATCCTGAAATTGGAAAATGGGTTACGAAATGACCACGCTGACTGTGTTACCCGGAAATACAGTTCAACAATGATCGTTGTCGTGTTTCGCCGGTATGATGAATGTTTAGTCCTCGGAAATATCTCCACTTCCTTTTTCTGTGGTTATTTTCTTCAACGATACGAGGAAATTTCATCCAATGGGGAAGAAGTCTTCTATAGCCCGACTCATGGACGGGTGACTCATCCCCAAGAAGGTATTCTCAGTTACTTCTGGCTGGTAGCTACCGCGATCAAAGAAGCGGAAGTCAACAACAACAAGCGCCTAAATCTTTTGAGCGGCAGCTTGTTCCAGAGGCCTACAGGTTTTCCCATTTGAAAGTTCTTTGCTACCAATGCTATTTAGCATGGATGATTTGTTTTGTTGTGCGTTAGATTGGTTCCTAGATATAACTCTATGTTTCATTATAATTATGTGTTTTATTAACACTTCTCATTATTATAAATTTTACAATGTAAGGTACACTTTTCCTTTTTCTCTTCAACCAATTTTACATATACTTTTAGTTTTACTTGTATGGATGGCCTTATAACCTCACACATAACGTGTGTAATTTCATGGAGATTTCAACTAGGCCTACTAATGAAATGAAACGTTCCTTGAATTGATTTGTATGCAAGCTATATATCTGGGCATGTGCCTTCAGGACTGGATTAGCAGACCGACTTTTTAAACGGTATTAAAATACCCACGATGCAATACCAGCGATCTCTGCCGCTAGAAGGCAGTAAGCGCATGCGCATTGAATTCTGAAAATGGTCTATTATTGAAATGAAAAAAATGGATAAAAATATAACCACGCTGTCGAATATTATTCATTATCTATAAATAAGTTTGTTTCGTGTTCTCGTCTCAAGACTAAGACAATTGTGAATCGACCTTAGGTCACCTATTCTACTCTCATGGCTGGTAACAAGTAAACTAGTAGTATCTTGGCAGATTGTTTTTGTGCACGGCCATCAGGATATCATCAATGTCAAGAGGGCTATGGGGTATCGAGACTTTCCACTGCCACTTGGTTTTCCTTGCATCCATGTCATCACAACACTATCAATGTCTCAAGAAACGAAGAAAACAAGAACAGACGAGAAGAATATAAGTTGGAAGAAAAAAATGTATTTTTTCAAGACCAACAAACACTTGATCCGTCCTGACGTGGTTTTTCGTGGTTTCCCACAGTCCTCGAAGTGAATGCTTGGATGAAGTACTAATTGGCCACGACCTTTAATTAGTAGAGTGATAGGCCCAGTTATATCGAGGGCTGTCACTCCTGTCTGTGTCCTTTGTATAATGATGAACTTTGCACCTGCTGTCATTGGAAGAAGTGAACATTGCCCAAGAGACTTGGCTCAAAGTGAAAGATATCAACATTCGTGTGGTTGGATTATTCCTAATTGTTGGTAGTGTCCGGATATATCGCAAAAACGGTTGATGGTTTTGCATGTTAGAACAATTTGTGCTCAGTTGATTTGTGTACCCCCTCGAAGAATCTTCTATATAGAAACGTAAGAGCCAGTTGTACCAAGTGATGATTAGTGAATTAGACAAAAATGAGTAAATTAACTTGTTATTACCCTTGGATACATATGCTATTTTGGTACCTTAAGTAATGATTAACTAATTAATATTTAATCATCAGTTGGTACAATCGGCTCTAAGTAGAATGAATTGAATGATACTTTCAAACTACCTAGCTGTCGACGTGCCTTTGAACCTCAACATATAAACTTACAAAAGAAGATTGGAAATATTGACATCTTAGTTTTTTGTTATCTGGACAAATTGAAATGTATTCGGTGGTCTCAACACCAAACGACTAATTGGTCATTTACGGTACGAATATTAGGACGAAGATTTAACGTCGTCTCATACAAACCATTATACCTGAAATAAAACCCCTCTTGGTTACTGTATGTTTCATCTGGTTATTGAAAATAAATGAAACTGAATGTACCTCCCTCGAAGGATCCGGACACCTTGACGTGATCTCCAGAGCTGTCATCGGAAGCAATTCATTTGCTCCCAGCAGCGTCACTCATGGCGATAACGTCTGGAGTGAAGGTCCAGACCAAGTTCAGACCGTCTCGGTCGGGTGGAAGCCTTTCGGTGACCGGAGTATATGGAGGCAGTAGTACTAGCTGAACCTTGCGTTTGTATTTTTATTTCATTTCGTTCTCGATTTATTCCTTCCCTCCAGCTCTTTCCCTCCTAGAAAGTACTACTATCCAGAGAAGCGGAGGAGAAAGAACCAATGAATCATCAATATCCCAGTTATAATATATTATATAAATAGATCAACAATTATTCGGGATGAAGAATTTTTACTTGAATAAGTTGAAGCAGAACATCTTAAATAAACATTCACTCGACGATTCGAGTAATCGTCTGAGTTTCGTCTTGTCGAAATAGAATCTACTTATTTCGGTTATTTTCTTGGTTCCATTATTGAAAGAAGTTGTTGAAAAAATATTGTTCCTGCATTTCTGCCTTCTTTGCTTTACCCGTAATATGTTCCTATAGGAGCTCTTGGTTCGCGTGAATCGCGTCAGTCGAGCAGTTGCTTAGTTTTCCTTGTCTAGTGCCTCGTCACAATGCACTTCCGGGAAATCTGTTGAGGGAGTTGATAAGTTTAAACGGAGAATCTGCTAGAATTTATCAACTCCCCCTCGAAGGATCCGGACACCTTGACGTGGTGTGGGGGCTTGCGTGACCCCGTGATCCCCAGAGCTGTCGCCGGGAGCAATTTATTTGTTCCCGAAACGGTCACCCATGGCGATAAGCTCTGGAGTGAGGGTCCAGACCAAGTTCGGACCGCCTCGGTCGAGTGGAAGCCTTTTGGTGACCGGAGTATGTGGAGGGAGTACTGTACCTTGCGTTTGTATTTTCATTTCGTTATCTTTTCACTCTTCTCCTCATCTGTAACCTTCTCTTATTTTTATTTTATATGATCTTATCTCACTTTTCTAGCTCTTTCTATCCCGCTTCCTCCATATGCTCGAAATATCGAAACATCCAAAAACGTTGACAACTATGGCAAAGTACGCGGACAAGAACATCGGCGCGAAATGACCTCGTGTCGACGCTAACTAATTACTACACTAACTAACTAACTGTTATACCAATTCAATAATTAACATTGGCGCAAATGTTCTGTCTGTCGACGCGCCTCTAAACCCTAACATTCATTCATGAATCAATTAATTGAAGCCAATGGCCTCGCACTTGCTCAAGTGTCTTATCAGCAGATTGAATGCTCTCATAATTTGATAAACAAATAAATATGATTGACTCTTCTTATATACCCGAATATACAAAATAACCACGAACGAAATGAAGAAATAATGAATTTTAGATAATGGAATCTCATAAAAAACACGCCGAGGCCCCATCGGCTAGAACGGTCTGCTCTATCGCGCTCTTCTTGCACTCACGCCAAACAAAGATTAGAAATGCATGTTCAGAATCTGATGAGTTGTCGATGTAATTGATTAACATCTATTTAGAAAGCCTGAAACGTGATTAGAATTAATTGAATCATACTTCCAAACTTACAGAAGGAGTTTGGAAATATTGACATCTTGGTTTTTTATTATCTGGTCAAATTGAAATGTATTCGGTGGTCTCAACACCAAATGACTAATTGGTCGTTTACGGTACAAGTATTAGGTCGACGATTTAACGTCGTCAAACCATCAGACCTAAAATGAAACTCCTCTTGGTTACTGTGTGGTTCATCTGGTTATTAAAAAAAATACAAAAAAAATGGAAATGAATGTACACTCATAAATAAATTGAAAACAACTATGAGAATCTATCTTCAAATTCATCATTCAAGGTCAACTAAATCATTCTAATCGGCGCAAAATGACCTAGATGTCGACGCGCCTTAAAACCCAAATATTTATTCATCTGATTAATAAATCATTAAAGGTGAATTGAGAAAGCCGCACAAGTCGGAGTGCGGGACTTATGAATATTGGTTGGCGGGTGGAACAGGGTGTCCGTGGGCGAAGGTGATTCGAGAAAGCCGCACAAGTCGGAGTACGGGTAATGGTGTGGTTAATAATATCTAATTTTATGGTATACAATGATGTACTTTACTATACTGTATTTTGATAAACAGGCTCTTCGTTTAATTATCACTACAATAACTAACTATCAACCTAATTATATTCTGAGTTGTCATAAGTGACTAACGGGAAGTCAATTCAATTCATGATATTGAATATTGATATGCAATCAATATCTGTATTTGAATCAACACGATGTACAACGTGATATGGAATCATTGTTCTCCAAATAGGGCTGAGGGTGACAAAGTAGGAGATATATTATTAGAATGTAATAAATACACACGTCTTTGACATGAGTTGTCAATGGAAAATACCCTTCGGAATTATACCTAGAAAATAATTTCTAGCTCTTTCTATTCCGCTCCCTCCATACGCTTGAATCATCCACAAACGTTGCCAACTGGCAAAGTATACGGACATGAACATAGGCGATAAATGACCTCGCTGTCGATGCGCCTCTAAATCCTAACTAAGTATTAGTTAATCAAAAGACTAGACCATCGAATTCTTTAGCCGTGCAAATTGCCCTTCCTTGAAACAACTGGTAGCTCTAAAGAGAGCCTTGGGTTTCGACGTTTCGGCTGAAAACGTTCAGCCATCTTCAGGAGTCGTTGTGGTGTGGTGGCCGGCAATCGATATGTATATATATATATATATGGTTCGATACCGCGGTGGTGATAGGAAAGTGAAACTGATACAAATATGAGGAGATGTAAAAAGGTGGAAAGAACTGTTTATTAAAAAGAAAGAATGTGAAAGAAATAATTTCTCCCCAGATCAGCTTCTATGAAGACGCAGTACTGTTGACGTGAAACACATTAGATTGAAATTGTTGAATTAAATTATTCTCAATTATATGAGTTATTGAAAAACATCGAACATTTTGAAATGGAAAATATTTTATTTTCAAACGGATGACTTCTAGTACTGTGTAAATAGTATTGCCAATTTGTAATCTACTTGTCGATTTAATACGATAATGCTCTATTTGTAATAAATGTACACACAAATAGTGTGAACCCTAAAGATGAATCCCTTCAAGTGTAAAGGGGGAGACGACAATTTTGTAACATAGAACTTGGAAATCTGGTCATTGAGCTCAAGAACCTGGAAGATTTTTGCTTCTTGTCGTCAATTCTCAAGAAGAAATTGGTTTTGCTCATGGCTGGTTTGAACACTGTAGATAGTACACGAACTAGTTTTCATTAAAGATGAACCAAATATTAACTTTTCTACCATGAATAAATTAACTAAAAAATAATGTTATAAGGGATATTTCACTATATCTACTAACGATTTTGACTGCATTTATCATTTAAATAAATACATTCGATTTAATTACTGAGGAATATGATGAATGGGCCATACTTTATTGGCATCTTTCCTCAGACAAGAATCAAACAAATAGAAATAAAATAGTAACACATGATTGTGATAAAAGATAACCTATTAACTAGGGTATCGGAATTGAAATCGAAATAAAATGATATTTTAGTGGAAGCAATATTGAAATTGGAATGCTTATTCCAAATAATAAAGAAAAATCGAAATAATATTAATCAGTTTCGTTTAAAAAATCTTATTGGGAAAAACATATCATATAGGCTTACCACTGAGGCGGCGCCTAAAGAGGATTTTCTTGCATTGGGTCTAGGAACTACTGCAGCTCTTGACCTATTACTATATCATAGAGATCCCATATTCAAATGTATTTACTATTTATAATCTAATAACGAACCTCAATGAATAAATGTGCAATCATTCGTGCAGGTGTTGCCTTTAAATGTGCTGAAAGTTAATATGACACTAATTTGCAAGTCAAGAATTCTTTCTCTTCTTGTTTTCCTCGTAGTATTCTACATGACACAATAGCAGGGGTGAGAGGTCAGGGCAAGCTTAGTGAGTAGAGCTTACCCAGATAAAAGAGCATAATAATAATAAGAAAGTCATATGATTAGAAAATGTATTGATAAACTTTTCAAATTACTGATTTTTACTTATTTATTGAATGGAATATGATTGGCACTTCTTATTATCTATACCAAATCACTTATAAAATTGGAGATTGGGTGACAAAATGACCACGCTGTCGGTGTTACCCGGAAAAAAAAACAAGTCCAAGTTTAATAAACAATAATTATCAATGAACATATTAACTTGATGTGCTGCTATTTATTGTTGTTTCTATTGATTAGTAGTAATCAATATTTACTTGGATAATATAAATTAATTTTCAATAACTTGTAAAGATTTTATAAATGATTGAACCCTTCTCTCAAGGCTTCTCGAAGAGATCATCGAATATGATGAATGATATAATATCAAGCTGATAACATATCAAAAATTCGAAACCTAGTTTATTTATTTTTACTGTGTTTGCAGTAGAAATGATGTTATGGAGCTAAGGATTGTCGCAAACTGATACTTTAACGGTTAAAAGTAATGTAACTGAGCGTGAGAAGTTGGATCCAACCACAATGACAACTTCAACATTCATTTATTATATAAAACTGCTTCACGACATTCAGAGAAAAATCTTACAATACATAAATGAAAATGAAGAAACATGTATCTACACTTATCAGTTTATATCACCCTAATGTTTGCAATAATTGGATGAGTGAAGCGAAGACTCAATTTTACTTGACTCGAAAAAAAAGTAGGTGCATTTTTTTTTCGCGCTCTACAGGTCAAACGTAAATTCAAATTCAATTGAAATTGGCATGCCCAAGTGTCATCATCTGATTTGAATCCCACTGTTTTTTATGCGCAATCGGTTCCACTACTTTTGAGAAAACTAATTTTCCAGTTTCCAAATTCCCCATAAGAATAAGCCAGAGAAGAATTTTTGTACTAAAAGATTTAAATTCTCACCGAATTTCAATATAATAATGATACACATTATTCCAAACTTTCACTTAAATCCAATCAGTCGTTTTGATATAAAAAATTATATAGTGACATTTTTATACATCGTTCAAAGCTATTAAGAAAACCAATTGAATCGAAGCAACAAGTGTCACCAATTGCTGAAGAACGATTAAAACAAGGCATACTTTATTATCAAAGAAATCATTGAGAATGAGTAATGAATACAAAAGGAGGGTGATGACAAATTGTTTGGTTCTCAAGGTGTGTGTGTATATATATATATATATATATATATATATATATATATATATATATATATATATATATATATATATATATATATTTATATATATATATATATATATATACATATATATATACAGCTGTCATTACGTTTCATATAGTAGTCTAATATTACACATAATATTAAATTGCATCTAATATTTCTTTCATCAGAATAGTCTACGAAATGAACCAACCGAATGGAAAGATTGATTTTTAACTTGAATGCCGTCAAAACATCAACTTGATATAACTTTTTGAAAGAATTCAATGTCATTCTTATTAGCTCATCCATCAACGCGGAGACACATGACGCGTTTTCCTATAGTTAATAATATTATACAATAGTAACATTGAATGAGTGTTGAACTGTTGATACATAACAACCTTGCAGTAACAGCAGAAGGGGGATCTTACACCCCAAATAGAATAAATAATGTCAATGTAATTGCTTTAATCAATGGTTTTAATTCATTAACAAAGTGTGAATATTATACTAGTAAGGCGTGGGCATCACAAATTAAATTGCGTAATATGAAACATGTTTCAATTATATCCATTATATTTTATACCAAAAAAAAATGAAAAAACAAATTATAGGTACGGTACTGTACTTTTACAAAGAATGTGCTTTCACAAGATAATTATTATAATAATTTTCATTTTATCAGATTGATCAGCATGTTATCGTCAGACATATAATATAATATAAACACATGATAATAATATACATATAATATTCAAAATATATATTATATGATTGAGATTTTTAATTCATCTGATGGTGAGTTATTATGCAGAGTTCAGAAAAGGACAAAATGTGTCTTATACAATATTCAAATATAAATAACAATGCAGATGAATGCTTGGTAAGGTCCTCGCAGCTCGTAGGATACATAATGTTTGAAGTGTTTCGGAGAAAATCGAAGCGAATGAGTCGAAACGGTGTCACAAATATTGGATTGCTATTAGGCAATTTACTTTGAAAACACATGTGAATCTACTTTTGGACTATAGGAATTATTAATAGGATTTATACCAGATGGTTTGCTGGCTTACTGCTTTGTCCTACAATATACCCTACATTTGATTGTTGATATCCAAGACATGACGGTCATAAATGACAGTCATGATAATGGTCTCATGACGGCGTAGAATCGATATATTTATTCATAACGTTCGATCTTCAATGATAATGCGTGAACATCGTCTCCATCCTCGCCCTTGGTGTATTATTAGTTGGTTCTCAGGCAGACGTTGTCAACACTCTTGATCGCAATAGTCTACAGTTTTGCTTTAATCGTCGAGTGGTAACTGTAGGCTAATTTTGTAACCTATTTATCAAGAAACAAACATTGATATGAAAAGTATTATACTTAGGCTATAAATAGTTTCTAAATTCCATGAACAGTTACATTTGTGAAAAGTTCGCTAGAAAGTGTATTGCAATGTTTTCACTGGGTGATCAGAGGTTTCACGTCAAATTCTGTTCAAAATTCTGTTATTCTAACGCACTATTATTTCTTTGTTTTCTTCTGATCTCAGAAATTCAGCTTACTGATACAATATTGAATAGGCGCAAATTGACCTCGTTATCGCCACGCCTCTAAAACCTAACAAATCAGTTGCTAGCACGCTGAACCGTCATTTATGATACAGGAGTGGAATTCCTGACATGGTTGACCATGCCGAAGATTTGTGTGACTTCAGAAATGTCGTTACTTTTCACAGCTCTAAAATGTTGACATTTTATTGATGAAAACTTTTGAACTCTCCTATCAGAACTTTGCCCATCCATAACAGATAGAGGCCCCTGAATAATTTAGCTGTTGGTGGGATCGTTGAGCGAACAATCGAGAAACGAGATCATTTATATCAATATAACCTATTTTATAAATTGATATTCAATCACAATTAATACTTACAGCATGAAATGTCTCCATATTCAAATGAATAAACCCCGCCACTTTGATAACTACAGGCTGATTGGCTTTAGACATTATTATACGCATAGACTTCCTGAAAATGTCTGAAGCCTCAAACCAATCCATGTAATAGACTGCTTCTCGAACCTTGGAGCTCTGAAAAATACAAACTCATTCTCAGGTCTCAGGCGTATGCTTTCAAGGTGGATGCTGAAGAGCGTATACCGGAATAAAATCGACTCGGTTGTGTGAAATGGACTTCGGGGCATTATACAATGGAATGTGGTTAGGGCCAAGGTAACGTTGAACGCACAAGTCACACAACCAAGTCGACTTTATTCCGGTATACGCTCCGGCACGACCTTTCACGCCGTGAATAGGCAACATGCATGTATTCTAAGTAGACATAGTATCTGGAAAAATTCAATTATACGCGATGGAAGTACGATGAAAATAGTCGAACTTGAACTATTGTTTGAGATCTAGAGACTTGAAGTTTATATATATATATATATATATATATATATATATATATATATATATATATATATATATATTGGATTGATATTTTACTTACAAACGCGACTTTCAATTAACCTTAAGAAACAATAATTGTACATAAAATGAATAGTGAAATAATATCATTTAATTTCATATAGATATTTTATTTACCTCTTCCGATATTTGAGTTCCAAGCCAACTAAAAGTGAATAATTCTCCGAAGCAATACAAAATTAAAACCATCGTTCCCAATCCAGTTAAATCAATTGCTTCAACCTATAAACAAGACACGTATCACAATACAATAATAATAGCATATAATAAATCAATATAATAATCATCATACTCTGTTTCCAAATAATGGGTCAGAGGGTGTTGTCCCACCATATCTGGGGCTATACTTTGCAAAACCGGCTAGCCACGCCTGGTAAATCAATATATGATTAAAAATTGAAATCCTCATTTATTTCACTCATGTGATATGGTATAGTATAGTATATATAGTAGCAATTGAAGTTGTGAGTGAAATCGGGTTCGAAAAACTTCACTACCTTCCCTGAAGTATATACTTTACATACCAGAGTGATCCACATGATGTAGGCAACAGTTGGTATCACATTACAAGCCAGCTGGTTCAGTAAAATCCAGAAGAAGACGGATTCAAATTCTTCTGTAAGACTAGAGAGAAAGAATATTCATCAAACGATATTCAACAGATGTCAAGTTTCTTACGAAACAATTTGTTCTTTTAATTGTGCATAACATTCCCACTAATAGCTAGGTAACATGGAGCTACTAATGAGTTGATGATTATGTAATGAGTGATGAAAAGATGCTTACAAAGACCCGCGTGTTGAGCAGGGTTCAAACCCACGACCGACTTGACTTAAGTTTCCAGGAACTGGGCTGAAAGAGCCATGGGAGACAGCTAGAGCTTTTTTTCAGTTATATGATTAGACGAGCTTTAGCGAGGATTCAATTTGAAACAATGAAAAAATTGGTGTTCGAATTTATGTTTTTCTTTTTAATGTTATTTGTCGGTTCTCTACAGGTCAAACGGCTAGAGCTATCAACTTCAAACTTTTTTTCAATTTGGTTCCTCATCTAACTTGGATCTGTATAGTTTTGTGGCGTTATCGGGTGGTAACTTTTTTTGTATGAACTTTAGAGATTTCAAAAATACTCATTAGAATAACACAGCGCAAAAAAAAGAAGATATTTTTTTTCTTTTCCAAAACAATGAAATTTTGCGTGAAGTTGAATTACATTTTTGGTACACATTTCTGGAAATTCTCATTCTGATCGGGTCAGCCATTTTCAAGAAAAAACATAAAGTGTACTAAATTGATACCACTCGAAGCAGTTTTTCCCCATACTATTACTATCCGCTCGTCTAACAACGCATATATGGCGTTTTCCTAGTAAGTATTCAATATCATAACACATCTTTACCCGTCACATCTTTTTGTCAGATTACCTACCCGCAAAGGTCATTATGATGCCTAATGCACTGTGCAAGAAGGCGTTTCATCTCATTATCAACCTCTTGATCGGACTCAGTATTCTCCCTCATTTCGACGACACCCACTGCGTGCTGACGTATATTTCTCAAGTTGTGACGTAACAACTTGAACTGACCGATTGTTTGTATAAGGATGGCTGCGATGAAATTGTCGACCGCAGCGACCCACATCAGTGCTGATATATTCAAAATATTCACCAACAATGTAATTTCGTAGTTTGGTGACGATTTTACATCGTACGGGAACCATCCACTAAACACGAGACATTCAAGTATGTTAGTAAGAATTTTTTATTTCTCTACATTTTATTAAATACATAATTATTCAATTGAAAGCGGCAGCACTCGAAACACATTCTGGTAGTCACTTGAAGAGCTCTATTTATTTGGGTGATACTGAGTGGCTTTTGTTTGTTTTCTAATGGTCAACAGGGTTACCAATACCGCATGGTTCAACTGGACGGGTCTCATGGTAACCTGGCTTACCGAACCAATCATCACCCAAACTTCATGATCCCTTGCCCGCCTCCACGTCGACATACGGCTTCCTATTGGCCTGCAAGAAGCCGCAGAATGCGACGAAGGTCGATCTTTAGACACAATTTAGCTGATATTTCTGATAATGACCCCACTGATGTTGACTCATTTTTCAACTTCAACGTTCAGAGCCAAAATCCTCCCAAAATTTTGACTGACTATTCAACACACGTGTAAATGAGTTTTGCTGCTGAATGGAAGTCAATTATGAGAGAAAAAAATGAACTGATTTAAATGATTAGAAAGGAATCCATCATTGAAATTGTGTTCAAGGACAACTGAATGGTAGTAATCGGCTCAAATTGACCTGATATCGACGCGCCGTGAAGCCCAAAATTCATGCCAATTGTTACCCAGTTAAATTTGGTTGCTATTCCCAAAATATTTTGTTCACACATTCAATCCAATGATGACACTTGTTTACAATAGTGATACAATTAACCGTTATGAACTGAATGACACAATATTTAAATCGTATCATAAAATATACTAAATCAATGTGAGCTTTGATACCAAGGAGTTCATCAATCTTTTCTTACATGTAATGCACCAATCTCTTCTTCACTAATATCGGCAACGGTACAACAATGTAAGCAAGTATAATACTTATTTTCATCATCAATGCTATGATCGTCCAATCAGTAAACTTCTGCGTTTTATTTCGAATCATTTGTCCACCTTTGGAACTCGCTTCGTAGCGATCACAAATCTCCTCCAAGTGTTTCACTAATCGCCTGAATCTGTCAGGTTGTAGTATGAGACTACCCCCTTTCGCGTAGATCATGGTATTCACGAAGAACAGAGCGACGGATCGGAAACGGTCCGTAAAATCGCCGCTCAACGTTAATATACCAATAAGAAAAATTCTTATTCCAAACCAGAGTGAAGGCAACAAACCAAGTATTGGTAGAAATTTGTTTACGAGGACTCCCAGGACACTGGTTACGTCGTTTGGAGACCACAATCCTGAAAAGTAATTTCCTTTATATTTTAGCAACAACGTAAACACGCATGTGACTCAATTTAGCGAAATGAATGTTTTTTCGAATCGTATCTTTTGAACAGTATGGGAGATATCAAAATTTGAATGCAAAATAAGCAAATATATCTTCAAACCTTCAAAATGATGTAAAATGAAGTGATTGACCTTGGATTCTAACATTTTCAAAAGTATACAGTTGAATTGTGTTCTCAACACAAGCCAAATGGAAAACTCAACACTAATATTAACTCCATATTTTTAACCCCTATCTCTTTATCAGAAATTATTGTAAATATTTATAGTTTGAATCAACCTCATCCAATAGTATTAAAGATATTAGTGCGAAAGAAATTGAATGTGCAATGAACTTGATCGTTCAATTACTAGCGTACGTTTTTGATGATCCCGTTCCCTCCATAAGCTTGAAAGATGCACAAACATTGATAACTATGGCAATGTACACGGACATGAACATAGGCGTTAAATGACCTCGCTGTCGACGCGCCTCTAAACCCCAACACTAAAGTAAACTGATCCCACTTTCGAAACTAGTTTCTTGCCGAGTAAATTGAAGACTGCTTATATTAAACCCATATTTGAGCTAATGATAAAACATCCCATTTTTATAGACTCACCTCTTGATCCACACAATTTTTCACACTTATAAAAAACCTATCAAATCCATACTATTCAAATTACTCGTCGACTAAACTTTCTTTCACCAGATAAATTAGATTGTAGACTAAAATACAGTAACTTACTAAAGACGCCATCTTGAAACTAACTTGAGAAGCATACCAAATTTTGGATCTTTGGAAAAAAATCACCGGCTGTATACTTGGATTTGGCAAAGTCTTTTGATGCTGGAGATCATTCAATATTAATGTCAAAATTGAAACAATTTGGCTTTCGTGGTATCCCCTAGTATTATTCAATCCTTATTTGAATGATAGGAATCAATTAGTGAAAACAAATAGCTCATTCAGTGAAGAATCAAAAATCAAAATGGAGTCCCGCAAGGTACAGTCTTGGGACCAATCCTTTTTTAACATTCATATCAACGACTTACAAAGATGGATTGTATTTATTAGTTCTAGAAGATGGACACAATTAGAATAAGTGAATGTTTACTCACCCAAATAATACAGAAACAATTTGTTCAAGTGAAGACCCCTGTTTTCTCTCCACGTCATTCTCATCCATCCGATCATTTTATTTTCGATTTTCGACGACTGTGAAATATGTAATTATATTTACGACCGAAGAAGGTCGTCTACCTACCATATGATATTGAAGAGTTCGGTGATTGTAGTTGACTTACTGCTGCTTCGAAGATTTGCCACTTTGTAAAACGAAATTGTATTCCAATCGTGAATATAGTTCTGAGAAACATCGAATCTTAATATATAACAGCTATACAAATAAAACGATGATATTTGTGTTTGAAATGTTGGTACGGTAGATACCTTCTTATGTGAATATAAGTACGCGTGAGTTACCGGTACTATATATATTTTCTCATTTCAAAACCCATTTACTTTTCATTCACGATTCCAGTATTGATATTTACCTCAATTTAAATTATTATAATTATTTCACATTTTACTTGCGATTTCAGTTCATTATATCGTTATATATTATAATAATGACTCACAAATATAACGATATAATGAACCATATAATTTAACGATATAATGAACCATATAATATAATATATAATTTACCAGTAAAATGAGTTTTTAACAAATGCGAGCAAAAGGTTCGTCTCTCTTTTTTGTGTCCCATAAATCAACCGTATTCAATATCAGTCTCAGTAGCAATGTTGGTTCTTTCCTTTAACTCTATTAGTACCGTATTAGTCCCTGAAGAGAAACGCTCAACCTACTTCACACAATTAAGGCGTGGCCAGCACGCATAAGAA
This sequence comes from Brachyptera putata, assembly GCA_907164805.1. Taxonomy (NCBI): domain Eukaryota; kingdom Metazoa; phylum Arthropoda; class Insecta; order Plecoptera; family Taeniopterygidae; genus Brachyptera; species Brachyptera putata. The sequence continues at coordinate 16,923,091 of OU015471.1, read as the reverse complement.
AAGAATTCACGCCTGAGAATTCCAAATCGACAGTCGACCATGGATACATCTTTGAATGAAATATTGTCAGATAATTCGAAGTATAATGTCAAACTTTTCAAATTCCTGAATTTAACTTCTTTATTGAATAAAACATTCTAAACTCTTCCAATTACCTACACCTAATCATTTATCATTAAATTGGGAAATGGGTCACGAAATGACCATGCTGCCGGTGTTACACGGAGATATTATTATGATAGGCCTATCATACCACTCACAACAGAAATCATAACAGTCAACTCAACTTCAATACCCCCCCCCCCCCCTCAGAAGATCCGAACACCTTGACGTGGTGTGGGGGCTTGCGTGGCCCCGTGATCTCCAGAGCTATCACTGGGAGCAATTTATTTGCAGCACCCATGGCTACAAGGTCTGGAGTGAGGGTCCAGACCAAGTTCGGACCGTCTCGGTCGAGTGGAAGCGACCGGAGTATATGGAGGGAGTACTGAACCTTGCGTTTGTATTTTTATTTTCTTTCGTTTTCTTTTTACTTCTCTCTTCATCCATCCTCTTCTTTCATATCATTTTATTTTACATCATCTTTTATTACTTCTCTAGCTCTTTCTATACCGCAAAATAACCACAAACGTTGACAACTACGGGAAAGTACACGAACATGAGCATATAGGCGCTAAATGACCTAGCTGTCGACGCGCCTTCAAGTTTAAACCCTAATACTATAACTATCAAACACAAATATATCTGTTTTATTTGTGTAGCTGTGGTAGTTAAAGAGTGTCGTGATTTTTCCCGGGCGAATTTTACGATAAGAAACGCACTTGATTCTTTCAAAGACTGCAAATCCTTGGATTTGAAGCGAAATTAAGTAATTTTCGAAATGGTTCATAATTGCGAATTTGGTAGACGAGCTTTGACTCTCTTGGATACTTGAGTTTGAGCGTGTCGACAACCTCTTTATCGAACCACACAACTTATTCCAGGAATCAAATATGTGATATCGACTAACGAAAGTATACAGCAAGATGGAGTGGATAAGAATGAATAAGTTAGTGCGGATAATGTAGTACAGTAGCGAGGTAAAATGTCTAGTAACTAGTAGTAGATAAGGGCGAGCTAACTATTGATCCCGATTTTTTTTTTTAAGAATTTTGTTGAAAAATATAATTTGCTGAATAAATTGAAAGATTCTATTGTAGACATTCTGGAAGGATCAAACATTTTGACATTTTGAAAAAACCATTTATATTCAATTGATTGATTTTCATTCCCATCCCCACCCCGTCACCTTTTTTATGTCTAATATTTCTAAAATATTTCATCTACACCGACACGACTTATTAAAGTTCATAACATACATAAAAAATAATAAACAAATAATACGATAGCAGCACATAACGATTTCTCTACAGCACAAAACGAGCACATTTCGGCAACATCATGAAAAGTGTACATTTCAAATGTACATCCATCTGGCCATTTACTTGGCATTATCTTACCCCCTCCCCCCCCCCCCCAACACATTGAATTGAGAATAACTAAAGAACGGTAGCCGTACAAACCGAAATTTTTGCAGCACATTTCAATGCATTTAGAGAAAATTCTAATTTTAAATGAGGGAGGGGGGGGGGGGGCAAGCTAAGGCCCCCAGATATTTGCATTGTAATGATGTAGAAAGACCATAACAAAGACAATAAATACACAAAGTGACAAATAAATACACAATATATAGAAGTGCTGTCATGATTAACCACATTAACCAATCAAAGTACCAGTCTCTTGGAGCTAGCTAGCCCTAGCATGTAATTTATTCGCTAAGGTCCAGAGTTTTTATTAGTATGGTAATATATACTTCAATATTGATGTTAACTGCTTTGATTTAATGACTGATATCGTTAAATTCTTGTTTTTGTCGCGATTTTGAGCATATGTTGCCCTAGCCTCAGCACTAGGGTGGCGCTCTGGTTCGCCCTGGCACCAGTAGTAGGGCGGCGCTCTGGTTCGCCCTGGCACCAGTACTAGGGCGGCGCCCTGGATCGCCCTGGGTTCAGTACGTGTCTGACGTCTCATCTAACTTTGTCGGGACGGAAAACGGTTGAACTTCGACAGTTATTCGTTATCCACACAGATTCGGATGAGTTTGGGATTCTAAAATGAAGGAAACGGATATTTCATAGACTGTAATGAATCCCAATGTGAGTATAGATACCATTTTCATGCCAACTCCGTAGTTACATGAGCAAATTAAGTATAATAAAAAAAAAATTCAGCCCCCAAAATTGCTTTCAATAATATTTTTAATTACACAATCGATTATTGTTTGCAAGGCTCTTCATCCATATGAGATTTGAAAAATACCACTTCTGACAAATAGCTACATTTTTGAATAACTAATTCTGCAAATATTTTTTTTTGAATTGCTAAATCTTGTCTCAACTTATTATTATTCCGACGCAATAGAACCTAGTCGTTGAGGCGTCGTAAAACAATAATATTCATTCATGCATTCATTCAAAAATAGAATCATAACTAGTTTGCCCCTTTATTTCCATGAATAAAATAATTTCAATATGTGTTGCGTGTTGCCTGCCTGTTCACCTAATAATATTTCCCGTGTCGACGGATGTGACGCAGTTGGTCCTCGGATTATAGATGCCATCCCCGGTGTCATAGCAACCAGGAGGTAGGACGGGGGCAAGAGCAGTCCGGGCAAGATTGTACGAGCTACAGGCTGGGCCCAGTCCGTGCAGTTGCTCGTGGAAATATCTAAAAACACAAGCACAAGTTGCGTTAGTTGAATTATATTTACTAGGAAAACGCCATATATGCGTTAACGCGTTAGACGAGCGTATGGTAATAGCATGGGTAAAAATGGGTAAAAACTGCTTGGAGTGGTACCAATTTAGCACATTTTATGTTTTTTCTTCAAAATGGCTGACCCGATCAAGCTAAACATTTCCAGAAATGTGTATCAAAATGTAATTAAACCTCACACAAAATTTCATCTTTTAGGAAAATACAAATTTTTTTTTTTTTTTTCCGCTGTGTTATTCTGATGGGTATTTTGGAAATTTCTAAAATTCATTAAAAAAAGTTACCACCCGATAATGTCAAAAAACTATACTGATCTAAGTTAGATAACCATACTGAAAAAAGTTTGAAGTTGATAGCTGTAGCCGTTTGACCTGTGGAGAACCGACAAAAAAACATGAACAAAAAACATAAAAACGAACATCAATTTGTTTCAGTATGTCAAATTGAACCCTCGCTAAAGCTCTTCTTATTAACAATTGATCTAGATTGATTGAGCACGATATAGAGCAAGACCTATAGGGCTAGGTTGGGCTAATAATGTCTTCGGTTTTGAAAGAAGCGCATGGAAGTTGAATTAGCGGAATATTAGTGTTTTGGTGAAATCTTTTGAATAAGGTATTAAAATTCTAGTAGGCCTACAGAGAAACACAGAAAATTTAATTTTTAAAGAATTTGTCAATCTTGGGTTCTAAAATGTACATACACCGGTATACAGATACAGAATTGTGCGATACAAGCTCTTTACTTATTCCATCTTGAAGGAATTGTAGGCCTACAAAATTCGAGGTAAAAATATATAAGAAAGCATTCGGGGTTTTGTGATTGAAACGTTTAAATTCCACCAAGTGTATGCTCAGACAAATTGGCCCAACAAAATAAGCTACGGAGGACGGTAGATTTCGCAACCGTTTGATCCATGGTGTCAATTTGGGGGTGGGCCTCGATTGAATAATTTGTATTTGCGATAAAATTAAAATGTAGGCCTATAATCATATAAATTGAATCTGTTAAGATAGCTATTCAAATGCCAAAAGGTTAAACCAATTGCCAGATTGCTTAAAAATTAGTAATAAATAAAATTAATAAAATGAAATTAATAAAATAAGAAGGTTATGATTGTAGTTTCGAATTCCAAATGTGCACATAGTTTATATTTTATTACATTAAATGCCCATATCGCTCATCTTACAACGCATATGTTAGGTTCTCCTATAGAAGCATATCGTTCGCCTGATGTAGCTACCTCCTATCCGGTCTTATGCAGTATCTCCAGTCTTGATCTTTGTAGGTGAGTCCATCTATGAAGACGAAACTCGTCCCCCTGTGCTTCCCGCTCTTCCCGTCCTTCCAGCAGTCCAGTAGTCTCCCGTTCTTCCAGCAGCCGACCGTCTTGGCACCATTGGGAAAGCGGAGCTCTCCATGGCCGTGGAACTCACCGTTCTTCATTCCACCTTCGAAGCTCGACCCTGGAACCAAGGTGGTGATCTTGAGTCATAATTCCAAGAAGTCTTCAGAAAAAGGTGGCAAAGAGAATGGGACCTATACACGTAAATAACAAATTGAAAGAAATTATACTGGCACATGCAGCGCAGTGGTTAACGCGCTCGCTTCATGTGATCCGGGAGGCGTGTTCGATCCCCGCCGCTGACCATCTTTACAGGGGTTTTTCATGGTTTCCCTCTGTAGTCAAGGCTAATGCCGGGATGGAAACTAGTTATGGTATATTATTCACATCATATGAATAATATAGCTGGCTTTGTTCAAAGGCAATGCTTAATATTGACAGATAATACGTAAATCTATAAACTCAATATAAAAATTAGCAATAAATCGAAGATAAGATGGCAGTGCATGTCGTCGCTAACAGACCTTTCATCGCTATCAATGTGAACACCAGACCTCAGTTAAAACGGTATCACCCACGAAGATTTGCGCCCTGGTAACTACAGTTAACTTAACATTAATAAGGCCAGGTATTACCAAGTTCAGTTAGCCTTTATCTGAGAGTGAGTGGAAAGAAATAGCATGAGTAACCATGGTGGAAACAACTTTAAACTGCCAGTTAGAGCTATTTACACGTTGGTAATACCGTACCTAAGTGATCGTAGTGTTAGCGATGTATATCAACGAGTCAACTGGTAACTGAGTAACCACGTTGACTCCCTTCTCTTTATATGCCGACAGAAAATATATGATTGTTATTGTTTGCTTAACGACCCCACCAACAGCTAGTTTATACGGGGGTACGAATGAGCAGGTGATTATGAAACTATGATGTGATAATGAGTGAAAGGACGTTAACAAAAACCCATGCCATATGCGGGATTCGAACCCACGCCCAACGGTTCGCTTCAGTGTCTGAAGCGATGCCTCAGCTGACTGAGCTAACGAGGGTGTCAGAAAATATATGAAGATACCTTTGAATGATATGGGAAACGCACTCACCATGTGGCATAGTGTAGATTCCATTTCCCGCCATGTCCAGCGAGTCCCATTCCCCAGTGTACTGGCTGGAAGTCGGGAACGAGACGGGATCTCGCTCGTTGATATGCGAGCTAAGGGTGCTCGAGACAGTGACGTCATCGGCCAACAATCGCACCACGCTCGCCTCCTCCTGTCTTCTGATGATGTTCAGCCACTCTTTGAAGAACGTCGACTTGCGCTTGTGCCCGGAACTGGCCGTTGACGAGCGGCGTCGTTTCGCAGGCGCCGTTACAGACATTGTGGGGGGTTGTTGTGGGCGAAATATTGCTAAAAATTATTGAATTAAAAACTAGAGATTTGGATAATGAGACATTGTGGGGGGGTTGTTGTGATTGAAATATTGCCAAGAATTATTGAATTAAAAACTAGAGATTTGGATAATGCTTTTCTAATGTTCTAATTTCATTTCTAATGGTTACCATGTAAACAATTGATAATGTATGGAAGGGGAGATGCCAAGATATATATTTACAATGTCAATTTTGCTTTTGTTGATGTTTTCCTGGCAGTGTATTGTTTAATACGCCAGTAAATGTTAGAGGTACGCTGTTGGTTGGTGTGCAAATTTTCAAATCAGGAGCTCAATTTTTCACGCCGCAAACTATTAATGAAAGTTTCAAATTCTTGAGATATAATTTTGGTTTTTTTTTTCTGTTTGTTTAGATGAGCGTAGCGAAGATTTTCATTCCATATACCGAAAAATTTTGGGCTTGGTTTTTATGTTTTTTTTTTTTTTTGTGTAATTTTGTACGCGGCATACAGGTCAGGAAAAAGTTTCAATCAACTCGAAACTTTTTTCCCAAATTGGTGTTATACCAGAATAGGTTGGGATTGTTTTTCAGAAAAATCGGTCGAACGGTGTCTCCGGAAAAAATTTGGAAAGTATGAAAATTCCCCATAAGAATAGGCCGGGGAGAAATACTTGGAAAACCAAAATTTTCCAAAAGCTCTCAAATTTATACTGAATGTGGAAAGATCTATCATACATATTTTAAGCGATTTTCGAAACAATCGAATGTGAAATAACGAAGAAAACGCATTTTTAGTGTACTTTTTTACACATCAATAAAAGCAATTGAGAAAGCAATTAAGGAACTATTAAATGTGAGCAACAAGTGTCACCAATAAATTAAAACGTTTAAAATCTGTGATGGATATCAAGAAGGCACTGGGATAATCTTTTGGAAACCAAGGTTTATATACCAACAGAGAGCCGCGGTTTTTAAACCTTTGAAGTGATCCATGGCCTGTATATGTACATTAAGCTGACAAAATGTTCTTTATTCTACATTTCCATACTTCTAAGCTCATCTCACAACGCATATAAGGCGTTTTCCTTGTTAATAGAAAATGAAGTTTCTCCTACACAGAATTTTGATAGTAAAATAGTAACTTTTACTTTCTTTGAATGGAAAAACTGATACAATCATTATAGAATGTTGGCGGAAATTTGGATAAATATTTTAGACGAAGAAAAAACAGCTCATAAGTGCTATTAACTATTTACATGAAAAAATGTGTGATACTTAGGTCAAAGTTTTGGTTTTTATATTTTAATCATCAAATAGAACAAGATAGAATAGAATAATAAAAAATAATAAAATTTTAATTTATAATGAAATTAAAAAAATATATATACCGTATATATATATATATATATATATATATATATATATATATATATATATATATATATATATATATATATATATATATATATATATATAAATATAAATATAAATATAAATATATATATATATATATATATATATATATTTATATATATATATATATATATATATATATATATTTATATTTATATATATATATATATATATATATATATATATGATATAAATATATATATATAATATGGTATAAATATATATATATAATATGGTATATAATGTACAATATTATAATATAATTATAAGAAAAATAATTTAATTCAAGATAGATAGAATAGAACATAAAACAAGCGTCTATTATACATAGAATAATGTCTTATTGAAATTGAATTTGGTTTATTTATAATATATTATCTAGCCTAGAACACGATTGAATAGACATAACAATTGCATAATACTTCCAGGTTATATCTGCTTTAACAAGATGCATCGTCACATTGTGATATGTCTAGACACCAGCAAAAATATTAAAAAATACAAAAATATTAAAAAATATTAATTTATAAGTGTATAATAAAGCCCCATTTTGAATACTGTAATACTATTTTCACTAATGCTACGATTGAAGATATGAAAAGACTTCAAAAACTACAGAATAAAGCTATGAGATTCATATTGAATACAAAATTGGACGCGCCAATAGAGAGTATGCTAGAAGAGTTAAATTGGGTGAGCATAGAAAAGATGACTTCAATATCTATGTATACTTTTATATTTAAAATTATCAATGTTTATACATCAGAATATTTAAAGAATTACATTGTAGTCAATGACAATCAAGTACTCAATACAAGAAATTCAAGCAATGTTCACTTGGAAGCGTGTAATACAAATAGGTTAATAATAGTTTATTTTACAAAGGTAGTAGATTATATAACTCACTACCTGATAGTATTGGGAATTTGGATAAATTAAGTAATTTCAAGGATAATATTAGTAAATTTGTAAGAAGAAAGTAACCTGTGTGATGCTGGTTGCTAAATAAAGATCTTCAAACAAACAAGCAGCGGCTTGTTCGAAGGATATCTGAGGGGCGTTGGTATTAACCGAGGGGTTTACAACTCGAAAATGTGGTGTACACCTGATATCAGATTTCAGGTGATTTCAGGGATTTCAGATGATTTCAAGGGATTTCAGGTGATTTCAGGGATTTCAGATGATTTCAAGGGATTTCAGGTGATTTCAGATGATTTCAGATCATTTCAGGGATTTCAGGTGATTTCAGGTGATTTCAGGATTTCAGATCATTTCAGGGATTTCAAGTGATTTCAAGTGATTTCAAGTGATTTCAGGTGATTTCAGGTGATTTCAGGTGATTTCAGGTGATTCCAGGGATTTCAGATGATTTCAGGAATTTCAGATGATTTCAAGGGATTTTAGGTGATTTCAGATGATTTCAAGTGATTTCAGGTGATTTCAGATAATTTCAGGGATTTCATGTGACTCCAGGGATTTCAGGTGATTTAAGATGATTTCAGGGATTTCAGGTGATTTCAGATGATTTCAAGTGATTTTAGTTGATTTCAGGTGATTTTAGTTGATTTCAGGGATTTCATGGCAAGTGTACACCTGATTTCAGGAGTTGTTAACCCCTCGGTATGAACTTATATTTTAACATAAGAAGAAGGGTTATCATTTGCGGACAGAAAGCTCGCGAAATCATTGGACTACACTTAGTGACAGGAGTGCAAAATGTTTAAATGGGCTCTCCCACTTTTTTCCATATTCGCCTTAAGTCACAAAAAGCACTCATGTATAGCACTACTTTAATGAATGTGATTCAAATTTCCTTGGATTTTTTGAAATGCTTGAGATATATATATATAATATGTTTAATTATGATATATTATTGTATTATATTGAACAACAGAACCCACATAATCCGAAGCCTGTGTGTGGGAAAGAAGGTAAAATTAATTACATTAGAAAAAAATGCCAATAGGAAAGGTTCTCAATAGGATGATAGTACATAGATTTGTAAGCTGGGTAGGTTTTATGTATTTAGAGAGAAAAGTTTAAATCAACTGTTACATATTTACATATTTATTGATTCATTACAGATTGTTCATAAAACAGTTGGTAATGGTTACTATACCTAATGAAATTACAATCAAAAATACTCAATAAAATTAAACTTTGTTATTTTTTTCTTAGCTCTCTTCCACCGATCTTCGTTATATTCTTGATATCTGCTTCCAATTCATTCCATTCCCGCGTCGTTCTTTGTATGAATCCATATTTACCTACTTCTCTAGCTACTTTTTCCATTCCTACCCCTCCCCTTGTACTTCTTTGTAATCCGTTTCCAATTCAATTGCTTAATTCATCCTATCCTGTATATTCATTCTTAACTCTAACAAAATTGCACATACTTTCTATTTGTCTTCGTTTCGCCAAATTTTCCCATCCCGTTTTCTCAATAATTTTACTAGGTCTTTCTATAAGTTTTTCAACCACATCCTCATCGTTCATGATAATCTTCCAGCGCTTCTCTCTCCCCAATACCCTTCTTGCAGCAACCCTTTGGACGTTAGTTGTTAGTTTGAGTGATTGTAAGTATGCTCTGTTGACTTATCAACGTGGTGCTAGATCAATTGAACGTCCTATATGGACACATGTATGAAATATAGGCCTACAATACCGATACACAACCAAACAATATATACACCAGAGACAAAAAATAAATGATATGATGTACTTTCTTTACAATGCTTCAATGACATCCATTTTTATAGTTACATATTACCCCCGTTAAACTAGCAATTGGTGGGGTCGTTAAGTAAACAATAATCATCGATGCATTGCATTGACTTTTTTTAAGCCACCATGATCAATTTAAGTGAAATTTATCAAAACATACACACACACACTCTGTGTTACTTCATTTTCCACATTAAATCTGAACTGAATAATTAATTGTTGGTAATTATTATTTTGTAACTGACACACACACACACACACACGCGCGTGAGAAATTTTTCCACATTAAATCTGCACTGAATAATAAATTGTTGGTAATTATTATTTTGCTATTGACACACACACACACACACACGCGTGAGAAGACCTTGAAGAAAAGTACGAGTAGTTGATTCACCCCCCAAAAGTTGCAGGTACAAGTTTGTCCAGAGAACCAGAACAATCAGATGTTGCGCACAACGCACACGCATGCGCCGAAGAGCATTGCGCTCAAGACAGAACCATTTCTCTCATTGTTGTGTAGTAGGAATATATCGTCTGTGTCAGCTGCAAACACATGAGAACGACAATTAATAATTATTGTAGATGTGACGAATATAAGGGTTCGTCGGTGAATGTTTCAGAGGGTAAACTCTAAAATGTGATAATTGTCGCGAACCCCTCGAAAGATCCGGAAACCTTGACGTGGTGTGGGGGTTTGCGTGACCCCGTGATCTCCAGGTGACCGGAGTATATGGAAAGAGTACTGAACCTTTCTTTTGTTTTTTTTATTTCATTTCGTTTTCTCTTCACTTCTCTCTTCATCTATCGTCTTATTTATTTTATATTGTCGTATCTTACTTTTATATGTCTCTCTATCCCGCTCTCTCCATATGCTTGAAACATCCACAAACGTTGACAACTATGCCAAAGTATACGGACATGAATTCAGGCGCTAAATGACCTGGAAACGAGTGGTAAAGTCGCATGCTCCGTAACTAAAGCACAACTGCAATAGGGGACTCTGTCGATTGCTTCAGCTCACAAAACAATATTACGACATAAAAACTTGATACAATTCGATCCTTCTCAAAATTTATAACAAAAAATGCCCACATTGAACATCTACATAATTATTATTCATTTTACAAATACATTCCTTCCTTTGTATTCCTTATTATTCTATCCTCACTAAACTTGCCCTGATCGCTCGCCCTTGGGGAACATGGACTTTTCCAGATTTTATATTCAAACCACTGAAAATCTGAAGATGCCATGATGTAACTTCACAAATACATTACTCACATCGTAGAACGTGGCCAATGATAACGGTACGATGTAACCAGCCACCCATTCTAGAGGCTGATTAGCCATGGACATCATGATACCCATGGATCTCTTGAATTCTTCTGAAGCCTCGAACCAGTCACAGTCGTACACTGCCTCGCGAACCATCTCACTCTAGAACAAGTACATAAATATAACAGACTGGTATTGCTAAATCCTGAATTACACAGATCAAGAATGCAATCAACCAGGTTTTGAGCTCAAGAATGTATTCTTCACCATATCATAGGGGTTGGAATGTATCGAATAAGTGTAACATTATTTACCTAGATATACATTATTTATCTGTATTGACTTACGATACATTCACATTTTGTAATGTTGAATCCTTTAGAATAATAAAGAAGTCTTATCTTATCAATTTTTCGCATATTTTACCTGTCGAGTGATTTGCTCGCCAAAGTAGCAATATAATGATGAGATGAATATTAGACCACAAGTGAGGAAGAAATAACTTATAAATAAAGTATCAATCTTCTCTACCGGCACCTGGAACAGTTAGCCAAAGTTAAATACACGTCTTTTCTGCCATTTTATTTTGTTATTCTCCACTAATCCCTAATTGGCCTATTTCGAACTCTTGTATTGAATGACCTGCAAATTAATATACAATAATACATTAGTAATAATATACATGGCATGTATATAGTAGCATTGTTATATCTTTGACCCATTCAATATCATATTTTATGTATTTAGAAGTTGTATAAGCTTACAATTTTCTGTCGCATGAAGGCCTATAACTTGTATACCTTGAAATAATATATGTAATTTGTGACATAATGTAATCTATTATTTCAATATATATAAATACATATATAAATAAATATATATATATATATATATATATATATATATATATATTTATATATAAATATATATATATATATATATATATATATATATATATATATATATATATATATATATATATTATTTCTCAAGTATTTGCGGACATCAATGATGCTAACATTATTTTCAGGATTGTACCGCTCACCATAAAAAACAGGCAGAGTAGACGGTTGTCTACCCTTTGTCATGTTTCCGCGACGTTTCGGGGAGATATATATATATATATATATATATATATATATATATATATATATATATATATATATATTGCGTGCGTAACTCCTGGCGTCGGGAACAATTTATTTGCCGGTAAGGTCTGGAGTGAGGCTCCAGACCAAGTTCGGATCGTCTCGGTCGAGTGGAAGCCATTTGACCGTATAGTATATGGAGGGAGTACTGAATCTTACGTTTGTATTTTAACTATTTTAATTCAATTTCGTTTCCTTGTCACTCTTCTCTTTACCTACCGTATCCTCTTATTTTATTCTATTTCATCTTATCTTACATTTCTAGCGTTTTCTATCCCGCAGCCGCCCCGGTGGCTAAGTCAATTATCGCGGTAGTAACTGAAGTCACCGTTGGGCGTGGGTTCGAGTCCCGCAGAAGGCATGGGTTTTTGTAAACGTCCTTTCACCTATCATCACTTCATCGTTTCATTATCATCTGCTCATCGACGCGCCTCTAAACCCCAACACTAACTAACTAACCAAGAATAATCGATATTCAGAAATACTCATTCCAGAGGTAAAAAAATCTACCAGTAGTGTGTATACCGCGGTACCAGAATAGCATCTGTGAACTATATAGAAATATCTTGATTCACTATAATTTGGTCGGTTGACAGATATACAATTTGAATTTATTCGGTTGATTATACATTGAAACTTTCCACTCGTCTGACGACAATGGGTTGACAAGGTTATTGATTGATCAATTGCTGTTTAATGCCCCAACCAACAGCTTGGTTATTCGAGGGAAACGATACACATTGATTTACTTGTATTCTATGTTCTGAGTTACAACTTACCAGGGTGAGCCAAGTAGCTGATGTAGCTGTTGCCACAACGTACAAGCAGATCTGTACTACTGTGGGTATCTGGATCAAATCATCCAGATCATGCACAAAGCTGGAGACAGAGAATTATCAGAACACTCGAAGATGGAAGTCAAGTAATATTGAGATTGTTGTTTCAGAATTGGTTATTTTTTAAATGTCCTAAAACATTCAATCTTCTCATATGAATGAAGTATAATGAAATGAGAAGTGAATGAATAAATTAATTTGATTCGGTAGGGTGCAAATAATTTATATTGACTTCGGTTAAATTAAATACGTATTATGAACTCAGAAAGACAGTACCGGTTCCTTTCAAAAATTTGAACAATCACGTCATTTCAAGCTATCTTTCAACGAGAAATAGGAAACGTTAAATACCTGATAAGGTGTAAATGATGTTCCACACAATTCTTCATGCGAATCTGCATTTCTTCATCAATCTCTTGCAGTGTGTGTACCTTAGCCTTCCTGATTGCTCTCTCACGTGACCTTCCTTGAGGAAACATTCTTCTCGTCATGTTATTAGACCAGTCAGTCAATCTCTCGTGTCCAGTCGACTGGTCGAATGTAATCACTTCAAAGAGCTCTGCTGATGTCTTTTCCAAGGCACTTCGAGTACATTGCACAGGAAAACTGTCAAGTTCTCGTCTCTTTTTGGCGGTGAGTGACTGTATAGCAAACTTCCGAATGTGTTTCAAATTTGTGCGCAGAATTGAAAACTGTCCGACGATATGGATCAAAAGTACACCAAAGTAGATGTCAAAATACATCATTTGAAGGAATGGCATCACGAAGAAGGCTGTTAGTAGTAAGCACGTTATCTCGAAGTTGGGTGAAACAGTATCATCATATGGTAACCAGATGCTGAAAACAGGGAAGTCAATTTGCTCGTCAATCACCATTTTTGGTTAAGTGTGGTTTATTAGTAATTGATTGGTAATTGAATGGTGATACGTGTCGAAATGGATAAAAGGATAGCATAATCATTTCTTGAGATACCCATGTGAGAATTCGTAAACAAAATAGAATTGATTGAATAGCTGTAGCTTGATATTAAAAAATGATCACGTAACAACAGCAGGAGAGAACGTCGGAATTTCTTAAAATTCCGACGTAAAATTCATTCAACCGTATACATGATTGAGAACAATTCATACGCACGAATATTAAAATAAGTAAGAAAATTAGAAAACATCACTCAATGATATTTGACAAATAAAAATAGATCACTATGTTTTCAGTGGCCTTATAATCAATTACCTGAAATGATAGTCCCTTGCCAAATACGCGTGAAGACACACAATGATATTGAATGGTAGTACAATATAATAAATAGGCAGAGTGATCACCAGAGTTAACAAATTTGCCAATTTTTGCGTTCTCGTTCTGATAGCGTCTTCCTGCTTCGACCTTAGAAAACCGTGTTCAAAATCCCAAAGTTTCTCCAGTGTATCACCCAACTCTTCCATACGGTTCTTGTAATACATCAAGCACCCAGTTTTTGTAAAGATCATTATGTTTATGCACAATAATGTAAAATCTTCACAAACTTGCATTAGATCATCCAAATGAGTGTAAATAGACATTGGGCAAATTACTGTCGTGAACAAAAATATGAAGAGCAAATGTAATCGGTAGTAGATGTATTGTATTGGGTAAAACCAGCTTGGATCATTGTCCCTCGGCGGCCATAATCCTGTGACAGATATTAGATAGTTAGTGTTAGGGTTGAGAGGCGAGTCGACAGAGTCGAGGTCATTTAGTGCTCATGTTCATGTCACTGATCTCTATATACATGGATAATGTATGCAGTGAAAGAAGCCTGAATCTAGAAGAAGAGGGTACTAGGCTTGATATGCCTGCCAAAATGTCTCCCAGCTGTCTATGGGGCATGAGGTAAGCGTGGCCCGAAATGGCCACTGTGCTTCCTGGCCATAGACACAGTGGTGATGAGCTTTGGTTAAATATATTATGTTTGGCTTTGGACATGAACGTCAGCGTGCAAGTCTGTCAGCTGTCAAACTGCCGTAGAAATTCTACATAAAAATCTGTAATTGGGCGTATATTATTTTGCTGATTAATACAAGTAGGCCTATTCTAGTAATTATTTCTAGCCCCAGTAAACAATATCGGTTATATTTCCTGTTTCAACTGAAGTAGTTTGAATAAATACATCCGCTCATCGGTTGTTATGCGGGTAGCGTGATAGCTGCGGGTTGGCTGCAGGTACAAGATGGCCGACTGGCTAGCTTCACTTGGTTAGGTTTCATGGGGGGATCCTGAGGGGTTAACGACTAAAAAATTAAGGTGTACACTTTGAAAAAGAATCAATGAAAACAAAAAAATGAGAGGAAAAAATTAGGAGAAATAAAAAAAATCGAGACAAATTTAAAAAATCAAAAGATTACAGAAAATCAGAAAAATCACGAATCATTTGTACACTAAAATGTCAAGTTTATAGCTCCTCGGTGGATCCATAGGCCACTGATCAGCGCCATAGGCCAAGGCCTTGTATATTATATCATATAGAAGGCCATGCATAGGCTTTCTCTTGGCTTCACTCGCTTAACGGCAATTCGCTACTATACGCTATCCATTTAAATAGAGATCAGTGGTTCATGTCCGTGTACTGTCCCATAGTTGACAACGTTTGTGGATGTTTCAAATATATGGAGGGAGCGGATAGAAAGAGCTAGAGAAGTATGATTATATGCAATTATAAAATATAAAATATAAATATAAAAAAACTTATTATATAAAATACAATAAAAGAAGACGATAGACGAAGATGAAAGTGTCAAGAAAACGAAATAAAATACAAATGTAAACGTTTAGAATCGAGGTGAGTTTAGTCAACTTCTATTATAAACAGAATATTATTTCAAGTGCTAACTAACCATCAATAAATTACTCATCTTTCACACGAATAATTAAGTCAATCATATTCTGATCATTCCACTCTAAATAATATGCACTTGAACTTACCGTAAGTGTAATGTAATTTTCTATTCAAATCGACACATTTACTATGTTTTGCCACTTGTTTCAATCCTTTTATGTACTCGAGTAAAATATTGGAACGAAACATGGTCTTGAATCAAGGCTGAGAAAAAATTAATACATTTATATATATATATATATATATATATATATATATATATATATATATATATATATATATATATATGTCTATATTTGCACATTCATTAGAATTTGTATTCAATTGAGTAAGTGAAATACAGAAATTGTTTGAATAGGTTATAGGTCCAAAGATAAAATAGAATAAGAGAGTCAATATAAAAGATAATATATTTCAATTTTCCTTGTCGTTCAAGTTCGTGTTTACCACATCATATTTTTCAACAAACATACTGAACGATTATAAATTTTGATAATCAACAATTGTTGTTGAAAGTTTGTTATACACTATTGAGTTACCTACATCAACCAAGCTTGCTTCTATAAAGAATGGCGCCGAATCACCAAGTGTGTCAACTTGTGAGGAAGTTGATTTAAAGATTTTGTTAAAAAGCGTCGTACTTTTCTATTGAAATATTCAACGACACTAGCAGCAGCTGTTCGTTCTCACACGTGCTGTATATATGAAAGTCTTCGAACAATACTTCTATATGTTCAAGATATAATATTAGGGACACTAGGGGTAGGTGAAGTGGACTCCCGCCTATGACGCTTGTCCCACTGCCCCCAGTCGCCACCCCTAACGTCGCTGTGTGCTGGTAGTATATTTTCCAATAGTATACTGAATAGTAAATAGTATACTTTCGTGATGCCATGCTCAAGTGTTCAAATAATGATATAATTTCTTTAAAATATAGTTGTGAGACTGATGAAAATATTCCAATATCCGCCAGGATCTACAATCTTTATTCCAATCATATATCAACTTATAGACACTCGGTAGTTTTGATTATCCACAGATTTATACTAGGTCAATTAAATAAAACCACAAATTATTTTTTCAACTCGACTTACATTAAGTGTTGATGAGGACCTATTTTCATCGTCATATTTCCGTTGCCACTGTATATAACCCATGGAGGTTTGCAAGGACTTTTCTGTTTTAACATATTGTAGTGTAACTGTTACTTACCATGCAGAAAAGAATCTTGAAAAATACTGTCGACTAGTAATAATCATTCACGAAAGGTTAGATATTATTTTTATGCGTTGATGTAAAAATCGATGACGAATGTATCGAGTGTTAATTATCTTTCGACCTTTGATATTGTGAAATTCGAGACATTGTAATTTTCAACAGAATATTTTCTACTTTCGTTACTTCTGTATCTAGCATTGGTAAAGTTGTGTGCTAATGTATAACTGTAAAATCCTCCTGGCGTGTACTTTTCACCCTATGGATACTGTGGACAATGTTACTCTGACACCCCCTCGAAGGACCTGGATACCTTGACGTGGTGTGGGGCTTGCGTGACACCTCCAGAGCTGTCGGGGCAAGTTATTTGCCACCAAAAGGGTCACCCATGGCAATAAGGTCTTGAGTACGGGTCATGACCAAGTTCGGACCATCTCGAACGAGTGGAAGCCTCTAGTCACTTTTCTCTTCATCTATCCCTTTCTTTTCTCTTATATTTTATATCATCTTATCTTACTTTTCTAGCTCTTTCCATCCCGCACCCTGTATACACCTGAAACATCCGCAAGCGTTAACAACTATGGCAAAATACACGGACATGAACATAGGCGCAAAATGACCTCATTGTGTCTCGCATTTAAACCCTAACAATAACTAATTTCTTCGGAAAAAACTAGCATAGCCTTGCTAAAATGTCAACAGTTCAATCAATATATTATTAAAACATAAACATAGTATGTAAACATAACATAGTATGTATACATTGCCATATGTTGAAAGTGTATTGTTAAATATGCAGATTGGGGAACACGCTCATTTTCCTATATTTTCCGGCGAACACAAAAAGCTAAAGCTAATGTTTATCGAATCCATTTTAAAACATGGAATAATAAATCAGAACCAAATCGAATTGAAAGCAAGGTTAAATGCGAATTGAAATGATAGAAATCAGAACCCCGCAAAAAATTGAGAAATGAACAAATGTATATCATGAATTATATTAAATTGAGAAGAAAATTGAGATCCAAATAATATTTGCCCATTCTAGAGGAAATTATTTCTGGGTACTTCGTAAATTGTGGCGTGTTTGTAGAATTTGTTTTGACTGCTAGGGAAGTTTTGAGATGAAATTCTTGAATATGAAGGTGCCGTTTTCAACGTTCAAGAGCAGTGTTCCAGGCATTCGAAAGAATATATGTGTCTTCCCCGTTGAAGTTCTTCGGATGTTCAACCATTTGATTAGCTTCGCTTATTGCTCTGGCCATCATGGGAGTGATATCTGATATTTCAGTTTTGTCGTAGAGAATATGGCGATCTTCTGATTCAGTTTTGAGTGAGGCGTGCTAATTGCAACTGCTGACATATGTGAATTATTGCTTCTCTCGTGGTAGGTGCGAGGGGTCAACAACTCCTGAAATCAGATGTACACTTGCCATGAAATCCTCTTGAAATCACCTGAAATCCCCTGAAAACACCTGAAAACACCTGAAATCACATGAAATCACTTGAAATCCCTGAAATCACTTGAAATCCCTGAAATCACCTGAAATCACTTGAAATCTTGAAATCTGAAATCAGATGTACACCAAATTTTCGAGTTGTAAACCCCTCGGGTAGGTGTATCGTTATCGTGCAGAAACTGGTCTTCTAGTCTGACAGATGCCATAGGCCAGTCACACTGAATCTTTTACACAACATCCTTTCAAGGGAACATAATCTTCAACAAGTATAAAATATGAATTTAGTTTTCTATCGGTTGAAAGAAATGACTGGATATTATGTTTGAAAAGTAATCGATTACGTTTCTGTAGGTTCTCACCACACATGTTGAATATATATCACATTTGAACCATTTTTCTTCTTTGTTTTCATTTTTATTGCTATCCCTATTCATGATAGTAATAGCCTTCCTAATGGCAAAATCTATTTGTTGGTAATACTCGATATCTTTGTCAATGTATGTAATTTAGTAGATATGTAGATTCATATTTAGTAATTCGTCTCTTATATGTTCTTTCTGTCTAACAGCGAGCCTTAGGATCGTGCTGTTAGAGTTTGAGATGGATGGTGATGACTATTCGCGTTAATGTATCGGTTTCTATGTTTCAATTTCCTTTGGGCCGAGTGTATTAGAACACCAATTCGATGTCTTGTCTGAAAGAATGTCCAAGCACGTCTCTTGCACTATGCATTTGATTTTTGGGTTGATAGAATTCAGATGTATTGAACAGTTTTGAAGTTCGCCTTCGCCGTGTAGCCAAACGCAAAAAATATCATCGACATATCATAGCCAACATTTTGGTTTTGATTTTGCAGAGCCTTGTTCCTTTAAGAATAAAGGAACACATCGCTAATCCTTTTTTGTATTTATATATTTCCTCCATATGAAAATTAATTACAGTGTATATATACAGCCTCAAATATGCTGCACAAATAATTTATCAATACTTTTTTTCAAGTACGTCCATTGAAATATAAGTATAGGCTCTACATGGATACACCATTGAAACTGACTAGGTTGTCACTGGGATTGATATTGATTTGTTTTACTGTTTCCAGCCGGAAATGTGACAAACTTTTTATAATAACTATAATAATACAAAATGTGTCTTTATTAATCATGTATAACAATGTTAGTACAGACAAGAATGGCGAGGTCAGCTGACCGTTCCACCTTTCACCTATAACCTTTCAATGAGAAAGTGGTTACAAGTTTAAAATAATTTAAAATTTAAAATACAGTTGACAATATAATAATCAGTCTAGGAAACTTCTGATACCATAGAAATTATTGTTCAAAAAGTTACACACACGTTTAATTTAAAACTAGAAGGTAATTGCTGTCTTTAGCATGTTGTAAAATGATTATATATATATATACATATATATATATATATACGGTACATATATATATATATATATATATATATATATATATATATATATAAGTATATATATATATATATATATATATATATATATATATATATATATATATATATATATATATATATATATATATATATATATATATATATATATATATATATATATATATATATATATAGTTTTTATGAAATACCTATTGGTATAATTGAACGTTATTTATTCAACTTTTTCAACCTGGTAAAGTTGAGAACTTCACTGAGTTTTTTTTTTGTCTTGACAAATAAAATCTTAGTATTTGAATTTCATATAATATCATCTAGTGAGTAGCAAAATGAGTATTATATTTCTAGCGAAAATGAACAGGAGGTAATTCAACATGAATTATTCAACGTTTTTCATTTTATTTAGTGGGTTTTATTGTTAATTTTAGAATCTTGATAATTTATTGATAATATCTAAGAGAAGCAGAGAGATAGAGAGGAACGGAGAAAGAGAAAGGTAGAAACACAGAAAAATAGATATTTAATGGTTAACTTGGAAATAGAATTCTCAGAAGGAAATATATCCATATTGATAAAATAATAAAAGCGAAACGTTAGGAAGTTTGACCGCTACTATTTTTGTGCTTGTGTGGTATATTGTGGCGTGACTTCAATACCATGTGTTACGAAAGAGGGAAATAGAGTACAGTGATTATTAGGGCTTCCTGTGGTTGTTTTTCTATGCAGCCAGTTCGAGTCTTTCCACCAACAGCTAGGTTATACGGGGCTACGAATGAGCGGATGATAATGAAACGATGAAGTGATGATATGTGAAAGGACGTTTACAAAAACCCTTGTCTTATGCGGGACTTGAACCCACGCCCAACGATGACTTCAGTTACTGCCGCTAGCGATAATCGACTCAGCCACCTGGGTGGCTTGATTATGTCATTATCAACATACATTTGAGTTGAATTGATTGAACAAACCCCCGTATAACCTAGCTGTTGCTGGGGTCGTTGAGCAAACAATAATCCTGATTGAACAAATATTTGTTGCTGGTCATTAACTATCAGAAAAACGAAGTATCCGAAAGAAACTATCCAAAAAATGAACTGCCCGTACATTTTTCATATTTTGGGTTTAACGACGCACTGTAATGATGGCGCAAATCTAATGGTGCCAGCTGCCCGTACTTTATGAAAAATCTAGTGTTGGAAAAAACTTGACTAAAATAGAACACACTACTTAATCATTTATTTCATTTCACTTCCAAGTTGTATACTTGTACAAACGGTCTATTTAGTCCATTTAGCGGGATATCAGTCGGGGAGAAGGGAAGGGGGCCGAAGAGGGTCTCTTCTAATTTTGGGGCAATTGGGGGCAAGAACAAAGTCTTCTATAGACAATGTTTTTTCGTTATGGAAGGCCTCTTCTAATTTTAGGACAAAGAGGGACAATAACATGGTCTTGTTTAGACAATGTTTTTTCGTTAGAGAAAGGCTCTTCTAATCTAAGGGCAAAGGGGGGCAGTTATCATAGTCTTGTATCTTGGACATTTTTTTCCTTATCTTTGGAGCCCACCCCTTCTAAGGATCCGGACACCTTGACGTGGTGTGGGGGCTTGTGTGGTCCCGTGGTCTCCAGAGCTGTCGCCGGGGCAAGTTATTTGCTCCCAGAAGGGTGACCCATGGCGATCAGGTCTGGAGTGAGGGTCCAGACCAAGTTCGGACCGTCTCGGTCGAGTGGAAGCCTTTTGGTGACCGGAGTATAATATGGAGGATAGGAAGTCCTTGCGTTTCTCATTTTCATTTTATTTCGTTTTCTCGTCACTTTTCTCTTCATCTATCGTCTTCTTTTTTACTTTTTACTTCATATCATCCTATCTTACTTTTCTAGCTCTTTCTATCCCGCTCCCTGTATACGCTTGAAACATCCACTAACGTTGACAACTATGGCGAAGTATACGGACATGAACATAGGCGCAAAATGACCTCGCCTTCGACGCGCATTTACCAAATAATTTGTAATTAATTAATACCAAACATATTGGAAAATAGAAAGTGTAAAATTTAATAACCAATCCTACACATACTCCAAAAAATATGAAAGCCTAAAAAACGTAAGGGATGTAGCTAAAGATGATGAAGTTGGTGAAGTCTTCGAGTATCTCTAGTTTTCCTGCCTTAGTTTCCTTTGTATGTTCTATTCTCGTGTTCATGTGGTCAGGATATTGTCGGTTCTGCGAGCAAGGCGTTGTCTGTCGTGTGGTATAAAAGACCCGAGTCTAGCCATGCACGGCACACTTGTGACCAAGACTGCAAGCTCAGCGTCTCTTCAACACGGCCACCATGAGGACTCAACTGCTCTGCTTGTCGCTGCTGGTTCTGGTAAGATGGATCATTATATATTTATTTACAACCAAGCTAGATCTTAATTCCATTGCACTGAATAGTTATGAGATAGGTCTTCACATTGAGAGGAGAAAGCTTACCATGTCATATCGTTGGATAGAATAAATCTGACGATTATCATTTTATTACAAACTTTCAGTTAACTTCACAGTCGAGTGCTGGCTATGCTGTCATCGAATAGTTCACACTTTGAATTCATGCTTATTAATTTGAAAACTTGCATATAATTTTATTTATGTGAAGATACAAATTATATGTGTATATATATATAAATATATATATATATATATGCATTGAACATATATATGAACATTGAACAGTAAAACATATATATATATATATATATATATATATATATATATATATATATATTTATATATATATATATATATATATATATATATATATATATATATATATATATATATATATATATATATATATATATATATATATATATATATATATATATATATATATATATATATGTGAGACAAGAAGTGTGAACAGGTAGCATAGGCAGAATGAGATCCAATCAACAAATCAGCGTCTTCCGTCTGTTGAACGGAAAGTGCTTATGTGTCCTTTTTCTTGCAGGTTATGATGACCTTGAGCCAGAATGCACCCGAAGCTGATGGTAAGGTATTTTATTAGTAAAACATGTTTGGTAGATCTAGAGCACCATCTCAAGACGGCGAACCAACGCAACCCTCAATGCATCTTTTTCAAAGTTGCTTTTGAGACAACTTTGCGCGAGGAAGGGGCGACGTCAGCAGTTTTAGAGGCATATACTTTCATACTTTCAAGTGACTTAACCCCATTGACTAGATTACTGCTACGTAATATTGGGGGGGGGGGGGGGAAGAGCAAAAATTATTTGAATGGGTGGCGCTAAACCTAAATACGGCCTGGTAATATCCCTTCACGAGTGCGTCTTCACAAACCCGTATAGGCCCCAACAAATTAAATCTTTAAATCGGAAGTTACATCATTTTAGCTTGATTCTCTCGATTTCACTTTTATCCATTTTACAGGCTAACTATATTTAAAAGCATTCAAATACAGCGAAATTTTATGAGTGGAAATTGCAATGAATGTTATCTGGATTAATCAGTTGACTTCACAGGCCCTACAGTATTCAAGATATAATTATTCAAATCATGGGTTTTTGGAATACATTTTGTGAGAATATACACATTCATTTAGAAAATGTCACGAAAAAGTGAAATTATCAAAACAGAATCTTGTAAAAAAATGAAGCCCTCTTCACTGATGGCGTAGGCTTTTCAAAACTCTCGTAAGTCAAAGTGTTGAAATAGCAAGAGCATTTTTTTACCTGATTTTATTTTGGTGGAGACAAATAGTCTACATGAAATGAGTTGTAAAAGTTTCAAATGTCTCACTCTCTGTCACTCCCTCACTCACTCACTCACTCACTCATTCACTCTCTCTCACTCACTCACTCACTCTCTCGCTCTCTCTCACTCACTCACTCACTCTCTCGCTCTCTCTCACTCACTCACTCACTCTCTCGCTCTCTTTCTTCTTGGCTTTCGAAGAGCAGTTATCTAACAAGACTGGGTTCCTTGCTGCCATCAGGTCGACCGGAAATGACACCCGAGCTCTTTGACGAACTTGTCAAGGTGGACCACATGCTTGCCGAGCAACAAATACAACAAGAGGAAAAGAGCAGACTTGCACTAAAACGAGATGAACGATCCTGGAGGGGATTAGCGAAAAAAGAAGCCAAATATGGAGCTCAAAAATTCAAATCTTATGCCGAAAGGAAGTTGCAAGGTTATTATTAATACAATATTAGTCATGTAAATAATATTATGCATCAAATACGAGACAATACTAAGTGTGTGTTTCATTCAATTTCCACGAATGCAAAATTGATTTAACTTTTCCGAATCTCATTCAATTGTTATAGCTTACTATGTTTCCACTGAAATAAACAATTCCCAAAATTGAACTTTATTTTTACTGAATGTATAAACGGTACAGACTATACTCATGCTCATGGTATTCCCCAAGGATCTATCCTAGGACCCATCCTTCATCACCTATATGCTTACGATATCCCTACATCTATTAAACATTGTAAATTTAACCAGTATGCAGATGATATCCAATGGCTTATGCCAAGTCCGAATTCACTGAATCTCCAACAAAACTTGCTCAACTTGAATTCAGACCTCAAAGCCATCCAGACATGGTCACAACAAAACAGTCTTCTATTGAATTCAGATGAATCACTTATATTACCGTTAGGGAATAGGCCTACTAAAAAAGTAAATACGTTTTTGGAAAATCCTATTACAATTCAAATAGATGGCACGGTAATAAAAACTGTAGAATATGCCAACAATCTGGGAGTCTGGTTCCAGTCGGACATGCCATGGTCAATCCATGTAGCTAAATGCTGCAGTAAGGCACGTGGTGTCTTGAAATACCTCTACAAGTTCCTCCCACTAGACTGTAAAATAGCTCTAGTTTATCGATCTTTGAGTTTTGTGATTACGTATACACGGGTTTGAATAAAAAAACTTGAGAATCAAATACGAAAAGTGCAATATGCTTGTGTGAGATTTGTTCTCAATGTGCCATATAGGGCACACATATCCCCAAGACTGATTGAGTAAGGCTGGCTCAATAAATTAAAATATACGACATTTTTGTTAACTCAGTAAGAAAAAAACATTATTATTATTAAGCCTAAAACCAAACCCGCAAAGGCTCACTTATGGATAAGTTTTAATGTCGTTATTTATATGTATATATAGACCTATTCTAATCATATTAGTACTTGGATTTGACTAAAGATTCATCGTTCCATGTAATTTTTTTTCAACTTATAATTGATGCCTGATACTCTAATAGTATTACCGCTTATACGGATGGAAATTTTAATTACAGGTAGTACTTTTTATTATATAACAAAATGATTACTGAATCAAAAGTGTAAACGTTGGTTTATTTATAGAATTTAGTTTAGCATCCTAGTTTATTATTATATAATCTATATGTGATTATATTCAGGATATTATTATTGTTTTTCTTGAAATTACTCATAGTATTATCATATATATCTAAATCTGTATCTGTAATAAAAATCTTTATTAACAGACTCTGCCATCTCATTCAGTGGCTGCCAGAACGACACAGAATAATGAATAAATGATACAATAAAAGGAATAACGTAAATAAATCAAGAAAATGAAAAAGTAAATGTAACTATTCAGCGTATGAAATAACAAATTAAAATCTAGAGCTATAAGGAATTGAGAAAAAAGAAGTTATATACCATGTAGGGGTGTGGATAAAAATGTAAAAAATGACTGAGCTACCGAGGGCGGCAATTATAGAGAAACTTTATACACAATTCTTATTCTCCAATCAAGGCTATGGAAGAAAGATAAGATCGTTTGAACGGGGCACCACAAGGGCGATCTTACCCTGTGATCGATATTACTAGGAAAACGCCATATATGCGTTGTTAGACGAGCGAATAGTAATAGTATGGGTAAAAATTGGTAAAAACTGCTTCTAGTGGTACCAATTACGCACATTATATGTTTTTTCTTCAAAACGGCTGACCCGATCAAGCTGAAATTTTTTGGAAATGTGTATCAAAATGTAGTTCAACTTCACGCAAAATTTCATTTTTGGGGCAAATAAAAGTATTTTCTTTTATTTTCCGCCATCTTATTCTAATGGGTATTTTTGAAATTTCTAAAATTCATAAAAAAAAAGTTACCACCCGTTAATGCCACAAAACTATACAGATCTGAGTTAGATGAGGAACCATATTGAAAAAAAGTTTGAAGTTGATAGCTGTAGCCGTTTGACCTGTGGAGAACCGACAAAGAAACATAAAAAAAAAAACATAAAATCGAACACCAATTTTTATCAGTATGTCAAATTGAATCCTCGCTAAAGCTAGTCTACTTAATTGCAATTATTATAATAAATGAATTCATTCATCACACAAATTCCCGCCGAATGCAATTCACGTTTGGATTTTCAAATTTCCGATATCGCTTCCCAAATAAAAGTACTCGGGACAGAGTTAGCTTTTCCAAAAACAAACCCAGCCTTTTGCTAAGGTATCGATATCAATAAGTAGTTGTATGATGATTGTGTACATGATTCCATCTGTTCCGATATTCATATCAATCAAACCGATGTTATCAGACAACAAATATGAATCCATTACTCAAATCAGTCAAACGAGAGACCGGGGTTCGGTTCACGCCATGGTCGAACATCCCGACACTGGAAACCATGGAATGACTGGAGAAAAAGAGAGGTAGAGAGAGAGATATAGCAAGAGAAGGAAAGAGGGATGGATGGGGGGCTAAGGGAGACGACAGGTTGAGAGAGGAAAAAAGAGGAAGAGAGAGAGAGAGAGAGAGAGAGAGACCCCCGAAGGTTTACTTAAACAAATTTAATTCTCAGAAGGAAACGTGTCTACATTGATAAAATAATCAAAGCGGCCCGTTGGAAAGTTTGACCGCTGCTATTCTTGTGTTTGTGTGGTAATGACATTGTCGGTGTTACAAAAGACAAGCAACAAGTAGATAGTGTATCAGAATTTCTTGTGGTACGGTTTCTGTGCTATCAGCATGCGTCTCGAGCGGTTAACAACTCCTGAAATCCGGTTAACACTTGCCATGAAATCCCCCTGAAATCTGTTGAAATTCCTGGAATCACTTGAAATCTCTTGAAATCCCTGAAAACTCTTCACATCCCGAAATCTCTTGAAATCCCTGAAGTCCATGGAATCTCTTCAAATCCCTGGAATCTTTTGAAATCCCTGCAACATCTTGAAACCGTCTGAAATCTTTTAATCTGAAATCAGGTGTACACCAAATTTGAGAGTTGTAAACCCCTCGATGCGTCTTTCTTGTCGATTATTAGAGCTGGGAGAGTTTTTCAATTAAACCTGTTCTAAAAGCATTCTAATATTATGCCTGTTGATAGATATTGCAAAATATTCGTAATCACACTGACTTTTTTCTTGATCACAAGTCGTATTTCGATTTTTTTCCTAATTTATACATAGGCCCTATTTATCGTTTGTATCAATTGGAAATCAATGACGTGGTGTCAATTCCCGTTGTTGTTGACAAAGATATTTCATTGTTTAACGATGTATTTAAAAACTTGAAAGACTAGCTCCAAACTTACGAATTTCATATCAGTGAATAATCATAAAATATGATTGACAGTGAGATATCCAAAGCTCAAAGTGATATATTCGATGTTTTCAAAAAGGAGAACTACATTATTCTTGGTAAATGTTATGGAAACTGGAAAAGCAGTTAATTGGGTTGAATTTTTGAAGGAGCAAGATACTGAAGAAAAAAAAAAAAAAAAAAAAAGGTTTTTCAATCACACTTCATTGAAGAGGCTCAAAACTTTTTATCACATTTGGATTCCTTATTACGATAAAAAATCTGTGTATATACCACCTGTTACACTATGAAACGTGAAAATGTCACACATATCGAGCTTTTTAATATTGTATATATTGCCTGTGATTCATTTAAGTATTTACCAAGAAATTTCATAGATTTCAAGAGATTCCATGGATCTAGAGAGATTTCAAAAGATTTCAAGGGATTTGAAGAGAACTACATTTTCAAAAACCTACCCTATACATTAAATCAATATGAAATGCTGGAAACGTACGTAATTCAACAACTCTTAGTAGCTATCTCTGGTTTTCCTGCCTTAGTTTCCCTGTATGTGCTATTCTCGTGTTCATGTGGTCAGGATATTGTCGGTTCTGCGAGCAAGGCGTTGTCTGTTGTGTGGTATAAAAGACCCGGGTCTAGCCATGCACGGCACACTTGTGACTAAGACTGCAAGCTCATCATCTCTTCACCACGGCCACCATGAGGACTCAACTGCTCTGCTTGTCGCTGCTGGTTCTGGTAAGTTAGTTAGGGTTTAAAGGCGCGTCGACTGCGAAGTCATTTAACGCCTATGTCCGTGTACTTTGACATAGTTGTCAACGTTTGTGGATGTTTCAAGCGTATATACATACACTAACGTATCATTTTGTTATACAAAGTTGGTTCACTTCATGTCTCTTTCAAATGCCTTGGTCAACAATATCCTGAAACTTGGGAATTTATGCACATTCAACTCATCAAATATCACATTGTTTAGAAAAATATGGCGTGGCCACACGCTGTTGTGCCGTAATCGGATTGAAAAATGAATAAAAAGATCCATAACCATACTTCCTAAACACCAACGAAACCTTTTATGTATAAGTAGCCCTATATCAAATATACCAATTTGTTTTGTAAGCGGCATACAGTTTGAACGAAGAAAATCATTGATTTGAAACTTTTTCCAGTTTGCCACATCAAAATAAATCAGAAATATTTCTGAGCTACAAAGTTCTGATGTGTTTGTATTTAAAAAAATCGGAGAGTTCGATATATCCCCGTAAGAATAGCGTCGGCTCGAATTCCGAACTTTGAATTAGCATTCGATTGATATTGAAACGAACCGTTTCGGGAGCAAATAATTATTGCTTCCAACGTCAGCTCTGGAAATCACGCAAGCCCCCCCCCCCCCTCACCACGTCAAGGTGTCCTGATCCTTCGCTGGAGTGTTATTCGTATCTAGAATGTGAAGTACTGATGTGTTCATCTTCTTGCAGGTTATGGTGACCATGAGCCAGGCTGCACCCGCCGCTAGTGGTAAGGCAACATTTTCCAGTACATTCGACATTTTCACCTACTAGGGAAACGCCATATATGCGTTGTTAGACGAGCGAATAGTAATAGTATGGGTAAAAATGGGTAAGAACTGCTTCGAGTGGTACCAATTTAGCACATTTTAAGTTTTTTCTCCAAAATGGCTCACGTGATCAAGCTGAAATTTTTTAGAAATGTGTATCAAAATGTAATTCAACTAAACGCAAAACTTCATTTTTTGGAAAATAGAAATATTTCCTTTTTTTTCCGAATGTTATTCTAATGGATATTTTTGAAATTTCTAAAATTCATAAAAAAAAAGTTACCGCTCGATAATGCCACAAAACTATACAGATCTAAGTTGGATGAGGAACCATATTGAAAAAAAGTTTGAAGTTGATAGTAGCCGTTTGACCTGTGGAGAACCGACAAAAAAACATGAGAAAAAAAAGCATAAAAACGTACGCCATTTTTTTTCAGTATGTCAAATTGAATCCTCGCTAAAGCTCGTCTAATCACCATTTTTAATGTTTTTCAACTTCATCATACACCATCATCATATCCGTTGAAATATAAACTAAGAATAACAGAATGGTATCAGTCATGCATAATGTATTGATAATTCACAATAAGTTTCGAGAATGGTTGCGAAAGAAGGGTGAATAATTCGGCATGCATAGACATAACATGCACAGCAAAATAGAGTGTCAATTATAGGGAATGAAAATGATAATGTCCCTCTTTAGAAATAAAGGCTCAATACTCACTCTTAATCTCTCAATAATTATCTCAGTTTAGGCTCAAGAAAGAATATCAAAGAAAATCAAACTCGGAGTACCGGACATTTTTTTTCAAGAGTGGGCCTCGCCTTATCCATCTTCATCCATGTCCTCTCTCATCATCATGCACTACTCTCTAGACTCACACAGAAGGATTTTCCAGCAACCCTCTAGAGATTGTTAGACGAGCTTTAGCGAGGATTCAATTTGACATACTGAACAAAATTGGTGTTCGTTTTCATGTTTTTTTTTTATGTTTTTTTGTCGGTTCTCCACAGGTCAAACGGCTACAGCTTTCGACTTCAAACTTTTATTCAATATGGTTCCTCATCTAACTTAGATCTGTATAGTTTTGTGGCGATTATCGGAAGTTTTTTTTTTTTTTATGAATTTTAGAAATTTCAAAAATACCCATTAGAATAACATGGCGGAAAAAAGTAAATATTTTCATTTAAAAAAAAAATTAAATACTGCGTGAAGTTGAATTACATTTTGATACACATTTCTAAAAAATTTCAGCTTGATCGGATCAGCCATTTTGAAAAAAAAACATAAAATGTGCTAAATTGGTACCACTCGAAGCAGTTTTTACCCATACTAATACTATTCACTCGTCCAACAACGCATATATGGCGTTTTCCTAGTTTATTCGTACAATTGCAGTTGAAACACTTCTTCCTTCAGCATGTTTGAAGAGGGCAACCACTGATATAATAATGCTGGTTTGTTTGCTACCAACAGATTCGGCGGACATGACACCAGAGGTTGAGAAAGAGCTTCATAAGTTGGACTACATGCTCAGTAAGCAAGTCGATCAGGCCGGAGGCGACCAGGCCCAGGAAGGAGAACCAAAACAGCGTGATAAACGTTGGTTCTTTGAAGCAGTTGGAAAAATTGCTGACGCCTTTGTGGGTTAATAATTTGAATTATGAATTAATAACTTGACAATTTTAGTTCAATAAATTTACAACCCAATCAATATTGGTAGACAATGTGGAACAATAGATATGAACATAGAAACCTGCTGTAAACACTGAGGTTTTCTGTAGACAGAAGACTAAATAATAAACATGTTATAAATATAAAACTTGTTCAAGTGTTCGCATTATTTTCACAAGAAAAGATTATTTATATATATATATATATATATATATATATATATATATATATATATATATATATAAATATATATATATATATATATTTATATATATATATATATATATATATTATATATAATATATTATATATTTCATATTTATATATACCCTAACACTAATTAACTAACCAATTCCTTTCCATTATCCAAAAACAGCTAAACAAAACTTGTATCACACCCCATCAATCAGTCACCGACGCCAATAGATCTTGGGAGTCATCAGTACAGTGCGTCGGTAAACCCATATGAAATATATATACAAATCCAATATAATAGATATTGCGAACAAAAGTTAGCTAATTTTCCATTGGTCTAATGAATTATGTTAATTTTATATATATTTTTCTTCAATATTGGGTTTAACGACGCACTGTTATGATAGCGCAGATCTAATGACGTCGGATGTATGATTAATGAGATGGAGGTTTTTGGGTAATGGGAAGGATAGTGGGGAGGAAGCGGTCATGGCCGACTAATTGTAGGAACTATCCCGGCATTAGCCTAGACTACAGAGGGAAACCATTAAAACCCCGTGTCGGCGGCGGGGATCGAACTGGGTTCGATATTCCCCTGGCCTCCTGGATAACATGAAGCGCTATGCATGTGCCAGTGTATCTGATGTCTTTCATCAGTCATCACTTAGAAAACGCCATATATGCGTTGTGAGACGAGC
Organism: Brachyptera putata; assembly: GCA_907164805.1. Lineage (NCBI taxonomy): Eukaryota > Metazoa > Arthropoda > Insecta > Plecoptera > Taeniopterygidae > Brachyptera > Brachyptera putata. The sequence goes on along the minus strand of OU015471.1, from coordinate 16,891,442 downwards.
GAATAGTAATAATACGGGGTTAAATAAGTAAAAAAACTGCTTCGAGTGGTACCAATTTAGCACATTTTATGTTTTTTCTTCAAAATGGCTGACCCGATCAAGTTGAATTTTTTTAGAAATGTGTATCAAAATGTAATTCAACTTCACGCAAAATTTCATTTTTTTTTTCTAAATAAAAATATTTCCTTTTGTTCCACTAGGTTATTCTTATCGGTATTTTTGAAATTTCTAAAATTCATTAAAAAAAAGTTACCACCCAATAATGCCACAAAACTATACAGATCTATGTTAGATGAGAAACCATATTGAAAAAAAGTTTGAGGTTGATAGCTGTAGCTGTTTGACCTGTGTAGAACCGACAAAAAAACATGGAAAAAAAAAGAAGAAAAAAAACATAAAAACGAACACCAATTTCTCTCAGTATATCAAATTGAATTCTCGCTAAAGCTCGTCTAATCAGAAAAGTGATATGAATCTGGTTTTCATACTTCCTTACTTCCATCTTCTTTACTTGAATCATACTGTGAAATTACGTGCATATTTATTCTATTCCTTTTCTTGAAGAGTTTTTTTCTCCAATATAGAGCTTACTCAGAACCGCGTAGAGATATACGCGCTCTTGAATGCCTGGTTGCGTAACCAAACATGTTTCATTACTATATTTATTTCAAATCGGAATATAAGTTCTCAATTATCAATTTACAACCATAGGCCTATAGGTTAATATTTTAGCAAGAATATTTCTTTCTTTCAAAGCACGGTGAGACAGTGCAAAATATAAATGGGTGCTCTTCACGCAAACCACTCGTGTGCTTCTAATTAGACGAGCTTATTAGCACGGATTCAATTTAACATACTGAAAAAAATTGGTGTTCGTTTTAATGCTTTTTTTTCTCATGTTTTTTTGTCAGTTCTCCACAGGTCAAACGGCTACTATCAACTTCAAACTTTTTTTCAATATGGTTCCTCATCCAACTTAGATCTGTATAGTTTTGTGGTATTATCGAGCGGTAACTTTTTTTTTCATGAATTTCAGAAATTTCAAAAATACCCATTAGAATAACATTCGGAAAAAAAAAGAAAATATTTTTATTCTCCAAATAAATGAAATTTTGCGTGAAGTTAAATTACATTTTGATACACATATCTAAAAAAATTCAGCTTGATCGGGTCAGCCATTTTGAAGAATTAATACCAAACATATTGGAAAATAGAAAGTGTACAATTTAATAACTTATCCTACACATACTTCAAAAAATATGAAAGCCTAAAAAACGTAAGTGATGTAGCTAAGGATGATGAAGTCGGTGAAGAAGAAATAATATAAAGTCTTCGAGTATCTCCAGTTTTCCTGCCTTAGTTTCCTTTGTATGTTCTATTCTCGTGTTCATGTGGTCAGGATATTGTCGGTTCTGCGAGCAAGGCGTTGTCTGTCGTGTGGTATAAAAGACCCGAGTCTAGCCATGCACGGCACACTTGTGACTAAGACTGCAAGCTCAGCGTCTCTTCACCACGGCCACCATGAGGACTCAACTGCTCTGCTTGTCGCTGCTGGTTCTGGTAAGTTAGTTAGGGTTTAAAGGCGCGTCGACTGCGAAGTCATTTAGCGCCTATGTCCGTGTACTTTGACATAGTTGTCAACGTTTGTGGATGTTTCAAGCGTATATACATACACTAACGTATCATTTTGTTATACAAAGTTGGTTCACTTCATGTCTCTTTCAAATGCTTTGGTCAACAATACCCTGAAACTTGAGGATTTATACCCATTCAACTCATCAAATAACACATTGTTACACGAGCTTTGGAGAGGATTCAATTTGACATACTGAAAAAATTGGTGTTCGTTTTTATTCTTAATTTATTTTGTATTTTCTGTATTTTTTATGTTTTTTTGTCGGTTCTCCACAGGTCAAACGGCTACAGCTATCAACTTCAAACTTTTTTCAATATGGTTCCTCATCTAACTTAGATCTGTATAGTTTTGTGGCATTATTGGGGCGTAACTTTTTTTGTATGAATTTTAGAAATTTAAAAAATAACTATTAGAATAACATGGCGGGAAAAAAAGGAAATATTTTTATTTTCCAAAAGATGAAGTTTTGCGTTCAGTTGAATTACATTTTGATACACATTACTAAAAAAATTCAGCTAGATCGGGTCAGCCATTTTGAAGAAAAAACATCAAATGTGCTAAATTGGTACCACTCGAAGCAGTTTTTACCCATTTTTACCCATACTATTACTATTTGCTCGTCTAACAACGCATATATGGCGTTTTCCTAGTTTAGAAAAATATGGCTTGGCCACTCGCTGGTGTGCCGTACTCGGATACTCGGAATAAAAAGATTCATAACCAGTACACATACTTCCTAAACACCATCGAAACCTCTCATGTATAAGTAACCCTATATCAAATATACCAATTTGTTTTGTAAGCGGCATACAGTTTGAACGAAGTAAATGATTGATTTGAAACTTTTTCCAGTTTGCCACATCAAAATGAAACGGAAATATTTCTGAGCTACAAAGTTTTGATGTTTTTGTATTTTAAAAAATCGGAGAGTTCGAAATATCCCCGTAAGAATGGCGTCGGCTTGAATTCCGAACTTTGAATTAACATTCGATTGATATTGAAACGAACCGTTTCGGGAGCAAATAATTATTGCTTCCAACGTCAGCTCTGGAAATCACGCAAGTGTTTTCTTGAATGTGCATCTTGAATGTGAAGTACTGATGTGTTTCTGTTCTTGCAGGTTATGGTGACCATGAGCCAGGCTGCACCCGCCGCTAGTGGTAAGGCAACATTTTCCAGTACATTCTACATTTTCACCTACTAGGGAAACGCCATATATGCGTTGTTAGACGAGCGAATAGTGATAGTATGGGTAAAAATGGGTAAAAACTGCTTCGAGTGGTACCAATTCAGCACATTTTATATATTTTCTTCAAAATGGCTGACCCGATCAAGCTGAAATTTTTTAGAAATGTGTGTCAAAATGTAATTCAACTTCACGCAAAATTTCATTTTTTGGAAATTAAAAATATTTTCTTTTTTCTTCCGAATGTTATTCTAATGGGTATTTAAGAAATTTCTAATATTCATAAAAAAAAGTTACCGCTCGATAATGCCACAAAACTATACATATCTAAGTTGGATGAGGAACCATATTGAAAAAAAGTTTGAAGTTGATAGTAGCCGTTTGACCTGTGGAGAACCGACAAAAAAACATGAGAAAAAAAAACATAAAAACGAACGGCAATTTTTTTCAGTGTGTCAAATTGAATCCTCGCTAAAGCTCATCTAACTACCATTTTTAATGTTTTTCAACTTTATCATACACCATCATCATATCCGTTGAAATATAAACTAAGAATAACAGAATGGTATCAGTCATGCATAATGTATTGATAATTCACAATAAGTTTCGAGAATGGTTGCGAAAGAAGGGTGAATAATTCGGCATGCATAGACATAACATGCACAGCAAAATAGAGTGTCAATTATAGGGAATGAAAATAATAATGTCCCTCTTTAGAAATAAAGGCTCAATACTCACTCTTAATCTCTCAATAATTATCTCAGTTTAGGCTCAAGATAGAATATCAAAGAAAATCAAACTCGGAGTTCCGGACATTTTTTTCAAGAGTGGGCCTCGCCATATCCATCTCCATCCATGTCCTCTCTCATCACCATGCACTACTCTCTAGACTCACACAGAATGACTTTCCAGCAACCCTCTAGAGATTGTTAGACGAGCTTCAGCGAGGATTCAATTTGACATACTGAACAAAATTGGTGTTAGTTTTTATGTTTTTTTTTTTTATGTTTTTTTGTCGGTTCTCCACAGATCAAACGTCTACAGCTGTCATCAACTTCAAACTTTTTCTCAATATAGTTTCTCATCTAACTTAGATCTATATAGTTTTGTGGCATTATCGGGCGGTAACTTTTTTTTTATGAATTTCAGACATTTCAAAAATTAATAACATGACGACGGAAAAAAAGAAAATATTTTTATTTTCCACAAAAATGAAATTCTGCGTGAAGTTGAATTAAATTTTGATAAATATTTCCAAAAATTTTCAGCTTGATCGGGTCAGCCATTTTGAACGAAAAAACATAAAATGTGCTAAATTGGTACCACTCGAAGCAGTTTTTACCCATTTTTACCCATACTAATACTATTCACTCGTCCAACAACGCATATATGGCGTTTTCCTAGTTTATTCGTACAATTGCAGTTGAAACACTTCTCCCTTCAGCATGTTTGAAGAGGGCAACCACTGATATAATAATGCTGGTTTGTTTGCTACCAACAGATTCGGCGGACATGACACCAGAGGTTGAGAAAGAGCTTCATAAGTTGGACTACATGCTCAGTAAGCAAGTCGATCAGGCCGGAGGCGACCAGGCTCAGGAGGGGGAACCAAAAGTACGTGATAAACGTTGGTTCTTCAGCGCAATTGGAAAAATTGCTGACGCCTTTGTGGGTTAATAATTTGAATTATGAATTAATAACTTGACAATCTTAGTTCAATAAATTTACAACTCAATCAATATTGATAGACAATGTGGAATAATAGATATGAACCTTGAAATCTGATGTAAACACTGAGGTTTTCTGTAGACAGAAGACTAAATAATAAACATGTTATAAATATAAAACTTGTTCAAGTGTTCGCATTATTTCCACAAGAAAAGATTATATATATATATATATATATATATATATATATATATATATATATATATATATATATATATATATATGGTAAGATAGTTTCTACGGTTGTGCCACGTCTTGTAGATGATGGAGATCGACGTTTCGAAGGAATTTCATCCTTCATGTTCAGGTGTCTTGTCGGGACGAACATCAGCAATTGATTCCCGACAAGACACCTGGAGATTAAGGATGAAATTCCTTCGAAACGTCGATCTCCGTCATCTACAAGACGTGGCACAACCGTAGAAATTATATTACCATGTACCATCGGCCACGAGAATCTCCGTCAACACATATATATATATATATATATATATATATATATATATATATATATATATATATATATATATATATATATATATATATATATATATATATATATATATATATATAGTATGTTTCAATCATGCCACAAAAGATACGCCTCGACCGGTGCTCTCCCACTGAACTACCGAGGTATAACTCTTATGTCATGGCTATACTTGGAGTTTTATACATTCCATAAGGGAACGTAGAATACAATTTGTTGCACATTAATTAATTGAATTGATGTGACAAGACTGCCTAGTACGGTTTCAGGAGAATATAGATTTTTAGAAACTATGCATTATCAACATCTAGTGTAGGAACATTCAATATCGCGTGTATGTAGGCCTATGTATACCATACACCATACGTATATCAGCCTATAAATTAAATTTATTTCTAAAGAGCTTTATAAAAATGTTAGGTCGATTGATTTTTTCTTAGAATACATGTATACAAATAGTTTTTATCCTTTTGTGATTACCTCCATGATATTCGTGTTTTCACAGAACTTTTATAAAATATTATATAAAGTCGCTCAGTAATAGAAAACTTTGCCACCAGTGTATTGTAGGCCTATTCATAAAAAAAAATTGGAATATGATATTTTTTATTACCATCGAGAACTAGACATAAAGCCATTGTTTCCCGATAAAGGCATAGTATAAAAATTAAGGAAACGATTCTATAACAATGTATTAAAACGTTGTCCTCCTTCCCCTTCACCACTAGCCCCCTTGAACCCTCCGGTGTGTCGACTCAGCATGTAACTGGTTAATGCGTTGACAGAGGTCGAAACATTTATCATCAGCACTTGAGCTGACGATGTTTTCACACTATCATTTGGTTAACAGTTTCACCTGGACTGTGTAAAATGGACAACTAGTGATTGACAACTAGTGACGCCCACAAACGTCACGAAACTTGACATCCAATCAGAGTTACTGTTTATTGTGTGGGAAATTGAGATTACCAAGCAGGTATTTATCTCCAGGAGGCTTATTCTATAACTCTAAAACGAAACGAAATCAGGCCATCTTCGATTTGTCCAAACTATTTCGTATACTTTAACATGGTGTATCATATGGACCCCTATTCTGTAATAACTTTTTCGTGCGGTCGAATCCATTTCGACTGGAAACGGGACTGTTTCGATCTATTGGCATTCTATAACACTTATTTTACCATTTCGACCATGGTCGAAATGGTTACTGTGGGATTTGCTCACCAGCAATGGAATATTAATGAGGTTATATGATTTCATAAAATATATATCCGTGAGTGTTGAGTGGTTAAATGGTTGGAAATTGTGAGAAGATATTTCTGATAGTAGAATAAAAACAGTTCACTTGCCATATAAGTAGGCCTAGCTCTAATGTGTTTTCCAAGATAATTGACGAATACTTTCAGGTTATGTTATTTGTTGACGTTTGACTTGTATGTTTGTATTATTTTCAACTTGTACGAAATAGGGTCACGGCCCACAGGATTGCACTTGTGTGCGTGTGTAAGTGTGTGTGAGTAAAATCATAAGAAAAGCTACGGTGGCTCAGTCGTTGCATGTGTTTCACCTGGAAATAAGCGATACATCGCACTTTTTCCAACTCCTGTGATTTCTGATGAATGCCTGTTTCCATCGGTGCTATGGAATACCGATTTTGACTGCGGTCGAAACGGAACCAAAGCAATATCGAAACAGTTTCGACTAGTCAAGTAACAGACAGAAGTTATAGAATAAGGCTCATGGGCTCTGACACTTTCGTCACGCATCCATTTCGTTTACTGTTATAGAATAAGGGCTCAGATGCACACATTAGGTGGCCTATTGATGGATCATGCCCATTGCCCACCACTATAGTGGCCAATGAAGCAAGGATTATTTTAGGTTGATAAATGAAAATGATGTGAACATTTATTTTCTATGTATAAAATTTAAATGTACAGTTAACATTTTATAAATATTTTTTAAATCTATCTTACATTCAAACAATTCTTACAATCTCAACAACATTAACGAAAGTGTGTTGAGATGGACAATAAAGGAGAAGCAATTATTAATAAGAATCTAAACAATCTATAAAATTTGAATTTATATATATTTTTATTTGTGTACATTCTGTACCGAATTTGAATTCAAGTAACTCAATTGAGTGATTCTAACGCTTGACTTTCAACATAAGGATCGTCAAGGGATTTCAAATTACACAGTCGTCTCTAAGTACAATATAACTTTATTGTCAGAAAGAACATTTTAATATTCCACTGTATACACGCTGAGATAACTTGAAAATAGAATCAAGTCAGTTTTGAAAAATATCTCCTTATAAACATACTATCTTTGCAAGAAAGATTGTTCGCTTCGAAATTCTAAAGAAGAACATACATGAGTTTTTTTAAGAGATTTTTGGTTTTCAATGAAACAATACGCATATAGATTCCATCAATCTTCAATTAATATAGAATATTTTTTTTGTGTAATTAATATTATGATCGAGGTGCTATATAGTGCATCTGTAGTGGACCTATATTCTATAAAATTACACAAAAACTATTCCAAAAGGTTGGGCAAGAGCAACGCCAATCTAAACTTACATGAAATTATATGTGAACTTATATATACTTAAGCAAGTGAGCCGTCACAGTTGAAGTAAAATGATAAGCAGACAACATATGTATTCAGCTTATGTTAACATTCAAGTTTTCATGTGTAGACCTACCCAGTTATTTATTCAAAGCTAGTCCGCGTCGTGACCATGATTGTACCTACATATAATCAATAACAATACGACATTAATACATAACATTACCACAAATGCATACAAACAAAATTATATATATATATAAGGGTTGATATTGCCCAAGTGGAAGCGACGGAGAAGGTATGCACGATCGAGAATATATATATATATATATATATATATATATATATATATATATATGTATATATATATATGACTGCTGAGGTTAAATCTTGTTTGTACAACACTGAATATAGCACGTTGAGATGGTGTCTTTGGTCTCAACTGGAGGCCCAATACCTCCAGAGTTGTCGAGATTATATGAGTCCAGAAAATATTGAATGTATGATCGCGAATGTCTTTCTTTTCAACACTTACTCCTTCAGCCTGGATCAAGCCCGCCTCGTGATTGATCGTATCGTCGATGACATATAGTCTTGCTAAATTATCTAATTGACATTCACTCATCCAAATTCTCAATATTTATCGAGCCGAGTGGTTGGAATAGCTCTCAAAGTACCAGATATTTGATTAGTTTTTCTCTTAAATGTCAACAAATTTAGGAAATATACTGTGAATATGTGAAGAAGCGAATATATCAAGAGCATTTCATCGATTTATGAATTCAACAACTTAAAACATCATATAGTTTCAAATCTCATTTTTTCTTTCTGATTATACATTCATTATTTCATTGCGATAAAATCATCACATATGTAACAGCGGTGCCCGCAAAAGCTAATATTAAAGTCATATCCAAGTTGAAAAAACCATAAGCACTAAAAGCAACCCTATCATTGATCAATTGCTTAGAGAATCGATCCAACTCTTCCATCATATCCCTAGGCAAGCCATCAACTAACGTGAATGTCCGCAGTATTGTTGATGTCATAGCTGCCTCGTCTACGGTCACTTGACAAATTGTTGTGATTAGCAAAAGGATACATGTATATTTTATTAATGCGATTGAATATGTCATGATGAATATTTCTATGTCATCAGAGGTAAAATGATTTTCACTAACGTTGAATACAAACAAATTTAGAATATATAATGCCATTATGATCGACATGAGTACAAGAGTAAACGACAGCAGAATTTGTATGCCGTAGAATTTATTGATCAACGATGATACATGATAAAGTTGATCGTGTACTATCCTGAATTTTTTCATTTCATTCACGTTCCGTTCATTTTGAGTGGATTTAGTATTTCCATATATTTCAGAATTTACCGTGTGTATTTCACTACACATATTTGATGTATTGAGAATATTAGATTTTGAAGATATCATGATAATTCTGATATCTTTGTTCATTTTTGCATATCTAGTTTTTAATGATAAAACTAAATTGAAAAATTGCAATAACATAGTATCATCAATAACATTAAAAACTGTTCTGCGTACACGTGTAGCGATAGAATTTCTGGTGCCTAGATAGTAACACATAATTATTGTCTGAACAATAAAAATGACAAATTCGAAATAAATAACATTTCGATATTTTTTCCGATCAATTTTTTCATTTTTATAAATAATGTTGTCAACTCGTGCAATTTTGTCAACAATCTTGTGTATACATTTTGACATCGTTAACGATTGAAATAAACTGACGATCACTGAACAGGCCGCTACAATTAACCACACAAATGATGGGATTGTCCATTTTTGTCGATTTGTCTTTAAATTGTCTACAAATTGTGAACAACCCTCTATGATTAGTATTAATATCATCATCATAATTGATAAAGTGTAAATTATTGGTTTGATTGTGGGTTGATTATTAAAGTTGAATGGTGCGAGTCCAACAATACGTGATAGCATGAACATCGGATGAACAGCCGAGAGATAGGCTTCTTTAGACATCTTTTAGGGGATGTTTGGATTTTTCAAACGATGAATATCAAAATATACATATTATTAATCGTGTTTATAGGTATACAATGTCCACACTTGATACCCTACACTGTGATAATCGACATAAAGTGTAGTTGGAAAAAAGATTGCATTAATAATTCTTCTTCTTATCATCTCATATGATGTATTTTATCAGCTTTACTTATTCATTCAATTTATGAAGTTTATGAATTAAATATCATCGTTTTCCATGAATTCGTTCTCTACTAGACTACACATATATTCCAGTTCCAGTTTTCACCTCAAAGATTATTCTTCAACTCCTCAACTTATTTTATAATAAAACGCATAATGCCTTGAGCTCTCCTGATATTAAACTAACAAATTACAGAGGCTTCTCAACTATAATGTTGGGTATGTTTACAAATGTCATCAATTTTACTAGCATTTCCTCTGTAATAATATTGCTAGAAAATATGTTTTGACTTTCTTAGACGTACGATATGCATTACGTAAATTTACTTATCAATATCACTCAATATCAATATCAACATAGATATCATATATAGATATAGATCTTACTCACCTTGTTTTGCATACTTGTTTCAATTATCGCATCACGCAATATTTTTCTATTATTTTTTTTATACATAATCCGCAGTCAAGCTCTTCAGGGCTTTGTGGACATCACCTGACTGAACATTTATTTATATGTATGTTCTATGTTCTTTTGTTCAATATAAAAAAAAAATGCAAACTCAAACTCAATTCATTATCCTGTTATTTCTATATACTATACTTCTACTCTCAAAAGAAGTAGGTCGTCTACCAACAAAACAAACAAAATATCACATTTATATTTGTATAGAAGAACAACGAAAAATGTTGAGAAATGACGCTTTTACAGAACGAGTTTCACAAAGAAAAACACAACCTGCATTCCTTCGAAAGCGTTGAATGTTTGACGACGCGGCGAGTTTATGTAATAACAAAAGTGTTTTACGATCAGGTGGTTGGTGCACGACAAGTTATAGCATAAAATAAATAACTTATCAGTAATTCCGTATGGTGTTTCATCATATTCGGTATATGAATATATTCTTTCATATGAACGCCATTATGTATCTAGTGATAGAAAAACTTTTGAACTCAAATAATTCAAATCCCGGTAGAAATGAAAAGATAGATTATTTATACCGTACTCAATTGTGACATTGTCACAATTTTATTTGATGAACGACAGTGACCGTATTGTTTTGAAAGGACAGAACTGATTTCGTTTCATCTAAAGAAATAACACATTTCAGTGAAACTTGGTGTGCACATGTGATATTATCAAACATATAAATCACTGTATATTCAGGAGTCATTTCGGTTGACTCACAGTTGAGAGATCCCTCAAAGAAAATATGAAATACGGGTATAAACATATTATTCGTATTGAACATAATATACTTTAATCCGAGCCGAATTTGTGTAGGCTACAATTGATCGCCTACCTTATCCACCAGAACATAACACGGAATGTGGGCAATCATGTAGGCTGCTTATTAAATACGATTTTGGTAATATACCATCGGAGTACTTTTAATTGCCCACATGATTTATAGTACGTGGTGACTGGTGATGTACTTAGGAGCCACGTCCATCACCATATGTAATTTGGGCTTCGTTTGAGAAATATGGAGGAAAAATATATTGAAAAGATATATGAGATTAGATTTATTAATTATTTAATATTTGCATGAGAAATTGTGACATGATAATGCCTATACATTATATGTGTTTGTAAATATATCAATGTGTTCACGTGAGGAAAAATATATTCCAGGGTGCAATTCAAGATTTGAGATATTAAGAAATCAGCAGCTGGACACATTAATTCATTATCACACACATGTTTTTTTAGTGATAATACATTCATTATCTCATTGCGATAAAATCATTACGTATGTAATTGAGGTGCCAGCAAAAGCTAATATTAAAGTCATATCCAAGTTGAAGAAACCATAAGCACTAAAAGCAACCCTATCATTGATCAATTGCTTAGAGAATCGATCCAACTCTTCCATCATATCCCTAGGCAAGCCATCAACTAACGTGAATGTCCGCAGTATTGTTGATGTCATAGCTGCCTCGTCTACGGTCACTTGACAAATTGTTGTGATTAGTACAAGGATGAATGAATATTTCATGAATACAATTGAATATGTTATGATGAATACTTGTAGAATTTCAGAAGGATAATATTTTCTATCATTGTCGAATACACACATATACAAAATATACAATGCCATTATGAGTGACATGAGCACAAGGGTAAACGCCAGTAAAATTTGAATTCCGTAAAATTTATTGATCATCGCTGAAACATGATAAAGTTGATCGTGTACTATCCTGCATTTTTTAATTTTATTAATATTTCTGATGTTTTGAGTTGAGCCAAATTTGTCGCACATTTTATGATTTATCATAAAAATATTATTGTACAATTCTGATGATCCAGCCCTACTACGTGTATTGAGAATATTCGATTTCATTGATGTCATAATTATTTTGATATCTTTATTTATCTTTGCAAATCTTGTTTTCAAAGATAGAATTAAGTTGAAGAATTGAAGTAACATGGTATCTGTGATTAAACCGAAAGCTGCTTTTCGTAAACGAGTACTGATATTATCTCTGCCACTTAGAAAGTAACACATTATTATTGTCTGGAGGAAATGTATGAAAAATTCGAAATAAATAACATTTCGATATTTTTTCGCATTAAGTTTTTCGTTTTTGTAAATAATATTGTCGACTCGTGCAATTTTGTCAACAATCTTGTGCATACATTTTGACATCGTTAACGATTGAAATAAAGTGACGGTTACTGAACAGGCCGCTACAATTAACCACACAAATGATGGAACTGTCCATTTTTGGCGATTTCCCTTCAAATTGTCTACAAATTGTGAACAACCCTCTACAAAAAGCATGAACAATATTATTATAATTGATGAAGTATAAATTATTGATTTTATTGTAGGTTGATTATTAAAGTTGAATGGTGCGAGTCCAACAATACGTGACAGCATGAACATCGGATGAACAGCCGAGAGGAATGCTTCTTTAGACATTTTACACAAAATTGCATTACACTCCTTCAAAATGATCTCTAATATCAATTACATCAAGGGTCGATTTTTAATGATCACTCACAAGTTAATAACTTGATAACCTGTGTTCATCATTTATCTTTCAGTCCATTATAATGATTGAGGTTACAACGCACTACTCAATTCCAATGATTATCCTTTTGGACATGGAGTCTTTATTCAAACATATCTCTCGCTCAATGATATCTCATTCTAATTTTTCGTTCAATTTTATACCAGTTTAATTAGCATATTCATAATTTTCACTGTTCACCAAACGTTATTCTTCAGAATTTACTGTATAATTATGATGGGCCTATAGTTTCTACCTGAAAGAATGTTCTTATACTACTCAATAGTACTAGTAAAACTTCTAGTGCTCTTCCTCTCTCAAACTACTACCAAATAACTGTGTTAGTGGTGTTGTTCAATTGAATCAATTATTATAGTGTGCCAATACAATTATACTGCTACATAAGTGATGTTCAAGTTGACTGTGACGTTTAGTAGATAATTCTATAGTTTGAACAATCGGCTGCAAGTGTTTTCTGACAGTGACATAAATTATTTAAAGAGCTCTTGTTGAAATTATCTAGTGATGAATCGTGACAAAAGTAGACTTTTATATTTATTACATTGATATTATTGATATATATTATTGGTATTGATATATTAACCGTCTCGGTCGAGTGGTAACCTTTTGGTGACCGGGTTATATGGAGGGAGTACTGAACCTAGCGTTTTTATTTCATTTCGTTTTCTTTTCACTTTTCTCTTCATCTATCGTCTTATTTTATTTTATATCATCTTATCCTACTTTTCTAGCTCTTTCTATCCCGCTCTCTCCATATGCTTGAAACATCCACAAAAATTGACAACTAAGGCAAAGTAGACGGACATGAACACATAGGCACTATTAGGCCTAACACTAACTTACTCTACTCGAAAGCTATACACACACTTTAATTTCGAAACTATCTAGCTTTCGTTATAATCCATCATCCAACTTGACCTGTTGATTATCCCCGACAACTTGGAAGTAAATTGGATGAGCGGAACGGAAAACCAATTGAACTTGACTCGGAAAAACGAGCATGTTTTTTTTCTCACTCGACAGGCAAATTGAAATACAATTATTTTAAAACTAGCCATGCACTTGTGACCCGACACCGTATGGTTTTGAGAAACAATCGGTAATTGCAACACTTTCGAGAAAAACCATTTCGAAGTGTATTTTTTGGCATATTTTCAATAAATATTCAACGAAATAAACATGGAACAAAATGGAAATGAAGATAAGAAAAAATTCAAAAGATGATAGAATGAAAATTGAAGATTGTATAAAAATAAAAATTTAAACAATCAAACGCAGACTTTTACAAGTATGATAACATCATGCACGCACACATTTCTGAATTGAAAGTGTTGTAACTTGTAAGAATGGGCTCGGCCAGGTAGAAGAATAGTCTAGTCACTGTGATGATTTCAAAGAATACTAGGAAGGAATAGGTACTAAGAAGTGAGCCAAACAGCATAAAAAATGTGTTTCAAGTATGAAAAACACAATATAACATGTCTTTGTGTTATATGAGTATGTATTTGTAACAAATAACACGTAGGCCTATGTACCTTGTGTTGAATCATCAGAAGTAGTTGAAACTCTGTTGTGACTGGTTTATTCCACACTATACAGGCTCTTATACTGACAATTGAACAAAAAACAACAAGATTCAAAGTAAATGTGGAAATATTCCATGTGATTAGGTGAACCTCACAATACCCCCATATAAGCTAGCTGTTGGTGGGGTCGTTAATAACATTTTTAAAAAAATCACCACAGGTAGGTGAACTATTACTTTTACACAGAAAATAGCATGCACTACTTGTGTATATACGGTACATGAATAATATAAAAAAATAAAGGAATACGATTGTGTGATGCAATTATAACTAATAATTGTATCACACATGGCACTCCCGAAAATATTAATTCAAATACTACTTTCACCATGAAAGTTTAAAACATCATATATATATATATATATATATATATATATATATATATATATATATATATATATATATATATATATATATATATATATATATATATAACAGTTTGTTATCCAGTTTGTCCAAAATAATGAATCAATTTAACGATTTTATCGATATAATGATGCACTCAAATTGTATTTAAATTTAAAATAATTATTTCTTTTCGTAGAAATGATTCCTACAATCAGTTTAACAAAACTGATACAGTCAATGATTCAGTACATAGAAGCGAAGTTGGAACCAAATAATGGTTTGGATTTCAACATAAAAGTTTTAAAATTCAATGGTAAGTAACAAGACATTTACCATGGATCCCTTGACTCAATTGGTATTCTAGCGTCAGCACTGTTGACTCAATTCAAACTCATTATTTAACATCGTATTCTTTCTTATTCCGCTGTCAAGTTCATTATTGATGATAGCTCATAAGAAGGAATAAATTAAAATATCAATTCTTATAAGCTTCATTCTTCAAATGGTATTTTCTGACACAAAACATTGAAATACATAACATATAATTGAGAAATATTCTTCAGAATAAGCAAATCGATATCAAAGTCTATTCTTCTGTAAATAAAATTGAGTGACTGCTAGTGTTCAAAAGTATTTTATATTTTCACTTCGATGGATCTACATGGAATATACGCCGAATATAATTTACGTTTGTTGGGAGGGCGTGGGGGGGAGGGGGGGGGGGGGGGGGGGTAGAGGGATTTCTAAAAAATGGATCTCCTCTTAGAAAATAACAGTTAATTCTCTTCACCAACTAGAAACGTATCAGTTGAAATATTTTGAGCCATATTTATTTATGGTATTTTATCAATTCAAATTTTTAGATATTTAAAATATCGTTCACCCAAAATCTCTTTATTCCTGTTACCGTACACAATTTAAATTAAGTTGCTTCCTCTTCCAACTGAATATTATCAATTTTGTTATTTCCTTCACGTGAAACTTGAAACAGTAATTTCATCCCAATTAGGGTTAAGGGATCGTTCGGACGGGGCACCACAAAAACTAAATTATCACCTCAAAACAAAAAATTATTGAAATTGAACGCATTCAACAAATTTTAAGTGAAGCCTGAACTTGAAAGTTCAGGACTAGAACCCTAACGGATAACACAGTAACTTATTTCCCTCGCATTCATCGGTTATTCATGTTGGAGAAAAGAAATCTTCAATATTCCTATTGATTTGTATCTCCTCTTTCTAAAAACAATCATGACATAACAATCTATATTCTTTTCCACACAGGAATGTGGCCAGTAAAAGACGCAAACGGACAACTCAATAACTTTGATTATTATTTCCCTCGATTCTTTCTGTCAATCGCTCTAGTCTATCTAACCGTCGTATTCCCAATGGGTGTGTACCACAGCTGGGGAGATATACCAGCCGTTACCGAGCAATTGGTGGCACTGTTTGTCGTTTTAACAGTCGTATCGAAAGCAGGCAGCTTAGCTTTTCAACCAGAAGCTTTTCAACAATTGGCAAACAAAATGGAGTTGATATCTCGTCAATGCCAGCTTGGTACGAAAGGAGAAGAAAAGATAAAGAAAAGAACACAGTTGTTCACTAATTGGATGATAGCAATGTACGTTGGCTTCACGAACTCCATCGTCGGGGGCAGCATTTTAATGTTTCCGTTCTTGTTATATATACGAGAATTTTATATCAGGTACTTATCTTAATCTTCGATTAAAGCTATCGTACCGAGAAATAGGCAACAGATTTTCTGAGCTGTGCAACCATAGCCATATACTAAGAGCTAAAAATGCGCTGTTATATCATGGAGTTGCATATAGGGGAGACCGGGGCCACTAAGCACACTTTTTACTTGACTGTTTTTAAATGACACATAAAATAAAAATGGATTATTGATTTTAACTGACGTTATATAGTGATATGTTGCACACCAAAACATGATATTTTAAATTTTATTTGCGACTTCATCTACCTAAAAATCTATTAACAAACAGACAATGTGTTTGTGCCAACCTACCCCACTCACGGGGCAGGTTGGCACATTACTTGGGGTTGGTTGGCACATGTTATTTGAATGATAGGACCTATAAAAATTGAATAATATACTTATTTCATGATTATGTCTTGTTTCGAGTGTATATTGAAGACCCTCTACTTTACAGGGGTTGGTACCCTTTCGATGCGTACGCATCCCCCAAGTTTGAACTGGTTCTTGTGGTAGGTATATGCGCGGTAAACCTGACTTCCCTCATTGCCGCCGTTGATATCTACTTCTTTGCATTGCTCATACAAATAATCGGCCAGTTTAAACTATTACGTCACAACCTTAGTAATATGCGTCAGTTAGCCGTCGATGACGTGGTTGGTAGGAAGCACGCGACGGGAAGACAAGATCTTCAGAAGCATTTTGCAGAGAGAGAAGAAGTGATGAGATTCAGTCGGGATCATATCATGAATGTTGGTAATGATGACTTGGAAATAAACATTGAGGGTTTGGAACCTGTTGCCTCACCATTCACCGTTTCAGTGAAGCAAATAGCTTCAACCAATGAGGAGGTCGATATGTTGATGATACTACGCATCAAAGAGTGTGTTAGGCATCATCAGGATATTTGCGAGTAAGTAGTTTTTATTTATCTATTTTCATTTCTGTCCAAGTGGATTAGTAATATGAAATAAAACATTTAATAGTTACTCATATGGACAGTCATGGATAGAATAAGAGATTACAAATCACAGACAATATTGAAAAAAAAAACATTTAGGCCTCCATGAAATGATGTAAATGGTAGATGCTATTTTTTATAAATACCTAGCAACCTAAAACCTAGCTATAAAAGTCAAGTATTGACATTAGAAAATAAATATATAACAATTAGTCAATATTAAAATTACATTTCAAAATCAGAATCAAAAGAAAAACCCGTTGATAGTTGGGAAATGGATATAATCTTTCTTCTCTTCTGTTAGGTTTGTGAACGAGTTGCAAGAAACATTCTTTTACATACTAATAACCCAAGTCATGTGCAATGTGTTTCCTTCTGCCCTTACCGCTCTCTGGGCGTCAACAGTAAGCTACTAATTCATGATCATTATCATTAATTTATACACGATGCTTTGGTGATACCAACAGATTTTAACATAGTGTAAAGAAGGTGTACCGACTCCCATACTCATAACATGAACGGTATTTGTGGTTTCTTGCGGTCAGATCAGAGCCAACGGTCCCATTTGCCTGTCGCGATCTAGCGGATTCCATTGTCAACTAGATATAAGTTCGAGTGGCTACGGTACCCGTGAGGCCGTGACATCGTTGAACTTACAAAATCTATAATTATCGTGCAAAACAAATGCCAGGTCTTGTGACATGATAATTCGACTGAGCCGTGTATAGCATTGTTGTTTTATATAGTTTGATATAAAGCGATAGTTGCGCTACAGACAAATGGGATCATGGACTCAGATTCTGATCCTGGAAATACTTCACTTTAAAGAAGCGAGTGAATCCACCCACTTTATATTATGATACTGTCTCACTGCATCGTGCCATTATCATTGATGTATATATTCTTGTAAACAAATGTTCTCGTGCGCATGTCCACAGGTGCACACGTTGGATCACAAGGCGGTGTGTTTTGTGTGGCTGTTCTCTACTTGCATTATCGAGTTTTTCCTCTACTGCTATCTGTCCAACATTCTAACAGAAGAGGTGAGTAGAATATTTGATATCTCTATCATCATTGCGTGCGACCGTATTGGCCAATAAATGAGCTTCTACAAATTACCAGTGAAAGTCATACCAGATTAGAACATTTTTTTCTACAAGTCACGAAAATATTCACAAGAATTTTTGTCGAGATATTACGAAACAAACTCATATTGAACAAATGTATACTATACACTATACAGATTGTCAAAAATAACGTTTAAAAGACCCAATCTTGCTCATAGCCTAAACCATAGCCACCTCTCACATTTCCGCTGAGCCAGCATACTTACTTTTATTTACAATGATATTTGACGGACAACACAACCGTCGGACTACATTTGGACGAATATTGACGCTCTTTATTCAACTAAACTAGAGAAAACCTCAATTTCAATTTCCTAGCTATGGCGGATGATGTTTCAGAGCTCCAAGGTAGCTGATGCCGTGTATGACATCGATTGGTTCGACGCTCCAGAGAGCTTCAAGAGGTCCATGGGTATTATGATGGCCAAAGCCAACCAGCCTGCAGTTATCATGATAGCTGGATACATTCCTTTGTCTATGGAAACATTTCAAAACGTGAATATACTTCTTACAACTTCTAACAATATTTTGTGGTGTGGGGTATAATTATAAAGACAATTTGTGAAGTGGGATGTCGCCCCCCGATATGCCCCCGTGTTACTTCATCAATATCGCTTCACTTGTATCGACGAGATGAGATGGTTGATTACCAATTGTATAATTGTGGTAAAACTGCAGTAAACTCGATGTGGCTTCAAAACTGTGTCGCTCTGAAAGATGTAGTATCGTTTCTACGTATAAATAAGTCCTAAAAAAATGTACTCACCAAATTTTACAGCTGTACAAATATAACGATGATGGTATTTTTGTTAATGATGTTGATATTGCACGATTATAAATTTAATCCATTTCAATTCTTACGCAATTCTTTATTTTACAGGTACAGGACATGGCATATTCTTACTACACAACACTATCAAGTACTACTAATTATTAACTATAAAGCAACATAGATGTGATGGAAAGAACAACAAGATAGAAATACTTTTTGTGGGAAAACTAATTGTCATGATGAAAAAAGAAAATTTTGACAAATCAGCAATGGGCACATTATTTATGCATATACAAATTTAGAAATGAAGATCAAAATGTATACTCAAGACGTTCCCAGTCACCATAGGGCAAAAAGTTCCCAACAGGGTGATAATTTATGAACATATTGTGAATGTTTATTATAGATCGACAATATTTTAGAAGGTACTCTCTGCACGGTGTGAAGCAATTTAACAACAATACGTTTATCCGTAAAGCCACTGATTATTTATGCTTCGGTTGACACTGAAAATGGTCACAAAACATGCATCTCGCGTTACATACATAATTTGACTATTTCTTCTTGAGATATTTTATCGTGTATGGTATCGATGTGTTCGTAAAACAACTGCCTTTAAGCTTAACTAAATATAAAGACATTCGTTGAATGTTATACATGAAATCGGATCAGCCGTTTTGTGAAAAAAAATCAATTATGTAGTTTTATCATATCAATTAAATGCCTATCAGGATCATAGAATTAAACTGATCTAATCGAATCGGTAAACGATTAGAAAAATAAAAAACATCCAAGTAGAAAGGTAAGTCTTACCATTGATGGTTTCGAAATCAAGGTGTGTATATATCTTACCATTACATTTCACATAAATAAGCCTTTATCGCTCATCTTATATGGCATATGCTGCATTTTCTAGTTATCACTATTTCAACTGCAATAATTGTTGAATGATTTGCTGAATTTTATTCGTTCGTTGATAGTATTTCTCTCTTACATATGATCATGTATTGTTCCCTGTCTCACTCTCTCTTCATGGCCTTCTTCACTACAGTTGTGCTTTTTTTGCATGCTCCCCATCCAATAATTCCATTACTATGCTTACTTGTATTATTTTAATTATTTTTTGGAAATTTTTCTTTCGTTGTACGTGAATATTTGTACTTGATTGTCCATTGATTATTTAGTTTTCAATTAATGTTTCATGTCCACGCATTGCTGCATTTACAATACCATGATACAATTTTCCCCTATTTTCTCTTCCACTTTTAAGTGAATGTTTACTTCCGCTTACTGGACCATTATTCTTCATGTCATCCTTGTGATCATCATACAATGCTCAAATTAATTCGCATGACCAATATTTTTATTACGTTATCATTTGAAATGTATTTAATGTATTATAGTATATAATAAAGATATATAAAATGTAACCAATATTCAACAATAGTCGGGATAGGGGGAGTTTAAAAAAAGGATCAATATCTGGGAGAGATCACACGCGGTATGTTGTGCTCGCCAGGCACAGCACCCCCTCGCCATCTTCAACTTCCTCTAGTTCCACTCTCTCCACTATAGCTCGTCCCACCACTCTTCGTTCTTCACTCTCTTCCACGATTCTCTTATTTCTTCCACACCTCACCTTCCCACCTTATTCTTGGTCATCCTGGTTTCCTCTTTATGTATAAAGATTTACTATAAAATCAGTATCGCAAAGTTTAGGTGATTCTTGGAGCGACCTCATTCAAGGACAGCTGAAACTGGAGCATGACAATCAGATATGTCACGACTGCAGCGCCCGCCTGGAAACAAAAACAACTATATGCATGCTCTTACCCCAAATTTGCCTGAAGCTGACAGAACACAAACGAACAATAATCAGGGTCGTTGGATTTCCTTTCGGCACTCGTCCGAACAATGCCACCCTGTCATCCATAGCCTTAATTAGGAAACAATGAGTTTGAGTTTATGTCAAATTTTACGGTACCGGTATTGAAAAAATGTATAAATATTTTTCCAGCCAGTGAAGTCGTGTCTCCGATAGCAAACAAAACGACGAAAAAAAGACGAGAAGAGAAGAAGAAGAAGAAAAGAAGAGGAGGTGGGGAGGTGTACCTCTTGAGGGAAAAGAGGAGGAAGGGGAGGGAGTGAGGATCTCTGAGGGAAAAGAGGAGGAAGGGGAGTGGGTGGGAGTGTTCCGTTGAGAGGAAAGAGGAGAACGGGACGGGTATCTGTTGGTGATATTTATATTTCAACTTACGTTCTGAACCAAATGTCTGTTTATCACAACGTAACCGCCCAGGTTTACATCTGGGGTGTTTGAGGCTACCACTTGTAGGAATGCCTTCATCTACAAAACATATCATACAATTTACGAAATACATGATAACTTCAAGTGAACATGATCCTCGTATTCCAAAATACTTCGGATTTTCAGATTTCAGATACTTCGGATCTCGGATTAAGATACTTCAGATTTATAATTTATTTTACAGATCTCAAAATATTGGCAAAATGCATTCTTTACTTGTCTAGCTAGCAAGAGATTTCGAAAAGAGTTCCAATAAATATCAGTGTCACATGCGTCACAAAACAGTCTTGGAAGCAACTAGTAAATTCAATTCCAAATATATTTACCTCTTTCCAAACAGGCGGTTTGAAAGAACTTGGCAACAGCGTTTGTAACGTTTTTTGAAGTTTATCTTTCACCTGAAAATTAAATTGAAAAGCTCTAAATGTGATTTGATTTGATTAAGGGTTTCCAAACAACATGCATTATTACAAGGGTCAAGGAATGTTACAAAGCGTGATATCGTCAGCACATCAAGTCTTCGAAACATCTTAGAAAACCCAAATCCTAGAAAACCCATATCTTGGAAAAACCATTTGTCCGACAGTTCGTGGCCAAATATTAGAAAACCCATATCTTGGAAAAAAAAATGTCCCACAGTTCGTGGCCAAATCTTAGAAAACCCACATCTGAGAAAACCCATTCGTCCGACACTTCGTTTACTCGATTGACGAAATCGTAGCAAACACATATCTCAGAAAGTTCGAACATTTGGTATTTCGAAGATTTGGGTTTTCTAAGATTTGGTACATATATGTAGTCGTGATAGCTCATGTTGCAACCCGTTCTAAAACGATACTTGACAAGGTACCTTGAAGGGGTGCGTGCACGGTGCTTACACAAATCGAGAAATATATCTTCACGATTTTTTCTTTGTTCAAAAACCACTGTAATTGAATGTAAACTTCACATCTCCAAGATAAGTTTATGCTTTTTGATTAATATGACATTTTCTTTTTGTGCATTCAATCAGTTTTGAGATATTACGTCAATGAATACAAAGAATGTGATGAAATTTATTGACGTAATCTAAAAACTGATTGAATTCACTGAAATAGAATTTCATATTGATCAATTAGAGTATAACATTATTTTGGAGTTGTAAACTTTACATTCAATTACACTGTTTTTTGAACAAAGAAAAAATTAGTGAAAGTCAATTTCCCTATTTTTATAAGCACCGTGCACGCACCCCCTTGAGTGAAGATGAAAGTTACTTACATTTCTAGGTACCTCATGCGCATCCTTACACATGACTATAAAAGGCATTCCACTGAATAATCCGGCCGTGATGAACATACCCAGCATCAGGTAGTGATCTGTCTTAAGACAGGCGATAGATCCGTAAAGCGATGACGTAATATACCACAACGAAGATATAGAATCAACAATGAATGTACGAGATGCGCAGTAACCAAACTGCTCTGTTAGCGCCGTTAATTTCAACCATAATAACTTGTATTCGCAAACCTTTTCAGGTGAAATGTTGTCATTCGCATCCTCCTGAAAGAACGTGCATGGTGTGACGATTACAGTATGCTTAATGACTCCACCAAGAATCGGGTTATTTGGGGGTACGAAAGGTTGGATGATGAATTCATTGAAACCAATTACGCCTACTTGTGCGAGACTCGAACCCACGCCTGACCCCACTCGGGTTCCAAACAGAGAATAGACTTAGGTAGTGGCAACTAGGCAAATAGTAGTGGGAGGGGTGGTAACTATATTTTTTCCGTCGTTTACAGTAAATATCAGATTTTTCATATTACCAACTGAATTTTAGTGCCATTGAACATGGTGACTGCCCTCTTTGACCAACGCACATTTGATGGCATGATGCTACCAACTCATTTTCGATCACACAAGTACGCCTACTACAGTAACGATCGCAAGTTTAAGATAGTAGCTTAAGTTACTAGGGCAGTGGCGTCTTGACAAGGCCACTTACGACCATAGATAGGTCTGCGATAGTAGTTCGAATAGTAATAAGAACGGAGTGTATGATTCGTTTACCTTGAACTTCTCGGTAAGACTCTCCCCTGCTTTGCTCAAAGCAAACAATGAATACCTCCAAATCAGACTCACTGCGCCCTTGAATAGCAAACGGTTCAAGTAGAACGTTGGTATTTCGTAGAGCTTCAAGTAAGGCTGACCGAATACCCAAATTGGTAAACTAATCAGAGAAACAATCACGGTCTTCCAGACGAACTTAACGCATTGGCTCTTCAGATTCAGTTCCAGACGCTTATTCGTCACTGCCAGGTAAGATCTCTGATGAAGCAAATTTAGCTGTTAATTTTAAGTACCTACAGTATTGATTCACAATGTTTGTATTCAGCAGGAGGCATACCATGGACGGAAAACATACTACCAGTACAACCCAGCATGCCTGAAGCGCTTTCTAGGGGTCTGCACAGGTACCACAGGTGCTACAAGAGAGAGGGTGAAAAGAGAGTGGAGGTAAAGTCATTGTTCAGAGCTGCAGCATCCAGAGATGACATAGCTATGATGATCGCCAACCTTCGTTAGACAGTTAGAAGCAGGCACGGGAAGAAGAAGAAGAAAGAAAGAAAGTAGTCGAGGTGAGAGTGGGAGTCAGTTTTATTTTAACCTTGAGTGACATGTCTTGGTAGTACATCTTTCGTCTATGGTTAGATCTCAAATTATAGTTATCGTACCGATGGATCGGCAACTCATGCTAATTCTGATGCACTCCAGATATAAACTATAGGGTGAATTGTGGAACCTTGCAAAGGCCTACCTCTCATGATGAATACAGTTCAAATTTCAATATAAACGGATCATTGTTATATTCGACTGTCCGTAGTCTTAATAGGGGGACAATGATTTGGTATCATGTTCCGATGTTTAAAAAAAAATCGACTGATATTTGGTTGTCTAGCTTTTTCAATTTATTTGTTTAAACGTTCAAACATTTTATTACATCTAAGACGTGACCATTCTTAGAGTGATGACACTTCATATGGCTACAGAGCTATATAAATATATATATATATATATATATATATATATATATATATATACAATCTACAAGTACCTGAAAGTCGGCCATGTCATTGAAATACTTGGCGATTAGTTCTGCGTCTCGCCACGTGGTGAGCGGCAACAGGAAGTACGGTATCAATAGCACCACGAACAGTTGAGCGAATATTATCTCGTAGAACTTGTCTGAGGTACGCATGCCTTCCACCATGCCTTTGATGGTCAACAATAACATCGGTATAGAGACCAAGTACGCGCAGACGCAGTACAACATTGGTAGCGACCAGAAGTGGAATGTTACTTCACCTGAATAACGGAGAGAATACAATAATTAATATGTATTGTATATATATATATATATATATATATATATATATATATATATATATATATATATATATATATATATATATATATATGTGTCGATCAATTTTGATTATCGAACTTTAGGCATAAGCCTAGGGCCTATAGCTTTTTTGTGTACTCCATGTCTCAAAATTGAATCTAGTCATCATTAATGATCGCTGTGTTAATTATGTTTTTGTGTATCTACGTATCATGTTAGAAAAACAAGTAATAAACATAATAAACAAACAAACAAACAACAGTCACCTGTTTCTGAATGTTGGAGGGGTAACGCTCCGACCAGTCTCAGTCTGATGATCACGCATCTCAGCTCCATGTATAGAAACGAGTCCTCCAGCGTGTGCGTGTCAGACACCTCTTCACCAAGAAACACTCGTCTCAGTCTCGTCGTTAAACGTCTCGTAATTGTCTCGTCGTTAAATCCGGGCACTTTCAACACGTGGGGTAATTTCAATACAGCCACCGACATTTTGAGAGTGAACTCTTTTTTCAAGTCGAGTAGTTATACGATTAGAGAGGAAGAAATTAATTTGTCGTTACTGAAAAACGAAATCAAGTTGAAGTGTGTAGACCCAAGGAGTCTATTTATCGAAATAAAAGATTGTTGGTATAACCTATGACTATCAATAACGTAACGGGATAAGCAACTTGATCATTTCCTTTCGCACCATGCGGGAATCAAAGGGATGCCGTCATACTCAATTTTACTCAATTTACTGGTAGTATTATATATTGATTCATAAAAGTAATACGTGTAATGCACTCTGTGAATCCAGCTCTTCCCAACTGTATTAAGCAACGTTGGAATACGTTTTATTTGAATTAGCCAATCTAAATTTTAAATACGTGTGTAAAAGCATTGGACCCCTAGTCAAGAGCCATACTGCCACATTTACCAATTGATAAGTGGATAATTACTTGACATCTGCGAGAAAGAACAGAAACAATGCAAATACTGAACTATGTACTATACATTGAAATACGAACCGAATGCGTACGTTTTGATTTGAAATTGCGAATCTCAAAAATGTATACTTCAGCGCGTCACATTTTTTGCTTCCATCATGGTGAGAAGACGTCCAATGTCGAAAGTATATAACTTACGCCATGTTGCTTATCCCGTTACGTTATTGGTAGTCATAGGTATAACTTACGAATGGTATGAGCTATCAAAATTCTAATGCGAAGAAAACACATTTTATTTTAATAAGCTAACGATGGTATAACTTTTCTATGTAACTCATGTCTCGTATATACGTATAGCATACGGCTAAAAAATGTGTAGTTTTTTGCTGTCCATAAGCTTGACTATGCAATATGAGTTGAATAGTTATAAGTTATACCATTTTGAAAATATTGAAAGTAACTGTATTTCCTGCGTATGCGTATTTTGATATCTCATACCGTTCACAAGCTATCACCAAAAAACTGATATTTCGCTAAATCGGCGCGATGGACTGTTATGAGAAAAAATAAGAAACTATTTGAAACTGATCAGTGATCACCTATACCTTTCAGCTAAACTCTCAAATTTTTAGCTGCTTTATCGAATATGAATACATATTGTTATTATGTTATTTTCCATACACACGATACGAAAGACAATACCACAATGTTGGACATAGTGACTGACAACTGACACCACCTAGCTCATTCAGGCATCGAACCTGGCCCACCACTGTTTGGTTGCCATGGTACTGCATGATAATAATCATCAACAGGTACCTAGAAAACGTGTAAATCTCCACTTGTAATAGCAGATGTCACGGGCATTGAGTTCAGTCATGTTCAGCTAATTAGCGATAAAAAATCGCTGATAGAGATTATTTAGATTTCAGGTAATTGCCGCTATATTCATACTGTCTGAATTAAGTAGAGTTTTGTAATCTTCTAAGCCTAGAGTTAGGGCCAACAAATGACTTGTATTTGCTTATATATATATATATATATATATATATATATATATATATATATTTATTTATATATATATATATATATATATATATATATATATATATATATATATATATATATATAGGGTTCAACAACGCACTTTACTGATGACTATAAAAATATATATTGCAATTGGTGAATGATGAATGAGAGATTAAAAGATTTGAAAGTTTTTTTTTTTTTTTTGGATAGTGAGACGGAATCGGCGTGAACTATCCCAGAATGAACCAGAACGACAGAAAGAAACCAGGAAAAACTTCTGTTACAATGGTCGAACTTAGCGGGTCTCTCCCTTGTCCCCCTTGACCCTTGTCTCCTGAATGGCGGTTCAATGTGTTAACCACTTGACCACAGGTCTCAGTATGTCTATATATATATATGTATATATATATATTTATATGTATATATATATATATATATATATATATATATATATATATATATATATATATATATATATGAATCAATGATAACCTCAATTATCTATTGAAACCTGAATGATTTTTTTACCACATGTTTTTATATTTTTACTATATATTTTATATTTTAATGAAACTTCATATCACACATATTTCCTATAGTGTGATATGGAAAAATACATTTGTCCTAATGACGAATCACCATAACAAATTGTATGCATTTCCTATCAGAAAACAGTTTTATCTGCACATTATCAAATTTGTAGCTATTAGTCGACAATATAAATGATAATATAATCATCATAGTGGCAAAGATGAATCACATCACATGAGCGATGACACTGATGTCCTTGCGTGTACTTATCATAAGATAATCTTCTTCAACGATAATCTCACTGTCATTGTAGTAATTACAATAACAGTCGGTATACACTGTCATCGGTAGATTATGTGAGTTGATTTTTTTTTCATTTGATCGATGAGATAATCAGTATTATATAAAAATGTAATTGAATAATTAATTCTCATACGATTCGAGGGACCCTGTGGATAGTTGATTCAACAGAGACACCTGTTAGCTTAACGACCCTACCAACAGAAGGCTATTTGGGCACCAAAACATCTAACAAGTAAGATTCATCCACATATGTATTGTTTTTATGATTGTTCAACGTAGTTCATAATTTGCTAGGAGTAATTTTCTTTCCATTATTTCAGCATATTTGTTTTGTGTTTGAATACATTCATTAGTTAGAATGTATATTTTCATTCATGTTGAAAATGAAATCTTACAGTAGAATGATTTAGATTCCATTAGTATCGTATTCCACATCCATTTAGAATAAACAACAAATTATGTTGATGTTCAAAGCCCAATTCTTTATATTTTTTTCGGGTTACACCGACAGCCTGGTCATTTCGTCACCCATTTTTCAATTTTATGCTGAATAATTTGGTGTAGATAATTAGAAGAGTCAATCATAATTATTTCAATTAATCAGTTGAATTCTGGAATTTGAAAAGTTTGTCTGTTCATATCGAATCATATGACAATATATTATTTGAAGATGTATTCATGGTCAAATGTCTTATGATAGATGAGTATTCATTACTATCAATAAGAACGTGTTTTACGGTGAGAATTTCATTAGATGTATCGCATCGATTTTTCAATAATTCGTTAGTATTTAATCAATTGTTAACTTGTTTTCCCATTTGATTGAATGAGTACTTTTATTATTTGATTATGTAAATAGCTCTCTAACGAACTTTTGAATATGTGGTCACAATTGTGTACATTCCGTAAACTGAGGAAACGCGTCATGGCCGTTGTGAGACGAACTCAGATTTCCTATGAAATGTACTGAAAAACTATATACACAACTTGATTTCGAATTTGTAGATTAATTGCTTCTCTGATTCAATTATTAATAATTTTAATCGTCTTACGAACTAATTGATTTTACCTGTTGATCATTATTATTTTTATTTTTATTGTGAGAACAAGAGTTGGAAAAATTACAGATACAAAATTTTACATCGCTTATCCGCAAACCCTTATAAGGGCTCGATTGTGGAAATAAAAAAAAAATCTATATTATACATAAAATAGTATGAAAATAGTAGGCATATGCTTTGGAATAGTAAAGAAATCTTATCTTATCTTATCTACCAGTTCATACCAGTTCGTATCTTACAATTCATGAGCAGTATTACTATGTAAGACAAATTCAATTCCGTTTTGTTTTCTATGATAACAAGTAACAACTCACTGATTTTAATATTATTTCAAATGGTTGATGGTCAGTCGAGACTGTAAAATACACACTAAATCAACATGACTGTTTCCGTTTTGCAGAATGTTGCTGCCCCTAGCGCTGTTGTCGACTGTGGTGATCCTGAGTACCACTGGTTTTGCGATCAAGGACACTAAGGATGTGAAGGACAAGGATATGTTCCCGGGTGTGGGAGAGTACCTGTTTGACGGAACGCCAAGAAACTGGTCAGAGGCGTTCAATGTAAGCATACATGCGTGGATGTAATGGGCATAGGCATGGGAGAGAGAGAGAGAGAGAAAGAGAGACAGAGAGACAGTGAGATATGTTTAATAAATATATATTTATATTATATAACTATATATATATATATAACTATATATATATATATATATATATATATATATATATATATATATATATATATATATATATATATATATATATATATATATAATAACGACGCCTGTCACGCAATCTCTTTTTCCCGATTGGCCTGTGCTCGGACCAAATGTCGGCCTTTTTTAGAAGATTTTCAGGACCCCCTTCTTCGTATCCCCAGCTCGTCATGAGTATTTTGGCGTTTGTCGCACGTCAATCGGTTGACGCGTCCACGAGATTATGTGCTTGGAAAAAGCCACTTACCATAGGACAAATAATAATATGATCATGATAAAATATTGAGCCACAAATAGAATTTCTAGCCCCTATTGGATGTGGTAAAACAGTCGACTAACACCGGGTAGGAGGCAATCCATTTCACAGTGAAGGATTAACCAATTTTCAAACTAATTTGATTTGATCCTGTTTTCCAACATTTTCGTAACTATCTGTAAAATATATATATATAAATATTCAAGTGCTACTATTGCTTGTCTTGACAGTTCTGTACCGAGAATAATGGCCACCTTGCAGTTGTTAACTCCGAGGCCGAGAAAGTATCTATAAGGACAATGATGGCGAAAAACGGAGCTCTTTCTATACACCTTGGTATCCATGACAAGTACAAACAAGGCAGCTTTGTCACTGTCAAAGGTATGAAATGAAATAGTGTATACTTGGTGATTGTTTCTCTCTTATCATAAGTTATTTTTTATGATAACTGGTTGATGAAGTTGACGCGGTGAAGGCCTAGGACTCTTACCGCGATTGCCACTAATTGGAATAACGTCCTAGACCTAGCTAGCTCCAAAGGACTGAGAATTTTGATTGGTTTCTATTTATTATAGTAGAACTAATTAGTACCATGGTAACATGTCCAGTATTAGAGTATTTCCATTGTTGTTAAGACACACTACTCTTGAAGGGTGGGCTTAAAATAGGTCACATTTTTGCATTCGAAGAGACAGTGACTACGTTATTATCTCGTATCGTCATGGTATTTAGCTCTCCAAGAGAACAATATCCAATCAAAATCATTAGTCTATCAGAGCTAGCCAGGCCTAGGACGTTATTTTCAGTGGCAGTCGTGGTAAGGGTCCTGTCGTAATACATTCTATTTTATATATATATATATATATATATATATATATATATATATATATATATATATATATCTATATATTTCAATAACTTCATTTAAATCAATTAATCGAAAGATAAGTAAATATCTCATCCAATATTATTTTAGTTTTCATTCTAACTTAGGAATATTAGCAGCAACAGTTAAAGAGATCAATATGAACAGGTTTGTCATTGAGAGAAGATATTTACATCACAGCATGTTCCAGTTCAAGTGATAAGATAATTCATTTTATGAACTAATCTTCATTTGATTCCACATATCAACTTTCTGTGTCAATATTTTTGTCAATATAAAGGTCTATTTGGTTTTAATTCAACTGTATCGATATAGTTTCCAAATTTAAACGTTTGTATCTATTTTAATTGAAACCATTCACTAGATAGTATTCATAGAGCCCCATGTATGTATACAACATGCGTGCTCATACAGCAACGTGAATGTATTTCCAGACGATCCTGTCGACTCGGCGTGTAGCCAATGGGCTGCTGGCTACCCCAATACCGCAGTGACGTCATATACTTGCGGCAGATTCACAGCGGCTGGTTTACAAAACGAAGAATGTGACGTACAACAATCGACAATCTGTGAATTGAAACGAACGTAAGTCTGACTCTGAGGCTCATTCACAACGCAATATTAACAATGACGTGTTAATGACGTGTCCAAACTGTCTAACCATTCACATCGACATCACCAACAGCCAATCACCAACAGCCACCAACAATGCTATACACGGCTCAGTAGAGTTCTCATGTTAGAGGTGGCTTATGTTTTTCACGAAAATTATAGATTTTGTCAGTTTAATATTACTGGTACCGTAGCCACTCTTATCTACATTTAGTCTACAAGGGGAATCCGTTAAATCGCGACAGGAAAATGGGACCGTTTGCTCTGATTTGACTGCAGGAAACTACAAATGCCTGCATGTAATTTATATGGATGGGAGTCGTTTATATTATGATGAAACCTGTTGGTATATTGTGTTTGTATAAACACATTGTGTTTGATATATTCTCAACAGCAGATGCTGACACTAACGTCAATAAAAAAGCTACAAATCTGTTTTTCCTAAGATGCTTTTCTTACCAGTGGTGATAGAAGTACAACCTAACCAGACTTGGGACTCTCTCCCCACAGGAATGACTATGACTTCATTCCTGGTTTCGGTTACTACAAGAACCATCCTGAATGGCATACTTGGCGGGACGCATACGAGGTGTGTAAATCTGAAGGAGCACATCTTCACATTATCAACTCTGCCGCTGAACGAGATGCATTGTTCGCTAAATATAAACCAGCTAGCATGTGTTGGGTTGGAGTACATCGTCTACATGCCACACAAAATGACCACCAGTTCGTCACAATTTTCAGTAAGTAGTTCATTGCGCACTTCATAATTAAGCTTACCTACATATTACGTTATATATATATATATATATATATATGTGTATACATATATATATATATATATATATATATATATATATATACATATATATATATATATATATATATATATATATATATATATATATATATATATATATATATATATATATATATATATATACATATATATATATAGATATATATTAAGATGATAATATAAATATATAAATAAAATGGTAATATGTAATAATAATCCAAAATTTGATGCATGTAAATGATGAATTTGGGGTGAAAGATCGCCATATTGTGGTGCCCTAGATGAACGATTCCATATTGTCATCGCTATCGTAATTTGGACATTGATGACTTTGAGGTAAATGTTTTTCGAGAGCGCATGGTAGTCGATTAAGCGAAATGTCAGTTCTTTGATAATAATACTTGATATGCGGGGCAAACAAAGATATTCTCATCTCAATAGTCAATACCTTTGAAATGGAATAAGTAAAAACTGTCTGACCTATATCGCATAATTTTCACAGATATACAGCTGAAATGCCGTTTTTAACTATACCTGTGAAAAAATTAGAATCCAAGGTTAATGGTTTCATTTCACATCATTTTAAATAATCAAAATGATGTGTTTGGCTCCCATATCAGCTTTTTGATATCTCATTATCTCACACTGTTCAAAATTCATCATCGAAAATCTTATAGTTCTCTAAATCGACTCCCATGGACTCTTTAGGAAGAAAACAATTAAGAAATTTGTTGAACTCATTACAGACGTGCCTCTCAGCGAAACAGGTTTCGTTGAATGGTGGGCAAACGAGCCGTCTGGTACATACCTCAGCCATCCCTTTGTTGCGACTATGTACGACAGTAACCTAGCAACTTGGACCAGTGATGCAAGGTCCAACTTCATCTGCGAAATGGACTAGCTTGTAATCACTAGACGTTCCAGATTTTTACACACGAGCATAGATTAAAGATATACAATAACAGTTTCCCCCACCCTTAAATTAAGATTCATCCCCACTCATTTGTCTCTACCCTCCCGACACTCCTTACCTTGTACTGTCGGTCACCGCTAAGAGTGCTGAAAGTCGTTTCGGTGATTGTGCTTCATGGATGCTAGCCTTTTGTTTGCCAAGTCTTCAGCTTGACTGCTAGCAGCGCTCAAAGAATGAGAGCGATCTGATACTTCTCTAAATCGACTCCCATGGACTCTTTAGGAAGAAAACAATTAAGAAATGTGTTGAACTCATTACAGACGAGCCTCTCAGCGAAACAGGTTTCAATGAATGGTGGGCAAACGGGCCTTCTGGTACATTCCTCAGCCATCCCTTTGCTGCGACTGTGTTCAACAGTAGCCTAGCAACTTGGACCAGTGATGCAAGGTCCAACTTCATCTGCGAAATGGACTTGAAATCACTAGACGTTCCAGATTTTTACACACGAGGATAGATCAAAGATATACAAAAACAGTTTCCCCCACCCTTAAATTAAGATTCATCCCCACTCATTTGTCTCTACCCTCCCCACACTCCTTACCTTGCAGTAGCCTACTGTAGCCTTCTTGTAGTAACCTACAGGCACGACACCATAGTTCAACTCTTTATTCTAAAGGCCCCTTTCATATGTGTACTATTATCTTCAATCGACTTCCATGTAACATAAATTCTCTTTCGAATATGACCACTTTCAGACTAGCTTTAAATTTATATCTTCAGGAACATTGTTTTTACTCTATATCTGACTACCTTCACGATGTTGTTTTTACATAAGACTGTGTGATCCTACAAACTGTGATATTTAATACCTATTTGACTTGTTATAAACTATGTACCGTATTTCTGTACACATGTAATAATAACTAATAAATCAAATCAAATCAAAGTCGGTCACCGCTAAGAGTGCTGAAAGTCGTTTCGGTGATTGCCAAGTCTTCAACTTGACTGCTAGCAGCGCTCAAAGAATGAGAGCGACGAACGACGTAACTTCAGGTGATAATGGAAGATTTTTCATTCTCGTCAAGTTACTTACAAAGTCTTCAACTTGACTGCTAGCAGCGCTCAAAGAATGAGAGCGACGAACGACGTAACTTCAGGTGATAATGGAAGATTTTTCATTCTCGTCAAGTTACTTACATTGGGACATCTTGAGTATATCTTTAGTCAATGATAGGAGAATCCGCATTGTAAACTGAAGTGATGACATATTTCAACAGAACGGCAGCTGTTTTATTTTATAAATATTGTTGTTGTATGTAATCTTGAGAAGTCACAAGAAACGAATGAACACATTCGGAAATAAATGTTGGAACATTAGGGCGAAAAAGAGCCCATGATTTATTTTCGAGATTGAAAATTATTATTTGTTCGTGATTGTTTGTTCAAATTCCTAACTAATGGCTGTTACTTGATTCATGTGTATTTAAAAAAATCATTTTCTCTGTGGCCCAGTTTCTCAGTAGTTCGTTAAAAGCTAATCAAATGTTGAGTTATTAACGAACTTTGGTTACCAATGTTATTTGATTGAGTTATCGAAAGATTAGCCTAATGCAGTCTTTAATGGAATATTGAAAAACTAGACTCAAGTTCATCAATGAACGAAAGAAATGAAGACTTGAAAGACCTCTAAATACCTCGGCTAATAATATTTAGGGATCCATCATAAAAAACACAGTAACTTGAGGATAAATGGAAACTATTTATTTAACTCGTAAGATACAGTGTATAGGCAGAGCATCCGTGGATGGTTACCAGACGAAGGTCCGTAGATCACTTGAAGTTTAGTTATAATTTTGATACATAGTTCACCAAAATATTATACCAACACTTCACCGTATTGGTTACTTACTAAATGGTGCAGAATGAATGGTTAGCCCTACCAAAATATTTAATTTCTGAATGTGATAAATAAATTCAATCATTATTAATGTTTCAAATACCATTGCACCAAGTATTCTATATTGAACACTCCCCATACATACAAATATTATTAACGCAGAATTAGTGCGCCACAAGGGGGAATTACTCCCCTTTCGATCTATAATGTCACAGCGACACAAGAACCCGAGTAAAAATTACAAAAAAACAATACCAATATCGGTCGCAAAAATCATGTCACTGAATCGACGACCTATAAACCCGTCATATAATACTTCAAAAATAAAATAAATTAGCGTTGATTGCATTCGAATCAAGTGATTTGGCACTTAACACACGCGGGCGACAACACTTGTGAGTTTATGTTGTGAGAAAGATATTGGTGCACGAATAATTACCAGCACCCAAGGGGGCATGTAAACGCGAATGAGGAAATTTCGTGAAATAAACGAAGCTTATTCCAGAATATTTCATTTTATTCTTGATTCTGTTCCATTTGCTTCAGAATCTTCTCCCCGAAGTACAGCTTGGTCAGCAGCATGTGCACGTAGTAAGCAGCCTTGCAAACCTGACAACAACAATAGATTTTATCTTTTTTTTTTAATGTTGCTTAACGACCCCACCAACTGCTAGGTTATAAGAGGGTACGAATGAGCGGATGATAATGAAACGATGAAGAGATGACAGATGAAAGGACGTTTACAAAAATCCATGCCTTATGCGGGACTCGAACCCACGCCCAACGGTGACTTCAGTTACTACCACTAGCGATAATTGACTTAGCCACCGGGGCGGCTAGATTTTATCTTGAACTTTTTTGTTTGTATTGGAACAATAATTCACTGCCCTCGTAAATTATTATACAAGTATGTAACTTCGTTTAAAAGGGATCCGGCAGGCTGAGGGAAAATAGTTTCCACCAGGGTATTTTACACAATGATCTTAAAACGTTGGCTGTGCCGGAGACGAATTTAATAAACATGTCTTCAGGTCTAGGAAATGATTCTACTCAGTATGAATTAGTAACATTTTGTGAAAACATGCACACGTTGAAAGATTATTTGTAAATTGTATGTCAGTTGTGTACAAGCGTGGGTAGAAATAACAAATTTACTGGAGTCACCCACATTCAGAGGAAAAAAATGATCACGAACATAAAATAAGACTTCCAATTTATAGAAACTAACATCGGGCGCTACCCCTTCTTGGAAAGAACCACCAGAGAGTGGAGCGAGCAGCCACCACAAAATTGAAGAAATTCTTGCAACCACCGGAAAATTGTACTTTACATTCCAAAGTTGCAAATAAATATAACTACTATTACTACTACTAGTAGTAGTGAAGCAATATATTTTCAACAATTCATTTCACTTCACCACGGATCAAAACATACAAATAGAGCTTCACCTATTGTGAATATCCATCATGTATTGACAGTTTCTTAGAAAATACTTTTCTGAAAGTCACGAAGCAATTTTCTATACAATGTGACCAGACAGAAAGTCACACGATAGTTTATATGTGAGGTTGACACTAAAAATATTATCATGCGAGTGAAATCCCATTAATATTCCGATATTTGATATTGCAAGAAATGTCATCTCACCGCTCTGAAAGTTCTTCTTGACAATTTGACTCCGGCTGCTCTTATGTAGAGAGGCTTCTGTGATCTGTTCATGATGATACGAATTGATCGTTTGAAACCTTCTGACGCGTCCAGCCAATCACACGCGTAGGCCGCGTCGTTGATCAACGTACTCTGGGGGAAAAGAAGAATATCAGAAGAAATTTAAGAAACCTCTGGATGCAGTATGTAGACAATGCAGTTGTGGATAAGCAGACCAACTTTGTAAACAGAACTAAAATACCCAGAAAGCAATTATGTTGATCTCTGCCGTTAGAAGACAGTAAGTACCTGCGCTTCAACTTCTGAAAAGGGTGTATTATTATATATGCTCGGTAATCATGCAGTCAATCATAATAAAACAATCGCCTTTTGAGCAATTGTGGTTTTCAAATGATGACATACATTATTGTAATGAATGAACCACAATATGTCTTCCACGTTGTGTTGTGTTCTCCAATCATATCTTCACTGTGAAACTGTTAGTTTCTTTGCTCCAACTTGTATTATATAGTTGATTGTGACATGACCAACATGCGATCTCCCTCTTTCAGGTACGTCGTTTTGGGGGTCTAAGATGGGGCGCGTGCCTCACCAATTGACATTTGCGCGCCTCCCATTTATCCTCCTCATCCTTCTTTGAATATATATATATGCAGAACTTGCTTCAAGTGATCCGGGGGCGAGGTGTTTTCGGACCCGGTTCGATCCCCGCCGCCGTCCATCTTCACAGGGATTTTTCGTGGTTTCCCTCTGTAGTCTAGGCCAATGCCGGGGATGGTTCCCACAATATAGGCCACGACCGCTTAGTTCACAATATCCTTCCCATTACCCAAGAAACCTTAATCTCTCTCATCATTCCAAAATCTATTAGATCTGCTCTATCATTACAGTGCGTCGTTGAACCCAATATAAGAAAAAAAAATGTTGACCTCCCTCCCCCCCCCCCTTCCAATACACAAATCCTAACGACGTCCCTGCCCTCTTTATTTACTCACGTGAGCTGTAATGTCGTCAGCGAACCAGCAGTAGATGAAGAACTCGAACGACTCACCAAGGAAAACACAAATGACTACTGCTACATGAGCATTGAAGGAGTCAGCCTGGGAATATAAATAGTATAATGTATTCTAATATACTCTTATAATTATGGTTTGATTAGAGCTGTCGCCGGGAGCAATTTATTTGGTTCCAAAAGGGTCACCCATCACGATAATGTCTTTAGTGAGGGTCCAGACCAAGTTCGGTCGAGTGGTGACCTTTTGGTGACCAGAGTGTATGGAGGAAGTACTGAACCTTGCGTTTGTATTTTTGTTTTGTTTCGTTTTCTTATCACTGCTCTCTTTATATACCGTCTTCTTCTATTTTATTTCATTTTATATCATCTTGTCTTACTTTTCTAGCTCTTTACATTCCACTCCCTCCATATGATTGAAACATCCACAAACGTTGACAACTATTGCAAAGTGCACGGACATGAGCATAGTCGCAAAATGACCTCGCTGTCGACGCGCCTTTGAACCCTAACACTAACCAACTATTACCAAATATAACCTAGTAAAAAATCCATTATGAATGAAATGAGAGTATCTAAAATCAAAATATATCAAATCTTTCGGGACTTTTGCCATCAACCGTATGCTTCACAGAATTACTGTCACATCTTGAATATTTTGAAATGAGTTTATGAATCTTGGAGGCGGTAAATAAGGAAGGTGAAAGAAATAGAAGTCAGTATGTGTGGAGATATTGTGACATATGCAGAGAATTCGTGGGAAGAGAAGATGCGGAAGATACCTGGAAAGAAGAGGACGGAGAAGATTTGGTTCTAGCAGAAATCGAGTCTAAAAAATGGCTCGCGGCAGGTGGTTGGCGTTTTTTTTCTGGCCAACCAGAAAGCCGTGAATTCTGCCGCTTGAACCTGTTGCTCGCTGCCGCGAGAGATGGAATAATTTTAACTTTGGAAAAAAAACGTCGCGGTTTAATTCCCTCACACATACAAGAAGTAAAGTTATGTAGCCGGAATTTTAGAAGGCGATTTAGATAAATAACAGTTTTTTGTGACATCTTTCGGACGATATCGAAATTGTAATACAGGATATGAACACAGAAAACGTTCACAATGATTTGAAATAAAATGATATACCTAGAATTCCAACTTTTTCTCAAGGATAAAGGTGAAATATTAGTTTTCTCTATTTGTGTATCTAGGAAAATTATGCAAATTGAGTTGAATATATTTTACTTACACCATCCTTAACGTTTTAGTATAATATATGTGCTTCCTTCATACTAAAGTTTCGAAACCTAACACAATTGACATATGATTCTTGAAATCGACTCATTGCAATGTCTTACGTGTTAACTTACCAAGGTACTGACGTATAACGCGAATAGCCCTAAGAACATTGTGAAGCAAAGCTGTATGGCTAGCTGCTTCTTGAACACGGTGTTGATGTCCGAAGTTAACCTGTGAGACGTAACATTATATCAATTGGTCAATTTCACAGTTTATAGTTGATTAGTTGGTACCTTCTCAAATGGATTAACTGTACACAAAAAAAAATGTAACACGTTCTACAAATAATTGTACTATATTTGAGCGTTGGCGAAGATTTCCATCCCACTCTTATGGAGCTGCACAGGTCGTAGGGTTTGACCGATCGACATGAAACTTTTTCTGAATACGCAAACTTATCCAACTTAGGACCCTATAGTTTTTGGGTCAAATCGGTTGGACCATGTTTGAGAAACATCATCTTGAAGTTTCTTAAAACCCTATACGATAGGCTGGGCGGAAAAAAATGAAAAATAAAATCTGTCCAATATAATTCAAATTTTCCTCGAAAATAAACACGAACATGATGCACATTATTAGAAATGTTTATGCAATTCGGACCAACCGTTTCGAAGAAAGTGATGTACCTGTAATGAATGTTTTTTATTCATCGAACCTATGACTACCAATAACGTAACGGGATAAGCAACTTGATCATTTCCTTTCGCACCATGCGGGAATCAAAGGGATGCCGTCATACTCAATTTACTGGTAGTATTATATATTGATTCATAAAAGTAATACGTGTAATGCACTCTGTGAATCCAGCTCTTCCCAATTGTATTAAGCAACGTTGGAATACATTTCATTTGAATTAGCCAATCTAAATTTTAAATACGTGTGTAAAAGCATTGGACCTCTAGTCAAGAGCCATACTGCCACATTTACCAACTGACAACTGCATTAATTACTTGACATCTGCGAGAAAGAACAGAAACAATGCAAGTACTCAACTATGTACTTTACATTGAAATACGAGCTGAATGCGTACGTTTTGATTTGAAATTGCGAATCTCAAAAATGTACACTTCAGCGCGTCACATTTTTTGCTTCCATCATGGTGAGAAGACGTCCAATGTTGAAAGTATATAACTTACGCCATGTTGCTTATCCCGTTATGTTATTGGTAGTCATAGATCGAACAGATCAAAATAATAGGAGACAAATGTTGCGGTGATAGAATCACGGCTCCCTAGATTCGTTGGTATCGACTGAAGTTTATTTTATATGAATCGAGGTGTGTAGAGTTTTCGATTATACTTTATAGTTTATATACACATCTCGCTCATCTTACAACGCACATTCTGCATTTGGCTATAGTGTAGTGAATAGATGATTTTCCTTGACAAATATGATCACGATTGATTTTGTTGAATGCCTTTTATTGTGGAGAGTATATACTATACCAACACAAATATACCGGCCGATATATTGTGTAGTACAAATCTATATTGAAAGGTTTTGTGAAGAGGAAAACGTTATGCAATAGTCTTGGAAAAGTCAGTACAAATGCATCAATATTTTGTAGACTATTAATGTTTCAGTACACTTACTAATTATTACTTTTGGGATGGTAGGATCGTTCTAGTGGTAGACCTATCCCTCGTCGACTATACATAGATTTAAAGTTAACTATATAAAGAATGCAGTTACAAGACTTAATTATACGAGCTTTAGCGATCATTCAATTTGACATACTGAACAAAATTGGTGTTCGTTTTTATGTTTTTTTTTATGTTATTTTGTCGGTTCTCCACAGGTCAAACGGCTACAGCTATCAACTTCAAACGTTTTTTTCTATATGGTTCCTCATCTAACTTAGATCTATATAGTTTTGTGGCATTATTGGGCGGTAACTTTTTTTTTTTATGAATTTTAGAAATTTCAAAAATACCCATAGAATAACATAGCGGAAAAAAAAAGAAAATATTGTTATTTTCCAAAGAATTGAAATTTTGCGTGAAGTTGAATTACATTTTGATACACATTTATAAAAATTTTCAGCTTGATCGGGTCAGCCATTTTGAAGAAAAAACATAAAATGTGCTGAATTGGTACCACTCGAAGCAGTTTTTACCCATTTTTACCCATACTATTACTATTCGCTCGTCTAACAACGCACATATGGCGTTTTCCTAGTAGTATCAAAATCAAAGTATCTCGATTATATAGAGATCAACCATATAAATATATTACTCATCTTACAACGCATATGCTGCGTATTTTAATTGATTATCCTCACTTTATAATCTTCTGATGATGTATAATCCACGTGGACAATACCCTTTCCATCCTTCTCTTCATGACTTCTGCATCGTCTTCTCTCTTCTTCGCTTCTCTTATTTCATTTGCCTCGTCATTTGTACTTCCCACTCCCCAGTTGATAATCTGTAATAGTGAGAATGTTTCTACTCTTCTAGTGCCTGATTGTACCTCTTGTAATACGGACAGATTCGACGTGTAGTAGTTTTCTTGGTAGTAACCGTCACAAGGTAGTGTATTAACCAAACGGTCGATACCGTTACCATCTTCAGGTGTCCTACAGTTGGTCTTTATCACCAAGTGCATTCGTTCCAAGTTGTACCTTTGAAAGAGTGAAAATAATTTCTATAAAATTGTAAAGTGTGTTGGGTTGATATGTTTAAGTGTGCATATAGAAGTCAATACAGCGGAATATCCTTTTTTTCACTTTTTAACGGTATGAGATATATTTATCATTCCAATACAGAAACACATATATTATTAATACCTTCGATCTGATATACACGTAGAAATTGTTTGACTTATATCGGATATAATTATTGTCAGGCGTATACAGTTGAAAAAATGTGTTTTTAGTCGTATATGCATGACAATTAGGCGATTTGAGATGAATAGTTCTTTCTATACCATCTTGAAGGTATTGAAAATATCGATGTTCAACTTATCATCAAAACATTGCTATTCCACCAAATCGACTCCCCTGGACTCTAAAGGCATTTCCAGTCCCCATAGGGCAAAAATTTCCCGCCGGGGTGATTTCACAGATCATAAAATCATAAAAATTCAACAGTGCAAGATACAAAATAACAAATATATCATAAGATAGTCGAAAATGCTATTGATTCAAATTGCATAACAAAGGTGGAAACATAACTTGTATGTAACGGTAACAACTGACATTCGATCATTTTGCCATCGACTTCTACCTCACAGCGTTCCGTCATTGGACGAGCTTTAGCGAGGATTCAATTTGACATACTAAAAAAAATTGGTGTTTGTTTTTTTATATATGTTTTTTTGTCGGTGCTCCACAGGTCAAACGGCTACAGCTATCAACTTCAAACTTTTTTCAATATGGTTCCTCATCTAACTTTTCTGTATAGTTTTGTGGCATTATCGGGTGGCAACTTTTATTTTTACGAATTTTAGAAATTTCAAAAATACTCGCTAAAATAACACAGCAGGAAAAAAGAATATTCTCATTTTCCAAAAGAATGAAATTTTGCGTGAAGTTGAATTACATTTTGATACACTTTTCTGGAAACTTTCAACTTGATCGGGTCAGCCATTTTGAAGAAAAAACATAAAATGTGCTAAATTTGTACCACTCGAAGCAGTTTTTACCCATTTTTACCCATACTATCACTATCCGCTCGTCTAACAACGCATACATAGCGTTTTCCTAGTTATGAAACATTGAAACTGAAAATGTGACGCCGTGGTTAGGTTCTAGAAGGTACCAACTGACCTGAACTTTTACGTCTTGAGCGACTTGTACAGAAGTTAAAGTGGGAGACTTGACTCGCTTTCAGAAATTTCATTTGACACAAACCTTACAAACTTAATCTCAACCATCACTAGAGCCTACAGAACATTTGATTAGAGGTGACAATTTGTGAAGGGGAGGAGCCAAACCCCTCAATTTCACTTCTGTACAG
Organism: Brachyptera putata; assembly: GCA_907164805.1. Classification (NCBI taxonomy): domain Eukaryota; kingdom Metazoa; phylum Arthropoda; class Insecta; order Plecoptera; family Taeniopterygidae; genus Brachyptera; species Brachyptera putata. Next base: position 16,848,516 of record OU015471.1, on the reverse strand, counting down.
TTTGCTCAAGAAATAGAAGTTTAGGACATTTGTTTTTTAGTTCAGTTGGTTTTTAGTACAGTGGTCGTTTTTTTAGGTCAGTTGGTTTTTCAATACAATTGATTTTCATTACGGTTGACCAATCTCCGTTAGGTTCCCGTTGAATAATAAATTCCGAAGATCTCACCTGAGAATCTGAAGTTGAGCAATCACGTGCAAACAGAATGATGAAAGGATGCCACCGAACATGTAGACTATAAAAAAGTCGACGTATGTTCCCAATAAAGTAGACAGTAGAGTGAACTCAAAGTAGGGCGAATTCTCGTAATTGTATGGCAACCAAAGCCTGAAATGAAATAGAATTAGTTATGCTTTAAGAACATCATCACAACCCTGAAACTAAGTGTCAATGAATAGCTTGATGACGATATTATTCCCCTGATTTAGGAAGAAATAGAAATCATTATCTCAATTTCAGAAATTATAAATAATTTGTTTATCCTCCAAATATCATTAATCATGACGTTGGCATTACTGATTTTGTATAGAAACATGAACAGAATCGAGACATGTCTACGTCACGGCTAAGAGAAAGGGCCGTCTCCTAGGGGGAAAATGAAGTAATTATAATTTCGGAAATTGAGATGATTTGTAGTTTTCTCTAGAATTAGGGAAAGAAATATCGCCATTATTAGTTGGAATCTGGGACATTCAAAATTACGATAATTTCGTTAGAAGTGTGGATTGTTTTCTTCAATTTATAGCCAACTCATTTTCGTGTTTGGCGTCAATTAGCAGCTACATTTGCTAGTGATATATAGGCTAGGAATATAGGTTTAGCTGTTTAAAATTTGGTCTTTTAAAACTCAGTGTGGATGAATGAGTGAATGCTAGGGTTTAGAGGCGCGTCTACAACGAGGTCATTTTGAGATCATTTTGTGTATTGTATTGGATCACCCCCAAAATTCGAATACCCCAGAAAAATGAGGGCAGTTAACAATTAAGACCTTTGACATGACCTCGTGATCTTTGACCTTTGACTTTGAGGCCATATCATGACCTCCACCCTCAACCTTCAACCTTTACCTCTAACATCCTCCTACGGCAGAACCCTGTAATTTATTAGTTATTATGCATTTACTCTGTAGTCAAGTCAGAGGCGTGGCTAGGGTTTTTGGCGCCCGGGGAAAGAACTATTTTGGCGCCCCCCCCCCCTCACAATTTACAGGGAAACCACTACGCAAGTCGTCTGCATCAGAAGACCGAAAGAAATATGCCTTAGTTCAAAAAGCCATACAAGGAAAGTTCGCGAAAAATAAGGGATTGATGAAGGCACAAACATGGTTTGAACTATTCTATAACTATTAACTAATCTTTTTATGTAACACACTACAAGAATTTCTGACTTGTGGAGTATTAGGATAATAAGGCTATTATTCATCTATACAGCTATAGCTTGTAACCTAGGGCCAGGGTTAATCGTGGCAAATTATGTATTCAATTCTGGCTAAATGCAGAAAAAAGGTATGTGATAGAAATAAAAAATTGTACATGGTCAAACAAATGCATATAATTATTTAATTATTTAATCGATTTGGCACCCCCCTAAGTTCGGCGCCCGGGGACTCTTGCCCCCCCCCCCCCTCGCTACGCCTCTGTAGTCAAATAATTTGTTTACTTCACAGCTCACCTGAATGGTATAATCCTTTTCGTCAATGCAAACTGTACCATCAGAATCGAGCAAGACAGAAACATGGCAAGTATAGCAATTCCCACCCATTTCATCAACATCGTACACAGCGAATTATACTTGGATATTACACCCCTATTATGCTCAGGTGCATCAGCATCCAAACGATTCAAATCTTCGATAATCGTGAACATTTTTTGAATAGATCCCCTATTCACTAGAGAGCAGTATAGTTTGTTCGCTGCTATTATGTACGAAGAAATGACGATGACAAATTCAGAGATTTTAACAACGTCCGGCCATACGATGTAGACGTTGATACTTTGAATGACTAGCGAGTATGCGAGGCGAAACAGCCAAACGTGTGGAAAATAATGACGTAGGTAGTAAATCCAAGTACGAGGTTCGTTGTCGATGTGATACAATCCTAGGGGAAAACATAATATCACAATACGATATCTAAATCAATCTAATCTAACCTAATATCTAACATATATCTTGATTACAGTTTGATCATTTGATTTGTCAATATGATAATAGCATGTACCATAGCATATAACAGAGTGAAGTAATAATAGGGTATGATAGTATGATAACATTAGTAAGCGAAGTAGACTGCAGGTAAGCAGTTGATTGAATTCAACAAAACATTGAAAACCTGGAACTTCAATAATTATTACGTGATTTTGTAAGGAGAAAGTCTGTGACATTTCAATACGAGTCTGAGCCTGACAATTTGGCACCAAACGTGGGGCGCAAAATTTCAGCAACCCATGTAGTAGAATAGATAAAATAGTACCAATCATAAATACCCACCATAAACAAAAACTCGTGGAAAGAGAGATACAAGTTCTTGCTATTCAAGCATTTTGGCATATAACAGTACCGGTAGTGATATAAAGAGTTTTGGTCAAGTTTTGGGCAATTTTGAATTGCTCTTTAAAAGGGCAAGATACATTTGTGTCGATAAATATAAGGCATATAATGCGACAGTTCCGTAATTTTGAATAGGTTTAATAGCTTTGACATAATGATTATGATGACCCCAAATCCTCGATGACCCTGCATGCCTATCTGGTCCAACCCAAATTAGGCCGGACTCTTCCACAAAAGATCCGACCTGGTTACATTTTAATCTCTCCCCATTCCTTTAATTTTATTACTATTCTTCACACTTGTCAAATCTCAGTTTTACTCTCTCCAGTCAATCCATTTTTTTTCAATTGTTTACCTAATTAGTGATACATTTCAATGAATAATATATTCGTTCATACACATTTTCCTTGCTTACATTTATTGTTGTTAGATTTTACTCTTTTACTATACATTGTATTAAATGTGTAGTTATACCCAAAACATTGACTGTATTGTCTTTGTAGTAAGGGTGAAGTACAAAGGGGAGGTTTGTGAACAAACTCCGCCAAAAGAGGCTGTTGATTTAAGATGCTCATCGGGTAAACACCTATAACGGTGCTTAGCCTACTTTGTACTTGTACGTTTACTTGAAGAAAAACCTTCGTTTAAATTTTATACCGTGTTTTACAATTAATGTAAGATCCCTTATTAAACCTAAGTGTTACAGTTTCGGAGACACAGTGTGTTCAAGATTTACATACCTATAAGATACGCTGTATAAACGTTGATTTCCAAAGTCACTCTATGCAAAAAATTAATTTGAATCATTTTCTGGACGAAATTATATGATTTTTAATGACGTTGGCTAATATTTGAATAAAGAAAATGCGATTGTTGTTCATTTGTGATATGAAATTGCTTTACTACGCTCCAACGTCACGAAAAGGACTGAAATTTATCGAACCTTGATATCGTTCAAGAATATTGGATTTCATATTTTAAGAATATACACTCCTTGATGAATGATTTATGTGCATTATAAGCCTACAGTAGGCCTACGCTTACAGTCGCGTACGTCGTTCTGAGATATAACAGATTCTATATAGTACACTTGCGGTCACATAAGATGTGTTTTCTAAAATTTTGATTTATATAAAATCTACGTTAATGTTAACGCCGATATTTCACAATCTACTCGTTTAATACTTGAATACATTTTCTGTTAGTTTTAGTGCGTTTAATGTGAGTAAGACATCTTCAAAATGCATTTTGATGTGACTTGATCTAATATTTAGGTACGTGACCATGTATGTATTTTACCAATTACTTTTACCGACCTACTGTTCTTAGATTTTGTTTCAATTTTTTGTGTACTCTGACCCATTATATATACTCTGTATCCTACATTTGAATTCATATTGATAGAAAAGACTTTATAATACTTCACAGTTCACATTAATCCAGAGTATCAATTCTATTTAGGTTTTTACTCTTCCCAATTTACTTGTTAGTGTAGCTTCTGTTTCCTTAAACCTAGTATTTCAACTTTTTGGTAATTTTTGTAAGTAGTTAGTAAACGAAAATATATCTTACGAGTATAGTTTATCACGCACCGATATGTCAATACATGCATTTATTTCATCACAATTCTGTATTAACGCAAATATAGCTCATTCCTGTAGTATTAGAATCAAAATATAATCAAATCAAAATTTTGAGAACTTGGGTCGTGAAAGGTCACGACGTGAAAGCATACTCACTTCGCATACACTCTCGACTACAGGTATATACTGTTTGATTTATTCATACTGGGACAGTATAAAACGAAAACGATGCACGCAATACAGTTGAGAATATAATTTTATAGAATACAATACAATACAATAAATAGAATAAATAAATAAATACAATTTAATAGAATACAATACAGTTTGGCCTAGTCTTAGAAATTGACATCGCACATGGAATATGGATGAACATGAAACTTGGACATGGATATTTACAGCAGTGCGATTCCCGTTCTTCAATTATTCAGTTATTCAAATCATCTTCAACTACCCGGTATTACAAATTTATATCGTTAGTGTTAACGACTCGATCCCTGAAGGTCGAGTCCCGTTCTCCAATCTTTAACGTTATAGATTGTTAACATATTGCTTGTTAAATTTATGACGTATTTTTATTAGTTGTTTATATGTTTGACGAAAAACCATGTTTGACGATAATTGATTACACATTATAAGCCAATAGAAAATTTGTTTTCATCATTTGAATCAAGAAAGCAAACAAGATCAATAGAAACTATCTGTCTAGAAGGCACTGGAGATCGAGTCAATTTCGTTTTTTTTATCCCATTGTCGCCATTGTTAATTGTTTTTGTTCCATTGTTGATTTTTTTCGGAATATTCAAAATGGAAATCATTCAAATTTATTTTATTCATTCAGTTTTGACGCGTGTAGTCTAGCCCAAATATAATACAAAGATAGTAAATGAAAATCGCCAGAATCAACTGTCAGAAAGAAAAAGAGACAAGGTTTCGTCCCCATTCCACTTTTGGCATTATAGAAGCAAGTACTAAACTGAATTGTTTAGTAAGTATACTTTACATCCCTTTATCTGCGCACAATAATCTCACATAATTTACTCAGTTGTGAAATGTACGTGTTATTTAATATTAATATTAATTAATCATTTTTTAGAATTATTACGTAAACGTTTATGCAGTCTTTAAAAACTGTAACGATAAAATGCTGTAAGCTATATTAAGGTGAACGACGTTTTATTAGAAAAGAATCAAGTGAGTAAAAATCATAACACTGTCAAACTATCACAGCTAGGCCTACTACACTAATTTATGAATTTTATTTATGTTTGTTATGTTGGTTGACGACAATCGACAATTCTTCTTTCTTGGATACTGATATACTCGTATCCTCGTATCTATACTCGTAATCTAAGAACATATTATTTCCCACAACGTGAAAAAATTACCAGGCACTTGGATAAGCTGTTGTTATAAACAATTCAACTCACTGGCCGTTACTTACTCCTAAATTACTATTATGATGCAATCTTCCACTTCACGTTGGAGTTTAGTTGACTGATATGATTGCTCTTGTACGTGGTAGTCCTGTCTTATCATCATTTAAATATTTAAAATTCTCGGGCGGAAATTATTTTCCTACGCGTGCTGGCCACGCCTTAATTGTGTGAAGTAGGTTGAGCGTTTTTCTTCATGGACTTATACTGATAGCGTTTAAGGAAAGAACCAACATTACAACTGAGACTGATATTGAATACGGTTGATTTATAGAGACAAAACATTTGTTCGCATTTGTTTAAAACTTATTTTACTGATAAAAATTGATATTACAAATATAACGACATAATGAACTGAAATCGTAAGTAAATGGTGAAATAATTATATCAAATTCAATTTGTGGCAAATGTCAATACCAAAGTCGTAAATACAAAGTAAATGAGAATGGTGACCTATATCAAAGTAACTCACGGCCAACATACAGCCACATAAGAAGGTATCTACCAACATAACAAACACAAATATCATCGTTATATTTGTATAGCTGGTATATTTTATGATTTTTTTTAGGACCAGATTTACGATTAGAAACACAACTTCGTTCTTCAAAGTTTCATATCTTCGAAGCAGCAGTAGATCAACTACAACTACCGGAGTTTTTTAAATCATATGGTTGGTGGACGACCTTCTTCGGTCGTAAATACAACTACATAGGATGTCACAGTCGACGAAAATCGAAAATAAAATGATCGGATGGATGAGAATAAAGTTGAGAGAAAACAGGGGTCTTTACTTGAACAAATTGTTTCTGTATTATCTGGGTGAGTAAACATTCAGTTATTCTTTTTGTGTCCATCTTCTAGAACTCTGAAGTACAATTCATACGTAAGTAAGTCGTTAATATGAATGATAAAAATGATTGGTCCTAGGATCGTACCTTGCGGAACTCCACTTCAATTTTTAATTCGTCAGTGAATAAGCTATTTATTTTCACTAATTGATTGCTAGCATTTAAATAAGAATTGAATGATTACAAGGAGATACCATGAATACCAACTTTTTCTAACTTTGACATTAATATTGCATGATCTACAGTATCAAAAGCCTTCTCCAAATCCAAGTATATACTATAGCCAGTGATTTTCCCCAATATCCAAAATTTTGGATTTTTCCCTAGTTGGTTTGAAGATGACGTCACTAGTAAGAAACTGTATTTTGGTATAAAATCCAACTGATTTGGAGAAAGAAAGTATTTGTCGTCGAGTAATTTCAATTGTCTGGATTTGATAGATTTTTCTATAAGTTTGAAAAATGTATGAGTCTATAGGTGAGTCTATGATGAGTGGGATCCATTTTATCATTAGCTCAACAAATAATGGAATAATATAAGCAGTATTCAATTCACTCGGAAAGATAACCGTTCCGAAAGTGGGATCAATAACGTACACTAGTAGTTGATTGATGAAGTTAATTGCACATTTAATTTTGTTCGCACTAATATCATCAATAGGCCCTCTCTACCATTGGGTGAAGTTGACTCTAACTGCAAAATATTTGCAATCATTTCTGATTGATATATGCATTTTTTAAACGTGAAGTTAATATTAGTTTCATGGTTTCCTTTGCTTTGTGTTAAAAACACAATTTAACTGTATATTTGTGAAAATGTTGGAATCCGAGGATAATTACTTCATTTTACATCATTTTAAAAGTATTATAGATTTCTGTGCTTCTTTTGCATTCGAATTTCGATACCTCATAGGGTCTACTGTTCAAAAGAGACGATTCGTAAAAACATTGATTTCGCCAAACTGACTCCCATGCATGTTTACTTTGTTTCTGAAATATAAAGGAAATTACTTTTCAGGATTGTGGTCTCCAAACGACGTAACCAGTGTCCTGGGAGTCTTCGTAAACAAATATCTACCAATACTTGGTTTGTTGCCTTCACTCTGGTTTGGAATAAGAATTTTTCTTATTGGTATATTAACGTTTAGCGGCGATTTTACGGACCGTTTCCGATCCGTCGCTTTGTTCTTCGTGAATGCCATGATCTACGCGAAAGGGGGTAGTCTCATACTACAACCTGACAGATTCAGGCGATTAGTGAAACACTTGGAGGAGATTTGTGATCGCTACGAAGCGAGTTCCAAAGGTGGACAAATGATTCGAGATAAAACGCAGAAGTTTACTAATTGGACGGTCATAGCATCGATGGTGAAAATAAGTATTATACTTGCTTACATTGTTGTACCGTTGCCGATATTATGGAACAAAAGGTTACTCTATTACATGTAAGAAAATATTGATGAATTGACAAGGCCTATGTTTTATTATAAGATCTGAATATTGTGTTAATTCAGGTAACTGACCAGTGACCACTAGTGATGGAAGTGACTGGAGAACCTATCCGCTCAATATGGTTTTGCCAAGAAAGTCACTCTAGTATGGCCACTTTTTCTATAGGCTCTTTAGGCTTGACTCATCAGTAGGCCACCTAGATCTCTTCAGCCATCATGTTGGCATTAAGAGATGTTCTGCTTTGTCAATATTACACATAATGAACAGCAATTCGATTGGATATGTGTTGTGGAAAGTGGTGGGTCAATCATAGTGGTTACCTGTATCAATATTGTGTATAATTGTCATCATTCGATGACAAAATATGAACAAAATGTTTTGGGAAGAGCACCAAAAAATAACTGGATAGCAATGAATGAAGCTTCACGGCGCGTCGACATCTAGGTCAATTTGAGCCGATAGGAACAAATCAGTTGTCCAAGCACAAATTCAAAAACATATTTTTATTCAATCATCTTGATTATTCGATTTTTTTTTCTCTTCTGATGGACTTCCATGCAGCAGCAAGACTACTTTACACGTGTGTTGAATAGTCAGTCTAAATTTTGGGAGGATTTGGGCTTTGAACGTTGAAGTTGAAAAATGAGTCAACATCAGTGGGGTCATTGCCAGAAATATCAGCTAAATTGTGTCTAAAGATCGACCTTCTTCGCATTCTGGGGCTTCTTGCTGGCCAATAGGAAGCCGTGTGTCGACGTGGAGGCGGGCAAGGGATCATGAAGTTTGGGTGATAATTGGTTCGGTAACCCAGGTTACCATCAGACGAAAATTCAAAGTCACCGTTCAGTTGAACCATGCGGTATTGGTAACCCTGTTGACCATTAGAAAACAAACAAAAGCCATTCAGTATCACCCAAATAAATAAAGCTCTTCAAGTGACTACCAAAATGTGTTTTGAGTTATGCCGCTCTCAATTGGATAATTATTTATTTGATAAAATGTATAGAAATAAAAAATTCTTACTAACATACTTGAATCTCTCGTGTTTAGTGGATGGTTCCCGTACGACGTGAAATCGTCACCAAACTACGAAATTACATTGTTGGTGAATATTTTGAATCTATCAGAACTGATGTGGGTCGCTGCTGTTGACAATTTCATCGCAGCCATCCTTATACAAACAATCGGTCAATTCAAGTTGTTACGTCACAACTTGAGGAATATACGTCAGCACGCACTCGAAATGAGGGAGAATACTGAATACGTTCTAGAACATGTGGCAGAAAATAAGGCAGTTGACAGACTGAATTATGTGGCAGAAACTGATGCAGTTAACAGAATAAAGCATGAGTTAAAAACCAGCAGACTGAAGCATATGACAGAAACTGAGACTTCGAAGCAGATCAAACGTCAACTCTTGAAGAGGAGGTGTAATTTGAAATGGGATTGTATTTATAATCTGCCGAATATACCGATGTATGAGCTACAAAAAAATCATGAAGAACCTGTTGTTTCAACATCCTCAGCGCAATTGAAGCAAATAATTCCAATGAATGTACAGCTTGATATTAAAGAGAAGCAAATTACTTCAACCAATCAGAAGGTTAATGTTCAGATGAAGCATTTGGGTCCAACCAATCAGGGTGCTGATATTGAGATGGAGCAAATTCCTTCAACCTATCAAGAGGTTGATAATGAGATGAAACGCCTTCTTGCACAGTGCATTAGGCATCATAATGACCTTTGCGGGTAGGTAATTTGACAAAAGGATGTGACGGGTAAAGATGTCTTATGATATTGAATAGGTCTACTTATCAATTATCTTATAACAGAAAAAAGGTTACTGCTGTCTCCCATGGCTCCTTCAGCCAAGTTTCTGGAAACTGAAGTCAAGTCGGTCGTGGGTTCGAACCTTCAAAAACACTTGTCTTTGTGAGCATCTTTTCATCACTCATTCGTTCCACAATCATTAACTCATTCTTAGCTCCAAGTTATCTAGCTATTAGTGGTAGTGTTGTTGTGCACCATTAAAATAACAAATTGTTCAGTGAGAAACTTGACCTATGTGGAACATCATTTGATAAATATTCTTTCTCTTTAGTCTTACAGAAGAATTTGAATCCGTCTTCTTCTGGATTTTACTGGACCAGCTGGCTAGTAATGTAGCTCCAACTGTTGCTTGCATCTTATGGCTTACTCTGGTATGTAACAAGTAACTTATATATATATATATATATATATATATATATATATATATATATATATATATATATATATATATATATATATATATATATAAGGAAGAGTATAGTGAAGAACCAAATTACACTTACGACATCAATTTGGAGAAATTTTGACCACGATCATGAGAGTAATATGAAAACTACCGAATGAAAAACAAAATTGAATGAAATATATATATATATATATATATATATCAGGGACTGAGACCTTTATGTATAAAGGTCCCGGTTGCGGTCACGGTTGTGAACTGAATTTTATAAAGGTCCCGGTTACGGTCCCGGTTACGAAGCAAATTTTATAAAGGTCCTGGTTTCGGTTAAGGTCTCGAAGTGAAATTAATAACGGTCTCGGTCCCGGTTATGATTATGATGCATATTTTATAAAGGTCTCGGTTACGGTTACGGTTATGAACTGAATTTCATAAAGGTCCTGGTTACGGTCCCGGTTACGAAGCAAATTTTATAAAGGTCCTGGTTTCGGTTAAGATCTCTCAAGTGAAATTATTTACGGTCCAGGTTATGGTGCAAATTTTATAAAGGTCCCGGTTATGGTTATGTAGCGAACCTTATAAAGGTCCCAATTACTGTTACGAAGGAAAGTTTATACAAATCCCGGCTGCTTACCTTGAGTTTTGCGGCACATTCTCCTACTGAGCAAAACGACTCGTCCACAATACGGTCGTAGTTAAAGTATTTCCGAATCGGGTTACTCTTTTTTTTACCCATTCTAAACTCTAAAGCTACTTAATATTTAATTGTATTTTTTAATGAGAATAATCAATTATAATAATACTTTGTGATCACACACTAAATTCAATTAAATACGAATAGATATAATAGTATAATATAAAAGTATGAAAGTAAAAGTATGAAATAAAAAATGTTAGCTTCAGCCCTAACCCCTATCACCTTCTCACACGTTTTAACTTTTAGCACAAGTCAATCACCAGAGACGCGCGTACACCGAATGCGTGTCGGGCGTGAGTGACAAAAAGATGCCAAGTAGATGTTTTTCTCACATTTTTCATATTTGTTGAAACATATACACATGAGAGATGAAGGTCCCGATCGACCGTCTTTCCTATTCCGCATCACTAGCGAACGGAGGGTTCGTGGATACATCTCTTGTGTCAATACAATTATTATATTATTCTTTTCTCAGGGAAGTGGTTTTGGACTTGGGAATTCCCACAAATATGTCGTCGGCATGACTTTGACTCGCACTAATCCGACACTAAAATCTTGAGAGGATACTGTCTCTCGACTACCCTTCCCCCCCCCCCACCCCTTTCAATACTCATCGAAGGTTCGGCCTCAACAACCTTGAAATAAAAGAGTTTGTTTTTTTGAGGGGCTAGAAGTTGCAAAACAAGTTGTATTTCCTTATCTTCAGACTAAGTGTATGTGATGAGACAACCGTTTCAAGCCCTTTTTGGGCCCTTTTTGAGACCCGAATAACCGATATAATAAAGGTTGCTGGTTGTGGTTGTGGTTGTCATCACCTCAACATAAAGGTTATCGGTTGCGGTCGCGGTTGTGCCCCGAAAATAATAACGGTTGTGGTTGTGGTTATGGTTGTACCACACTAATAATAAAGGTTGCGGTTACGGTTGCGGTTGGCCGAAAAATACGGGTTTTTAACGGTTGCGGTTACGGTTACGGTTACGGTCTCAGTCCCTGATATATATATATATATATATATATATATATATATATATATATATATATATATATATATATATATATATATATATATATATATATATATATATATATATATATATATATGTGTGTATACGTATGTAAATGTCGGCTTATATGTATATAGGCCTATGTCTCTCTCTCTCTCTCTCTATATATATATATATATATATATATATATAAATATATATATATATATATATATATATATATATATATATATAGAGAGAGAGAGAGAGACATGCACAGATATATTCTTCTCTCATTCGGTATTTTTCATATTACTCTTAATAATAGGAATTGGATTCGATAACGAGATGTATAATTGCTATATAAGTGAAATCGTGAATCGTGATAAAAATTATATATATATATATATATATATATATGTATATAAATATATATATATGTATATATATTATTTCAACAACTTTCTGATTAACCTCCAGTAGGTTATTATAATAATATTAAATATAATGTATATTATATATTATATAGGCCTATTATATATCAGGTTATCATATGATTATTATGATATATATATATATATAATTATTTCCCAATTTTATGACCCATATGACATTCCGATCCTACAATATCATATCCCATAAGTGTAATAAATGAGGATTGTAATGTTTGATCATATTTTGATTCATTACATGCTATTTTGATTGCATTGTGGTACGTGTCTTGTTTCTAGGTTGAAGCAATTGATATAACTGGATTGGGAATGTTGGTTTTAATTTTGTATTGCTTCGGAGAATTATTCACCTTTTGTTGGCTTGGAAGTCAAATATCAGAAGAGGTAAATGAAATATCTATATAAAAATAATTTATATGATTTCACGACTTATTTTATGAACAATTTTTTTCAAGGTCAATTGAAAGTCGTGTTTGTAAGTAATATATATATGTGCAATAAAATACATATTATACGTACAAACACGACTTTTAATTAATCATAAAAAACTAATGATTGTTCGTATATTATATATATATATATATATATATATATATATATATATATATATATATATATATATATATATATATATATATATATATATATATATATATATATATATATATATAACTATAGCTAAGGTTCGACTATTTACATCATGACCCCATGGCGTAAAATTGAATTGTTCCAGATCCTAGGTCTATTTACAATGAAGAGCATATACCGGAATAAAGTCGACTCGGTTATCGGGTGTCCAACCTCACCTGAACCCTAACCACACTCAATTGAAAAGTACCCCGAAACCCATGTCACACGACCGAGTCGATTTTATTCCGGTATACGCTCTTCAGCATCCACCTTGAAAGCATACGCCTGAGACCTGAGAATGAGTTTGTATTTTTCAGAGCTCCAAGGTTCGAGAAGCAGTCTATTACATGGATTGGTTTGAGGCTTCAGACATTTTCAGGAAGTCTATGCGTATAATAATGTCTAAAGCCAATCAGCCTGTAGTTATAAAGGTGGCGGGGTTTATTCCTTTGAATATGGAGACATTAAATGCTGTAAGTATACATTTTGATTGAATATCAATTTATAGAATAGGTTATATTGATATAAATGATCTCGTTTCTCGATTGTTTGAAAAACAAACTCACCAACAGCTAAATTATTGGGGGGCCTCTATCTATTATGAATGGGCAAAGTTCTGATAGGAAAGTTTAAAAGTCATCACCAGAAATATGTACACATTTTCGACCTGTGAAAAGTTTCTGAATTTCCCAAACCACACCACGAAATCTATCGGGATGGTCAATTATGTCAGGAATACAACTCCCGTATCATAAATGACGGTTCAGCGTGCTAGCAACTGATCCAACTGATTGATTGATTCGTTAGGTTTTAAAGGCGCGTCGTCAACTATAGATTATTTTGCGCCTATGCAATGTTGTATCGGTAAGCTACATCTTCACATCAGAAGAAATGAGAAATTGCCATGACGTCAGAATCCACTTGTCTTGAATAATAATTTCAGATAGATTTTGACGTGAAACCTCTGAAACATGTAAAATATGATCCCTGATTAACTGAAAACTGAAAACCTACTGAAAACAGATCAATACACTTTTAGAAAATATAATTTAGAAAACTATTTGAGAGTATTTTACTTATCATATCAATGTTTGTTTCGTGATAAATAGGTTACAAAATTAGCCTACAGTTACCACTCGACGATTAAAGCAAAACTGTAGACTATTGCGATCAAAAGTGCTGCCAACGTCTACCTGAGAACTAACTAATAATACACCAAGGGCGAGGATGGAGACGATGTTCACGCATTATCATTGAAGATCGAACGTTATGAATAAATATATCGATTCTACGCCGTCATGAGACCATTGTCATGACTGTCATTTATGACCGTCATGTATTGGATATCAACAATCAAATGTAAGGACTAAGGTACATGGTAGGACAAAGCAGTAAGCCAGCAATCCATCTGGTATAATCCTTTTAATAATTCTTATGGTCTAAAAGTAGATGTAGATTTTGAAGTTCACATGTGTTCTTGAAGTAAATTGTCTAATTGCCATCCAATATTTGTGACACCGTTTGACGACTCATTATATTCAATTTTGTCCGACACACTTGAAGGCTGGTATATGCGGCGTTAAATATAATGTATCCTACGGGCTGCGAGGACCTTATCAAGCAGTCATCTGCATTGTTATTCATATTCTAATATTGTATACGATACATTTTGTCTTTTTCTGAACTCTGCATAATAACTCACCATCAGATTAATGACGCAATCTCAATCATTTAATATATATTTCAAATATTATATATATATTATTATATGTTTATATTATATCATATTATAAATATTATATTATAGGGCCTATGCCTGACGATAACATGCTGATTCATCTGCTGAAATGAAAATTATTATCATTATTATCTTGTAAAAGCACATTCTTTGTAGAAGTGCAGCACTTTACTATAAATAATATAATGAAGATAATTGAAACATGTTTCTTATTATGAAATTTGATGTGTGATTCCTTACGTCAATCCCATCCCTTAACCAGTATGATATTAACAGTTTGTTGAATGAATTAAAATCATTGAATAAAATTAATTGCATATAATTGATTTATTCGATTTGGGGAGTAAGATCCCCCTTGTGCTGTTTCTGGTCGGCTCTAGCTTATACTCCAGCCACTCCAGCATTTAGCTAGGTCACATCGCACCTAGGTCAGACGGAGAGTAAATTTGGATGAAAATTGGCATGCCTATATGTCATTATGTTGATACTATATATAGAGTTTTGGGCCGTAATAGGTTGAACCACTTCTGAGAAAAACTTTTCCGAAATTATATTCAAATACCCCATGAGAATGAGAAAAAAATTGAAATTTATTTTCTTTTAATACATTCAAATTATCACGGAATCTTAATACTGGAATCATACACATTATTCCGGTGTTTAACACAAATCGGATCGTCCATTGTTAAGATGAAGATTATAGAAGACAACAGGCAAAACCTATCACAGTACATGAGGATTAAAATAATCAACGGGTTATTGATCGACTGAATAGTTTCAAAATCAAAGTATTTTAGATACTTGTTTGTGTCCATTTTATATTAACATTTCGCTCGTCTTTCAACGCATTTGTTGCGTTTTCCTAGATAGTAATATGTATCGATGTTTAGGACACACTGTCACAAACGTATTTAAAGTAAAAAATGTCACATCCAACATTTTTTGTTGATAATTATATTTATTAACATGTAAGTATTTTTCGTGTCTTCATACATTGATGATTTGTTGTTTTCATAAAATTAATAAAAATGTGAAACATGAAACCGTAAAAGCAATTTTTAAAAAGCATTGTCTCACCATAAATCCATGGTCTCACCAAACTGTTTCACGAAGAAGTAAGTGATATTCCTATCTTATCATATTTCAATTTTTCCCCAATGTCACATGATTTTGTGTTTAATTTGAAAATTAATTCATCAATTGTATAATAATAACTCTCAAATTTAATATTGATCATCATCCTCACACTCAAACTTATTGTACTGACCATGATCAGATCATGATCATACTTATTCTAATAATAGTGAATTACCGATCGTTATGTAATTATCTTTACAATGACAATTCAAGGTAGCTGCTCCCGAGTAGAGAGGCTCCCGACCAGCATTACATGAACAGGTGGTCACGGCCTCCTTGAGACAACACATCTCTCTGACTGTCAGCTGATGAATTATTATTCAATATGGCTGCCTTGTACGGTATGTTTATGCATGCTTTATGTTACCGATAAGTGCATCAAGTTTTAGTAAATTTTCAGTGATAGAATCGAATTGAATATCTAAAACACAGAAAAGAATTAATCAGGCAGTGAGGTTGTCAAATACCATTGGTACAGCTGTGTTGTAAAGACCATTTTTGTTATTATTGAATGCATACTGTTCAGTTCTAAGAAAACTGGAGAGTAGGCCTGGAGGTAGGCCTACACAGTGGCCTGGATTTAAATGACAATATTAATGTAAGTATTCTTGTGACTAAGTGTGTCTAAAACGTACTACGACGTACTGAAACGTAGGTATACTGCAGTCATTGCTTAAAAATCAAAAGAGCTTCATCAGTGGAAGTTGTATTACATTTGTACATTTATTAATGACAGACCATCTTTAACCCAACTTTTTTTTATCATTGTGGTGGTTTGAATTCAATGACTAGGCCTACCCCACCAAGAGCCAAGTTATAGGCCCTATGGGGTTAGGTGAATAAATAAATGGCATAATAAATAAATTCTTATACGGTACTTGAATATTGTGAAGTAATTGAATGAAATGGGTGAAACTCGGCTCTGCCGTAACATGGGATATTGGTTATTCTTTTTATCAAAACGCAATGAAAATAGTTTTGACTAAGATGAAACACTTTGAATGTCAATTATATAAGTAGAATATGAGAAGAGAATCTAAAATATAATATAAGGGCCTAATATAATTGCCTTATAAAGGATTATAAAACCTTATTTCTTTTTTATATCATCAGTTGACAATGTATTATTCGTTTATTATATTAAATATCATCAACCAACAGTCATTTCATAGTAGGCCTACTGGGCCTATGAGCTTATTTGTTTTCAGTTGATATTATTTAACAAATAAAAGTCTTTCAATTTGCTGATGTGTTATGTTGACCAACTTTTAAAAATAATAATACACAATTGATCAAACAATCTTTCACACCCAACAATACGTTCTTTTTTTTCATACAATTTTCTAGTTTTGAAACTGCGAGCAATCAACTTTGAATTTCTGACAACCACATCTTAAAACTGAACACTTTTAACGGAGGAAAACTCAATCTTATTTTGGCTTGCATCTCAAGGTGGTAACATATAGGAGTACTAATTCGTTGTCGTATTTTACAGTGACAGTATTT
Source organism: Brachyptera putata (assembly GCA_907164805.1). Lineage (NCBI taxonomy): Eukaryota > Metazoa > Arthropoda > Insecta > Plecoptera > Taeniopterygidae > Brachyptera > Brachyptera putata. Next base: position 16,831,274 of record OU015471.1, on the reverse strand, counting down.
TCAATCCGATGCATGAAAATGAATCGTTGGAGAGAAGCAAAGGGGAGACATGATGAAGGAAGAGAGAGCAGATCGAGTGAGAAGGGGAAGAAGAATGAAGAAGAAGAGGAGGTCCAACGCAGCAGCAATACATCATGGCCGGTGAGTACTTGTAGTGTAATTTTGAAGACGTACTTGTAAGGCTCATACTCTTGAGTAAAGTAATCCTTTCGTAGAATTTCTCAGTTCTGTTGTAAGCTATGAAATCAAATCTGGTCTCCATTTCAAAGTAGAGTTCAATTTAAAGATTTTAGCACCAAAAATAACTTGATACTGGTATATTTCTCGTATTTGAAATTTACAAGTGCATCTAGGTTGTAGATTTTTTTCAAAATATTACAATGGAGTTGGGTTTCATAGATACTTTCCATTGTTCCACAAAATTTTTGCAGACAAAAAAATCATTTCCTACTCTTTGTGACTGGGCCTATTTAAAATTTGGTTTTGAAAATTTGAAAATTTAATTTTGAAAATAATAGACTTGAATCCTCTTGTCAGAATATGTATTATAACATATTTTCATAAAATTGTAATTTTAAAAGTACTTTTGCTGTTATATAACAATCTTGAAATAACTTGAACGATCAAGGGCTCACTCAGTGATCATCAGAAAATACCTCACCATCATAGCTGTTTACAGGTATAAGTTTATAGAACCAGTATATGGAAATTAATTGCCTCCAGAATTTGTTTTGGTTCAACTTTCAAAAATCTTGGCAGCTTCATTTCTCATTTATGTTGCTATGTGTGCAGAGTGTAATGAAATTGGAGGCTGCAGGCTTCTGCTAGACATATCAGCTTCCACACTGTGAACTTTCTGAAAATATCAAATTGGTTTTTATTTTTCATTTTTTTTAATAAATGGAAACAATCTGGGTTATAAAAAATATACAGTAGTAGTGAAATAATTAACAAAAGTATGACAGAAAAACATACAAAGAAGAAATAAGAAAAATTAGTAGGGCCTATCAGTTTTGTTTAGATGACACACAAACAAATTATGTCTTCACAGGTCTCACAAAACCTGCAAAATTGCATTTCATTTTTAATTTTTGTGTAAACTCTTTCATTACAATTGTATTGAGTTTACCAATGCACTGAACTGATATTCAAGATCTATTTGCATCAGTGAATGATAAAAGAGGTGGTGGTAAGCTGAGATGAAAGATAATTATATTGGGTGTTTTGAAAGAAGTAGTCGTGTCTCATCGTTGAGGAACCATCCTAGTATTCATCCTAGTATTCCTAGTATCTCAACGACAGGAAAAACATGGTGCACCTCAATCAAGATGGTCGACCGTTGCAGGAATCGAACCCCAATCTCCTGAATGACGACTCGGCGCTCTAGCCACTGGTCCAACCCCTTCTGTGATATATATACCTGATGGATACGAGATAACAAAATACTTTGTACTTTGTATAATACGTACTACATGGTATTTGGTTTCTCTCATACAGCTAGGTCTCTACAGCCACATGACAGGTGTATCGAAGGAAGGACAGAAGAAGAAGAACGAGAGGAAGAACTATCATCACGCAGCACAAGTAACGTCACAAAGATAACGTTAAGTGGAGGCGATCGTTGAGTTAACGGAGAGTTGGAGACTTGATTGCCGAGTGCAGGGAGCGGCAACTGAAGAACACTGGTGAGTACGTGTAGGCTACTTCTAATACGACTACGTTCAACTGGCGGCCAGTGACTAGTAAAATGGGAAGTGCCCAGCCCAGTGGCGGCCGGTGACTTGAACAATGGGGGGTGCTGCAGTTAGATAAAAGATATCATACACAAAACTACGAAGCCACAGAACAATGGGTGTAGAGCCTCGAAGGGTGACATTTTCTACGTCTCCAACAAAAACGCAAATTTCTTCGTTTTACATCCACATTTAGATCCGAATATTCATTCATATTATAATAACTCGAGTACCATCCGTTTAGCTTGTCAGCGTAGATCGGATGAAGAATACTATCTGAAATTTAATCATGTATTCACGTAAATGGCATGAAGTATTTATTAGCAGAATCAAATCAACTGTAATAAACATATATTACATGGTCTATTAAAATGTATTTTATTGCGTTTGCATAAGTAGTTACGACTTACGATAATGTCATTCGATTGTGACATACAAATTGAAATGATCTTCCATGAGCAAAATGAAAAATGATCTTATAAATTAGGAGCTTTCGTATTTTGCGACAGCCGAAACAAGTGAAATGATACGATAATATGAACGTCCAGGAATGAATGGGGGCATAGTTTATGACATCTAAGACAGAGAAGTCAACATATAATAATACATATAATCATAATATAATATATTGCATATATATAATACATTTGCCGAGTGACCGAGTGGCTCGAAACACCCCTCCGTTAGTATAGTAAATGAGTACGAAACTCTATCGAGAGCCGGGAGTCGTGAGTGTGCGGTGTTCCGAGTATTTCAAATTCGGTACTCGGCAGTGGTCGGGCAAGTTCGAGCTTGCCAGAGATACGAGCAATGCAGCACACATTTAGGCTTTAACTCTCGCAATTCTTCCTTCACCGCGCTCTCCCTTGGCCATCCTACTACGATTTGCTTCGCACAACCAAACATGCAGTACGTAGGATGTACGAAACATTGCCTAGCGTTGCTGCTGCAGGCGTTCAGTGGCCCGTGGTTTTCATGATGCATTCGAAGCCACGGACGTTTAACCATGAATAATAACGTTTTTGTTTTGCAAATATATTTTTTGAAAACTGTATTTTGTCAACAATGATGGCTTTATATAAAACATACTACGAAATGGAAAAAATGATGTAATTCAATGTAAATTGTTCAAAAAATAGCGAAGCATCCGGCAAACCGTAGGGAGTGCTGCCATTCTGCAGTACTTACACACGCGCCGCCACTGGCCTAGCCACATATAAAACACATTAAATTGAACGTTACGAAGCCGTGCGGAAATTTTTTACGTTTGGAAAACTAGATTCAATTTCTTCTTTCTATATCCACATTTAAGTCCGGCATTCATTTTCATAGTGGGGCCTAACTGAATTCGTTAGGTTATTCTCATTGAAAATTATTATGTATGGTAATCTATAATCACTCAATCCCATTAATTTTAAGACATTGCAAAAGGTTAAAAACCTCATTTATTTTCATGTGTCATGAAACTTTTTTCTCGGTTCTTTGTGATATATGTGCGGGGAAATGAAATTGAAAGATGAATCAGGTATCAAGATGGATATCAGGCAACGACAGCAGAAAGTGTCATCTGAAACACGAAGCGATTCATAATGTAAGGGGTTCCCTTTTAGGTTAACTATATAGATTGAATAAAACCAGGCAAACGCACAATATGCGTTGTAAGATGAGCGAGATATCTATATAAAGTATAATCTAGAACTCTACATACCTTGATCATATAAAATATATTTCAATTGATACCAACGAATCTAGGGAACCGTGAATCTATCACTGCAACATTTTTCTGCTATTATTTTCTATCTATTCGATGAATAAAAATCATTTATCACATTATTTTCTTCAAAACGGCTGGTCCGAAATGCACACAAATTTTTATTAGTGTGTATCATTTCCGTGTTTACATTTGAAGAAAATTTGAATAGTATTGGATGGATTTCATTTCTCAATTTTTTATGCCCAGCCTAATCGTATGGGGTTTTTAGAAACTTTGAGATGATGTTTCTCAAAAATGGTCCAACTGATTCGACTCAAAAACTATACAGTTGTAACTTGGATAAACTTGCATACACAGAAAAAGTTCATGTCGATCGGTCAAACCCTGCGACCTGTGCAGTGCTTACAAATGGAAAAAAAAACAGACAAAGCTCCATAAAAGTAGGATGGAAATCTTTGCTAACGCTCATCTAATTGAGCATGTTGTAAATTTAAATGAAAACTATCAGATATAGAACGACACACAAATGAACATATTATGAAAATGATGAAGTTTGAGTCAAATTACCTGAAAATTACGTGACATGTTACAATTGATCTCATCAACACATGAACGCAACACAAGTTGCCTACCACCCAGGCAATATACCTTTATTTAACACTTTGAGTCTGGGAAAACGCAGTACCGGTATATGCGTTGTGAGATCAGACTATAAGTATGGAAATGTACTACATCTACATAATTTGGATTACCGTACTTCAAACGTTTAAAAACCCTAGCTGCCACTTGGGGGCTGTCCATAAATGATGTCACACAATTTTAGGGTATATCGAACCCCACCCCCCTTGTCCGAGTTGGTCACAGAGATGATGCCCCCCCTTTCACTGAAAATGTGTATGATGGTTCTTTTCATGTAACTTATTCAGTGCTTTTTTTAAAATATTTTCCCTCTGGGTCATTCTTATGGGTTTTCCAAGCTTTCCGAATTTTTCACAGAAAAAACGTTGAACTGACTTTTCTAAACAAACATCCTAACCTAAGAAGGTGTGACACCAATCGGCAGAAAAAGTTTCAAGTCGATTCGAGTCAAGTGTTTCAAGTCAAGTCGACCCATTATAAAATTACATTATGAACAAAAACTAAAAATTAAGCCCGATTTTTTTCGGTATGTTGAATGGTAGTCTTTGCTACGCTCATCTAATAACCCTCTTGCTGTTGGTTATTACTAATATGGTGGTATGTTCGTGATAAATAATCATTTCAAAGACCACCATCGGATTATTTTTTCGAGCTACGTACACATTCTAATAAATGAAACATGGTTAATTTGCATAAACCGTGGTGTATCAATTATTTTTCTGTTGAATATCAAATGGAAAATCAATTGAACACAAACTTCATCACGTGACACCATCTAGTCTGTTTTAATGTCATTTGCTCATATTAAACCAACTTCAACTAACATCAAAACCTATTACAAAATCATTCTTCCCCAATTAAGGTTGAGGATGAAAGGTAGGATCGTTCGGACGGGGCACCTCAAGGGCGATCTCACCATCCAAAAAGTACCTTAAAACATGCAAACAAATAAAATTTTGTATCCAGTGAAGAAAGTCTTATTTTTTTATTACAACGTAACTTTGTTGAATATAATATACTGATTATTTTCTTCTCTACAGTTGGTGGTATTTACAATCCAGTGCCTGGAGGTGCGGACGTTGAAGAGAAGTAGAGGGGAGAACGAATGAAAGAAGAAGGAGAGGGGAGAGGAGAGGAAGAAGATGAAGGCATCAGCAGAACATCATGACTGGTGGGTACCGTTACTATTGTAGGCCTATGATTGAAACGGCAATTGTTGTTATTTCAAAAGAGTTTCATTTAAAGATTTTAGAGCAAAAATCAACTTGGTATTATTATCATGGTAGGGCCCATATACAATTTTAGAATCCTTGTAATTACTTTGAAAAGAAGGAAATTGGGAAAATTTCAATGGAATTGAGTTTTTGAAATGCCCTTCCGTCTTCCTACCGAATTTGAGACAAATCAAAACTCGTGATTTTTGGCCTTTTTTCACGTTTTTCAAATTTGATTTCTGACGTCAATTTTGGTTTTAAAATTTCCAAAAAAGTATCTTCTTCCTTAGAATTGATTCTTCTTGTCGAATACCTAAACTTAATTGGGCAATTGTTGTTATTTCAAAAGACCGTTCTGAAAGTTGGCTGAAAATGTCCGTTTTTTGATAAATCAGCGACGTTTATCTTGGCATCCGCTGGGGCAATCCTAACGGAACTCTCTAATGATTTAAAGATCCCAAAGTTATGGTCATAAAAAAATACTAGAACATCATAGGTCTCACCAGTTCATAGGAATTAATTGCGAAAGGTCAAAAACGAGCTTACTTACCCCTGTGCTTTTTGGTGATTTTTTTCGGGGGTTCGAAATTTTTGGTTGATTTTCTCAGTTCTGTGGTTATGTATGTGTAATGTGATCAATTTGTAACACAAATCTGGTCTCAGTTTCAAAATTGAGTTTCATTTGAAGATTTTAGAGCGAAAATCAACTTGGTATTATTATCATGGTAGGGCCCATATACAATTTTAGAATCCTTGTAATTACTTTGAAAAGAAGGAAATTGGGAAAATTTCAGTGGAATTGAGTTTTTGAAATGCCCTTCCGTCTACCTACCGAATTTGAGACAAATCGAAACTCGTGATTTTTGGCCTTTTTTCACGTTTTTCACGTTTTTCAAATTTGATTTCTGACGTCAATTTTGGTTTTAAAATTTCCAAAAAAGTATCTTCTTCCTTAGAATTGATTCTTCTTGTCGAATACCTAAACTTAATTGGGCAATTGTTGTTATTTCAAAAGACCGTTCTGAAAGTTGGCTGAAAATGTCCGTTTTTTGATAAATCAGCGACGTTTATCTTGGCATCCGCTGGGGCAATCGTAACGGAACTTTCTAATGATTTGAAGATCCCAAAGTTATGGTCATAAAAAAATACTAGAACATCATAGGTCTCACCAGTTCATAGGAATTAATTGCGAAAGGTCAAAAACGAGCTTACTTACCCCTGTGCTTTTCGGTGATTTTTTTCGGGGGTTCGGAATTTTTGGTTGATTTTCTCAGTTCTGTGGTTATGTATGTGTAATGTGATCAATTTGTAACACAAATCTGGTCTCAGTTTCAAAATTGAGTTTCATTTAAAGATTTCAGAGCGAAAATCAACTTGGTATTATTATCATGGTAGGGCCCATATACAATTTTAGAATCCTTGTAATTACTTTGAAAAGAAAGAAATTGGGAAAATTTCAGTGGAATTGAGTTTTTGAAATGCCCTTCCGTCTACCTACCGAATTTGAGACAAATCGAAACTCGTGATTTTTGGCCTTTTTCACGTTTTTCAAATTTGATTTCTGACGTTAATTTTTGGTTTTAAAATTTCCAAAAAAGTATCTTCTTCCTTAGAATTGATTCTTCTTGTCGAATATCTAAACTTAATTGGGCAATTGTTGTTATTTCAAAAGACCCTTCTGAAAGTTGGCTGAAAATGTCCGTTTTTTGATAAATCAGCGACGTTTATCTTGGCATCCGCTGGGGCAATCCTAACGGAACTTTCTAATGATTTAAGATCCCAAAGTTATGGTCATAAAAAAATACTAGAACATCATAGGTCTCACCAGTTCATAGGAATTAATTGCGAAAGGTCAAAAACGAGCTTACTTACCCCTGTGCTTTTTGGTGATTTTTTTCGGGGGTTCGAAATTTTTGGTTGATTTTCTCAGTTCTGTGGTTATGTATGTGTAATGTGATCAATTTGTAACACAAATCTGGTCTCAGTTTCAAAATTGAGTTTCATTCAAAGATTTTAGAGCGAAAATCAACTTGGTATTATTATCATGGTAGGGCCCATATACAATTTTAGAATCCTTGTAATTACTTTGAAAAGAAGGAAATTGGGAAAATTTCAGTGGAATTGAGTTTTTGAAATGCCCTTCCGTCTACCTACCGAATTTGAGACAAATCGAAACTCGTGATTTTTGGCTTTTTTTCACGTTTCTCAAATTTGATTTCTGACGTCAATTTTGGTTTTAAAATTTCCAAAAAAGTATTTTCTTCCTTAGAATTGATTCCTCTCTCTGAATATCTAAACTTAATTGGGCAATTGTTGTTATTTCAAAAGACCGTTCTGAAAGTTGCCTGAAAATGTCCGTTTTTTGATAAATCAGTGTCGATTTTCTTGGCATCCGCTAGGGCAATCCTAACGGAACTTTCTGATTTAAGATCCCAAAGTTATGGTCATAAAAAAATACTAGAACATCATAGGTCTCACCAGTTCATGAGGAAATTATTGCGAAAAGGTCAAAAACGAGCTTACTTACCCCTGTGCTTTTTTGGTGATTTTTTTCGGGGGTTCGAAATTTTTGGTTGATTTTCTCAGTTCTGTGATTATGTATGTGTAATGTGATCAATTTGTAACACAAATCTGGTCTCAGTTTCAAAATTGAGTTTCATTTAAAGATTTAGAGCGAAAAATCAACTTGGTATCATTATCATGGTAGGGCCCATATACAGTTTTAGAATCCTTGTAATTACTTTGAAAAGAAGGAAATTGGGAAAATTTCAGTGGAATTGAGTTTTTGAAATGCCCTTCCGTCTACCTACCGAATTTGAGACAAATCGAAACTCGTGATTTTTGGCCTTTTTCACGTTTTTCAAATTTGATTTCTGACGTCAATTTTGGTTTTAAAATTTCCAAAAAAGTATCTTCTTCCTTAGAATTGATTCTTCTTGTCGAATACCTAAACTTAATTGGGCAATTGTTGTTATTTCAAAAGACCGTTCTGAAAGTTGGCTGAAAATGTCCGTTTTTTGATAAATCAGCGACGTTTATCTTGGCATCCGCTGGGGCAATCCTAACGGAACTCTCTAATGATTAAAGATCCCAAAGTTATGGTCATAAAGAAATACTAGAACATCATAGGTCTCACCAGTTCATAGGAATTAATTGCGAAAGGTCAAAAACGAGCTTACTTACCCCTGTGCTTTTTGGTGATTTTTTTCGGGGGTTCGAAATTTTTGGTTGATTTTCTCAGTTCTGTGGTTATGTATGTGTAATGTGATCAATTTGTAACACAAATCTGGTCTCAGTTTCAAAATTGAGTTTCATTTAAAGATTTCAGAGCGAAAATCAACTTGGTATTACTATCATGGTAGGGCCCATATACAATTTAGAATCCTTGTAATTACTTTGAAAAGAAGGAAATTGGGAAAATTTCAGTGGAATTGAGTTTTTGAAATGCCCTTCCGTCTACCTACCGAATTTGAGACAAATCGAAACTCGTGATTTTTGGCCTTTTTTCACGTTTTTCAAATTTGATTTCTGACGTCAATTTTGGTTTTAAAATTTCCAAAAAAGTATCTTCTTCCTTAGAATTGATTCTTCTTGTCGAATATCTAAACTTAATTGGGCAATTGTTGTTATTTCAAAAGACCGTTCTGAAAGTTGGCTGAAAATGTCCGTTTTTTGATAAATCAGCGACGTTTATCTTGGCAACCGCTGGGGCAATCCTAACGGAACTTTCTAATGATTTAAATATCCTGAAGTTATGGTCATAAAAAAATACTAGAACATCATAGGTCTCACCAGTTCATAGGAATTAATTGCGAAAGGTCAAAAACGAGCTTACTTACCCCTGTGCTTTTTGGTGATTTTTTTCGGGGGTTCGAAATTTTTGGTTGATTTTCTCAGTTCTGTGGTTATGTATGTGTAATGTGATCAATTTGTAACACAAATCTGGTCTCAGTTTCAAAATTGAGTTTCATTTAAAGATTTCAGAGCGAAAATCAACTTGGTATTATTATCATGGTAGGGCCCATATACAATTTTAGAATCCTTGTAATTACTTTGAAAAGAAAGAAATTGGGAAAATTTCAGTGGAATTGAGTTTTTGAAATGCCCTTCCGTCTACCTACCGAATTTGAGACAAATCGAAACTCGTGATTTTTGGCCTTTTTTCACGTTTTTCAAATTTGATTTCTGACGTCAATTTTGGTTTTAAAATTTCCAAAAAAGTATCTCCTCCCTTAGAATTGATTCTTCTTGTCGAATATCTAAACTTAATTGGGCAATTGTTGTTATTTCGAAAGACCGTTCTGAAAGTTGGCTGAAAATGTCCGTTTTTTGATAAATCAGCGACGTTTATCTTGGCATCCGCTGGGGCAATCGTAACGGAACTTTCTAATGATTTGAAGATCCCAAAGTTATGGTCATAAAAAAATACTAGAACATTATAGGTCTCACCAGTTCATAGGAATTAATTGCGAAAGGTCAAAAATGAGCTTACTTACCCCTGTGCTTTTTGGTGATTTTTTTCGGGGGTTCGAAATTTTTGGTTGATTTTCTCAGTTCTGTGGTTATGTATGTGTAATGTGATCAATTTGTAACACAAATCTGGTCTCAGTTTCAAAATAGAGTTTCATTTAAAGATTTCAGAGCGAAAATCAACTTGGTATTATTATCATGGTAGGGCCCATATACAATTTTAGAATCCTTGTAATTACTTTGAAAAGAAAGAAATTGGGAAAATTTCAGTGGAATTGAGTTTTTGAAATGCCCTTCCGTCTACCTACCGAATTTGAGACAAATCGAAACTCGTGATTTTTGGCCTTTTTCACGTTTTTCAAATTTGATTTCTGACGTTAATTTTTGGTTTTAAAATTTCCAAAAAAGTATCTTCTTCCTTAGAATTGATTCTTCTTGTCGAATATCTAAACTTAATTGGGCAATTGTTGTTATTTCAAAAGACCCTTCTGAAAGTTGGCTGAAAATGTCCGTTTTTTGATAAATCAGCGACGTTTATCTTGGCATCCGCTGGGGCAATCCTAACGGAACTTTCTAATGATTTAAAGATCCCAAAGTTATGGTCATAAAAAAATACTAGAACATCATAGGTCTCACCAGTTCATAGGAATTAATTGCGAAAGGTCAAAAACGAGCTTACTTACCCCTGTGCTTTTTGGTGATTTTTTTCGGGGGTTCGAAATTTTTGGTTGATTTTCTCAGTTCTGTGGTTATGTATGTGTAATGTGATCAATTTGTAACACAAATCTGGTCTCAGTTTCAAAATTGAGTTTCATTTAAAGATTTTAGAGCGAAAATCAACTTGGTATTATTATCATGGTAGGGCCCATATACAATTTTAGAATCCTTGTAATTACTTTGAAAAGAAGGAAATTGGGAAAATTTCAGTGGAATTGAGTTTTTGAAATGCCCTTCCGTCTACCTACCGAATTTGAGACAAATCGAAACTCGTGATTTTTGGCCTTTTTTCACGTTTTTCAAATTTGATTTCTGACGTCAATTTTGGTTTTAAAATTTCCAAAAAAGTATCTTCTTCCTTAGAATTGATTCTTTTTGTCGAATACCGAAACTTAATTGGGCAATTGTTGTTATTTCAAAAGACCGTTCTGAAAGTTGGCTGAAAATGTCCGTTTTTTGATAAATCAGCGACGTTTATCTTGGCATCCGCTGGGGCAATCCTAACGGAACTTTCTAATGATTTAAAGATCCCAAAGTTATGGTCATAAAAAAATACTAGAACATCATAGGTCTCACCAGTTCATGAGGAAATTATTGCGAAAGGTCAAAAACGAGCTTACTTACCCCTGTGCTTTTTGGTGATTTTTTTCGGGGGTTCGAAATTTTTGGTTGATTTTCTCAGTTCTGTGGTTATGTATGTGTAATGTGATCAATTTGTAACACAAATCTGGTCTCAGTTTCAAAATTGAGTTTATTTAAAGATTTTAGAGCAAAAATCAACTTGGTATCATTATCATGGTAGGGCCCATATACAGTTTTAGAATCCTTGTAATTACTTTGAAAAGAAGGAAATTGGGAAAATTTCAGTGGAATTGAGTTTTTGAAATGCCCTTCCGTCTCCCTACCGAATTTGAGACAAATCGAAACTCGTGATTTTTGGCCTTTTTTTCACGTTTTTCAAATTTGATTTCTGACGTCAATTTTGGTTTTAAAATTTCCAAAAAAGTATCTTCTTCCTTAGAATTGATTCTTTTTGTCGAATACCGAAACTTAATTGGGCAATTGTTGTTATTTCAAAAGACCGTTCTGAAAGTTGGCTGAAAATGTCCGTGTTTTGATAAATCAGCGTTTATCTTGGCATCCGCTGGGGCAATCCTAACGGAACTCTCTAATGATTTAAAGATCCCAAAGTTATGGTCATAAAAAAATACTAGAACATCATAGGTCTCACCAGTTCATAGGAATTAATTGCGAAAGGTCAAAAACGAGCTTACTTACCCCTGTGCTTTTTGGTGATTTTTTCGGGGGTTCGAAATTTTTGGTTGATTTTCTCAGTTCTGTGGTTATGTATGTGTAATGTGATCAATTTGTAACACAAATCTGGTCTCAGTTTCAGAATTGAGTTTCATTTAAAGATTTCAGAGCGAAAATCAACTTGGTATGATTATCATGGTAGGGCCCATATACAATTTAGAATCCTTGTAATTACTTTGAAAAGAAGGAAATTGGGAAAATTTCAGTGGAATTGAGTTTTTGAAATGCCCTTCCGTCTACCTACCGAATTTGAGACAAATCGAAACTCGTGATTGTTTGCCTTTTTTCACGTTTTTCAAATTTGATTTCTGAAGTCAATTTTGGTTTTAAAATTTCCAAAAAAGTATCTCCTCCCTTAGAATTGATTCTTCTTGTCGAATATCTAAACTTAATTGGGCAATTGTTGTTATTTCAAAAGACCGTTCTGAAAGTTGGCTGAAAATGTCCGTTTTTTGATAAATCAGCGACGTTTATCTTGGCATCCGCTGGGGCAATCGTAACGGAACTTTCTAATGATTTGAAGATCCCAAAGTTATGGTCATAAAAAAATACTAGAACATCATAGGTCTCACCAGTTCATAGGAATTAATTGCGAAAGGTCAAAAACGAGCTTACTTACCCCTGTGCTTTTTGGTGATTTTTTTCGGGGGTTCGAAATTTTTGGTTGATTTTCTCAGTTCTGTGGTTATGTATGTGTAATGTGATCAATTTGTAACACAAATCTGGTCTCAGTTTCAAAATTGAGTTTCATTTAAAGATTTCAGAGCGAAAATCAACTTGGTATGATTATCATGGTAGGGCCCATATACAATTTTAGAATCCTTGTAATTACTTTGAAAAGAAGGAAATTGGGAAAATTTCAGTGGAATTGAGTTTTTGAAATGCCCTTCCGTCTACCTACCGAATTTGAGACAAATCGAAACTCGTGATTTTTGGCCTTTTTCACGTTTTTCAAATTTGATTTCTGACGTCAATTTTGGTTTTAAAATTTCCAAAAAAGTATCTTCTTCCTTAGAATTGATTCTTCTTGTCGAATACCTAAACTTAATTGGGCAATTGTTGTTATTTCAAAAGACCGTTCTGAAAGTTGGCTGAAAATGTCCGTTTTTTGATAAATCAGCGACGTTTATCTTGGCATCCGCTGGGGCAATCGTAACGGAACTTTCTAATGATTTGAAGATCCCAAAGTTATGGTCATAAAAAAATACTAGAACATCATAGGTCTCACCAGTTCATAGGAATTAATTGCGAAAGGTCAAAAACGAGCTTACTTACCCCTGTGCTTTTCGGTGATTTTTTTCGGGGGTTCGGAATTTTTGGTTGATTTTCTCAGTTCTGTGGTTATGTATGTGTAATGTGATCAATTTGTAACACAAATCTGGTCTCAGTTTCAAAATTGAGTTTCATTTAAAGATTTCAGAGCGAAAATCAACTTGGTATTATTATCATGGTAGGGCCCATATACAATTTTAGAATCCTTGTAATTACTTTGAAAAGAAAGAAATTGGGAAAATTTCAGTGGAATTGAGTTTTTGAAATGCCCTTCCGTCTACCTACCGAATTTGAGACAAATCGAAACTCGTGATTTTTGGCCTTTTTCACGTTTTTCAAATTTGATTTCTGACGTTAATTTTTGGTTTTAAAATTTCCAAAAAAGTATCTTCTTCCTTAGAATTGATTCTTCTTGTCGAATATCTAAACTTAATTGGGCAATTGTTGTTATTTCAAAAGACCGTTCTGAAAGTTGGCTGAAAATGTCCGTTTTTTGATAAATCAGCGACGTTTATCTTGGCATCCGCTGGGGCAATCCTAACGGAACTTTCTAATGATTTAAAGATCCCAAAGTTATGGTCATAAAAAAATACTAGAACATCATAGGTCTCACCAGTTCATAGGAATTAATTGCGAAAGGTCAAAAAACGAGCTTACTTACCCCTGTGCTTTTTGGTGATTTTTTTCGGAGGTTCGAAATTTTTGGTTGATTTTCTCAGTTCTGTGGTTATGTATGTGTATGTGATCAATTTGTAACACAAATCTGGTCTCAGTTTCAAAATTGAGTTTCATTTAAAGATTTTAGAGCGAAAAATCAACTTGGTATTATTATCATGGTAGGGCCCATATACAATTTTAGAATCCTTGTAATTACTTTGAAAAGAAGGAAATTGGGAAAATTTCAGTGGAATTGAGTTTTTGAAATGCCCTTCCGTCTACCTACCGAATTTGAGACAACTCGAAACTCGTGATTTTTGGCCTTTTTTCACGTTTTTCAAATTTGATTTCTGACGTCAATTTTGGTTTTAAAAATTCCAAAAAAGTATCTTCTTCCTTAGAATTGATTCTTTTTGTCGAATACCGAAACTTAATTGGGCAATTGTTGTTATTTCAAAAGACCGTTCTGAAAGTTGGCTGAAAATGTCAGTTTTTTGATAAATCAGCGACGTTTATCTTAGGCATCCGCTGGGGCAATCCTAACGGAAATTTTCAATGATTTGAAGATCCCAAAGTCATGGTCATAAAAAAATACTAGAACATCATAGGTCTCACCAGTTCATGAGGAAATTAATTGCAAAAGGTCAAAAACGAGCTTACTTACCCCTGTGCTTTTTGGTGATTTTTTTTCGGGGGTTCGAAATTTTTGGTTGATTTTCTCAGTTCTGTGATTATGTATGTGTAATGTGATCAATTTGTAACACAAATCTGGTCTCAGTTTCAAAATTGAGTTTCATTTAAAGATTTTAGAGCAAAAATCAACTCGGTATCATTATCATGGTAGGGCCCATATACGTTTTTAGAATCCTTGTAATTACTTTGAAAAGAAGGAAATTGGGAAAATTTCAGTGGAATTGAGTTTTTAAAATGCCCTTCCGTCTACCTACCGAATTTGAGACAAATCGAAACTCGTGATTTTTGGCCTTTTTCACGTTTTTCACGTTTTTCTAATTTGATTTCTGACGTCAATTTTGGTTTTAAAATTTCCAAAAAAGTATCTTCTTCCTTAGAATTGATTCTTCTTGTCGAATACCCAAACTTAATTGGGCAATTGTTGTCATTTCAAAAGACCGTTCTGAAAGTTGGCTGAAAATGTCCGTTTTTGATGAATCAGCGACGTTTATCTTGGCATCCGCTGGGGCAATCCTAACGGAACTCTCTAATGATTTAAAGATCCCAAAGTTATGGTCATAAAAAAATACTAGAACATCATAGGTCTCACCAGTTCATAGGAATTATTTGCGAAAGGTCAAAAACGAGCTTACTTACCCCTGTGCTTTTTGGTGATTTTTTTCGGGGGTTCGAAATTTTTGGTTGATTTTCTCAGTTCTGTGGTTATGTATGTGTAATGTGATCAACTTGTAACACAAATCTGGTCTCAGTTTCAAAATTTAGTTTCATTTGAAGATTTTAGAGCGAAAATCAACTTGGTATTACTATCATGGTAGGGCCCATATACAATTTAGAATCCTTGTAATTACTTTGAAAAGAAGGAAATTGGGAAAATTTCAGTGGAATTGAGTTTTTAAAATGCCCTTCCGTCTACCTACCGAATTTGAGACAAATCGAAACTCGTGATTGTTTGCCTTTTTTCACGTTTTTCAAATTTGATTTCTGAAGTCAATTTTGGTTTTAAAATTTCCAAAAAAGTATCTCCTCCCTTAGAATTGATTCTTCTTGTCGAATATCTAAACTTAATTGGGCAATTGTTGTTATTTCAAAAGACCGTTCTGAAAGTTGGCTGAAAATGTCCGTTTTTTTGATAAATCAGCGACGTTTATCTTGGCATCCGCTGGGGCAATCGTAACGGAACTTTCTAATGATTTGAAGATCCCAAAGTTATGGTCATAAAAAAATACTAGAACATCATAGGTCTCACCAGTTCATAGGAATTAATTGCGAAAGGTCAAAAATGAGCTTACTTTCCCCTGTGCTTTTTGGTGATTTTTTTCGGGGGTTCGAAATTATTGGTTGATTTTCTCAGTTCTGTGGTTATGTATGTGTAATGTGATCAATTTGTAACACAAATCTGGTCTCAGTTTCAAAATTGAGTTTCATTTAAAGATTTCAGAGCAAAAATCAACTTGGTATTATTATCATGGTAGGGCCCATATACAATTTTAGAATCCTTGTAATTACTTTGAAAAGAAGGAAATTGGGAAAATTTCAGTGGAATTGAGTTTTTGAAATGCCCTTCCGTCTACCTACCGAATTTGAGACAAATCGAAACTCGTGATTTTTGGCCTTTTTTCACGTTTTTCAAATTTGATTTCTGACGTCAATTTTGGTTTTAAAATTTCCAAAAAGTATCTTCTTCCTTAGAATTGATTCTTCTTGTCGAATACCTAAACTTAATTGGGCAATTGTTGTTATTTCAAAAGACCGTTCTGAAAGTTGGCTGAAAATGTCCGTTTTTTGATAAATCAGCGACGTTTATCTTGGCATCCGCTGGGGCAATCCTAACGGAACTTTCTAATGATTCAAAGATCCCAAAGTTATGGTCATAAAAAAATACTAGAACATCATAGGTCTCACCAGTTCATAGGAATTAATTGCGAAAGGTCAAAAACGAGCTTACTTACCCCTGTGCTTTTTGGTGATTTTTTTTCGGGGGTTCGAAATTTTTGGTTGATTTTCTCAGTTCTGTGGTTATGTATGTGTAATGTGATCAATTTGTAACACAAATCTGGTCTCAGTTTCAAAATTGAGTTTCATTTAAAGATTTTAGAGCGAAAATCAACTTGGTATTATTATCATGGTAGGGCCCATATACAATTTTAGAATCCTTGTAATTACTTTGAAAAGAAGGAAATTGGGAAAATTTCAGTGGAATTGAGTTTTTGAAATGCCCTTCCGTCTACCTACCGAATTTGAGACAAATCGAAACTCGTGATTTTTGGCCTTTTTTCACGTTTTTCAAATTTGATTTCTGACGTCAATTTTGGTTTTAAAATTTCCAAAAAAGTATCTCCTCCCTTAGAATTGATTCTTCTTGTCGAATATCTAAACTTAATTGGGCAATTGTTGTTATTTCGAAAGACCGTTCTGAAAGTTGGCTGAAAATGTCCGTTTTTTGATAAATCAGCGACGTTTATCTTGGCATCCGCTGGGGCAATCGTAACGGAACTTTCTAATGATTTGAAGATCCCAAAGTTATGGTCATAAAAAATACTAGAACATCATAGGTCTCACCAGTTCATAGGAATTAATTGCGAAAGGTCAAAAATGAGCTTACTTACCCCTGTGCTTTTTGGTGATTTTTTTCGGGGGTTCGAAATTTTTGGTTGATTTTCTCAGTTCTGTGGTTATGTATGTGTAATGTGATCAATTTGTAACACAAATCTGGTCTCAGTTTCAAAATTGAGTTTCATTTAAAGATTTCAGAGCGAAAATCAACTTGGTATTATTATCATGGTAGGGCCCATATACAATTTTAGAATCCTTGTAATTACTTTGAAAAGAAGAAATTGGGAAAATTTCAGTGGAATTGAGTTTTTGAAATGCCCTTCCGTCTACCTACCGAATTTGAGACAAATCGAAACTCGTGATTTTTGGCCTTTTTCACGTTTTTCAAATTTGATTTCTGACGTTAATTTTTGGTTTTGAAATTTCCAAAGAAGTATCTTCTTCCTTAGAATTGATTCTTCTTGTCGAATATCTAAACTTAATTGGGCAATTGTTGTTATTTCAAAAGACCCTTCTGAAAGTTGGCTGAAAATGTCCGTTTTTTGATAAATCAGCGACGTTTATCTTGGCATCCGCTGGGGCAATCCTAACGGAACTTTCTAATGATTTAAAGATCCCAAAGTTATGGTCATAAAAAAATACTAGAACATCATAGGTCTCACCAGTTCATAGGAATTAATTGCGAAAGGTCAAAAACGAGCTTACTTACCCCTGTGCTTTTTGGTGATTTTTTTCGGGGGTTCGAAATTTTTGGTTGATTTTCTCAGTTCTGTGGTTATGTATGTGTAATGTGATCAATTTGTAACACAAATCTGGTCTCAGTTTCAAAATTGAGTTTCATTCAAAGATTTTAGAGCGAAAATCAACTTGGTATTATTATCATGGTAGGGCCCATATACAATTTTAGAATCCTTGTAATTACTTTGAAAAGAAGGAAATTGGGAAAATTTCAGTGGAATTGAGTTTTCGAAATGCCCTTTTGTCTCCCTACCGAATTTGAGACAAATCGAAACTCGTGATTTTTGGCTTTTTTTCACGTTTCTCAAATTTGATTTCTGACGTCAATTTTGGTTTTAAAATTTCCAAAAAAGTATTTTCTTCCTTAGAATTGATTCCTCTCTCTGAATATCTAAACTTAATTGGGCAATTGTTGTTATTTCAAAAGACCGTTCTGAAAGTTGGCTGAAAATGTCCGTTTTTTGATAAATCAGCGACGTTTATCTTGGCATCCGCTGGGGCAATCGTAACGGAACTTTCTAATGATTTGAAGATCCCAAAGTTATGGTCATAAAAAATACTAGAACATCATAGGTCTCACCAGTTCATAGGAATTAATTGCGAAAGGTCAAAAATGAGCTTACTTACCCCTGTGCTTTTTGGTGATTTTTTTCGGGGGTTCGAAATTTTTGGTTGATTTTCTCAGTTCTGTGGTTATGTATGTGTAATGTGATCAATTTGTAACACAAATCTGGTCTCAGTTTCAAATTGAGTTTCATTTAAAGATTTCAGAGCAAAAATCAACTTGGTATTATTATCATGGTAGGGCCCATATACAATTTTAGAATCCTTGTAATTACTTTGAAAAGAAAGAAATTGGGAAAATTTCAGTGGAATTGAGTTTTTGAAATGCCCTTCCGTCTACCTACCGAATTTGAGACAAATCGAAACTCGTGATTTTTGGCCTTTTTTCACGTTTTTCAAATTTGATTTCTGACGTTAATTTTTGGTTTTAAAATTTCCAAAAAAAGTATCTTCTTCCTTAGAATTGATTCTTCTTGTCGAATATCTAAACTTAATTGGGCAATTGTTGTTATTTCAAAAGACCCTTCTGAAAGTTGGCTGAAAATGTCCGTTTTTTGATAAATCAGCGACGTTTATCTTGGCATCCGCTGGGGCAATCCTAACGGAACTTTCTAATGATTTAAAGATCCCAAAGTTATGGTCATAAAAAATACTAGAACATCATAGGTCTCACCAGTTCATAGGAATTAATTGCGAAAGGTCAAAAACGAGCTTACTTACCCCTGTGCTTTTTGGTGATTTTTTTCGGGGGTTCGAAATTTTTGGTTGATTTTCTCAGTTCTGTGGTTATGTATGTGTAATGTGATCAATTTGTAACACAAATCTGGTCTCAGTTTCAAAATTGAGTTTCATTCAAAGATTTTAGAGCGAAAATCAACTTGGTATTATTATCATGGTAGGGCCCATATACAATTTAGAATCCTTGTAATTACTTTGAAAAGAAGGAAATTGGGAAAATTTCAGTGGAATGGAGTTTTTGAAATGCCCTTCCGTCTACCTACCGAATTTGAGACAAATCGAAACTCGTGATTTTTGGCCTTTTTTTCACGTTTTTCAAATTTGATTTCTGACGTCAATTTTGGTTTTAAAATTTCCAAAAAAGTATCTTCTTCCTTAGAATTGATTCTTTTTGTCGAATACCGAAACTTAATTGGGCAATTGTTGTTATTTCAAAAGACCGTTCTGAAAGTTGGCTGAAAATGTCCGTTTTTTGATAAATCAGCGACGTTTATCTTGGCATCCGCTGGGGCAATCCTAACGGAAATTTTCAATGATTTAAAGATCCCAAAGTTATGATCATAAAAAAATACTAGAACATCATAGGTCTCACCAGTTCATGGGAATTAATTGCGAAAGGTCAAAAACGAGCTTACTTACCCCTGTGCTTTTTGGTGATTTTTTTCGGGGGTTCGAAATGTTTGGTTGATTTTCTCAGTTCTGTGGTTATGTATGTGTAATGTGATCAATTTGTAACACAAATCTGGTCTCAGTTTCCAAATTGAGTTTCATTTAAAGATTTTAGAGCAAAAATAACTTGTAAAATTATCAATTCTCAAAATTTGATCTGTCTCAGATTTGGTGTGCACACGGAATAGTTATTTGCAGAAAGTAATGAGGTGAAATTTTTGTGATTCATCTCATTTGAAGCTATTTATTTACATTAATTAGAGCACTTTTCTGTTTGCAGGCTGCAGCGTACCATGAAGACTCAGTCCTTGGAGCATCGTTGCAATTAAGAGATAGTAGGTAAATAGTGGTGAATGTAGTTAGTTGCACCGTTATGTGGGTAAACTGACCTCAGTGCAGCCCGCACAAAGGTATGATTCAGCCTATTGTGAAACTGATCCCCGAGCCGGGTAGGCTAGACCAGTGTGGTTTGATCAGCCCAGTGTCTTATACCAACTCGATCAAAGCTCAGAATGGTGGAGTTTCCGGCCTAGAGTCCAACAACAGGCAAGTGACCAAGCAATGTCATAGTAAATAAACTACTGCTCCGAGTAGGGATCTTGTTGCCCTGAGCTAAAAGAAACCTGATAACCATGAGCACTGGTGCCTGTTCTCACCTGGACCGTGGCTAAAAGTCTGACCCCACCTGGGCTGTGGATAAAGTGCCTTCACCTGAGCCGTGGCTAAAGGGTTCATGGGGGTCAGGGGTTGGATCTGCATAGTACTTGGGCGAGACTTTCTATTCTTGCGTGTGAGATAGACTTGCATGAGCCTGTCTTGCATTCAAGGGTGCATCGTCATGCGTCCAACCACCATGTAAGATTTGCTGAAGAGTGTGGTGGAGACCTTGTATTCGAACGTTCAAGAGTGACTTGCGTAGCTTCCTCGGAAGCTACATGAGCCGCTCTTGCACGCAATGGTTCAAGGTCAAGCCCCCCCACTCTTCACCAACCCCTGACCCCCTCCCTTGCGGGCTGCATTGGGGATACTAGGACCCATGGGATATACACAAGTGAGAACACATCATATGTTATTGTAATTTATCATCAATTTATTATCACTTTTTCTGTACAAGTTATATCAATATCAATAAATCATGTAATCACAGGTCACTTGTTTGTCTCGATGCATTCACATGTTATTATACCAATACAGAAAGTTATCCAATCCCAATCCAATTGCTTGACTGGCTGAAGTCCCAGCTCTGATTGTTGCAATCGACGAACTGAACCCTAACGTTATCCCAAAGTTGGCAACTGCATGACGAGTCTTGATCAGCTGCTTGCTTGACTTGCTGGCTGAAGTCGAAGCTGGAATGGACGGACGGAACCCTAACATGATCTTGAAGTTGGCAACGGCATGAAGTGTTTGTACTGTAGGCTGGTACGAGTGCACCCACGTGTTGAACACCTGGGACAACCTGCAACAGTGGGAAAAAAGTTGGTATTAAAATTTTCCCATAGCCAGCAGTCAAAATGTAATAGAGAAAATAATTCCACATTGAAGAATTTTGACAAGTACCACTAGTCAATGCATCGCTGGTTGTTCAGTTCTTGACTTGACAGTGTGTATACATTATGGCCAAGTTTTTATTATCAATGATGCATTGAAAATTCAAAGTTTGAAACTAAGCATAAACGTGGAATGTAAAAGTGTAATATAACTGGAGATATACGAATTTAGCATTGATGAAATGGACTACCATATCTAGATATTTCACAAGGATATTTATTTTGGTTTTTCTCTCCGTTTCGTGGTATTTCGGTTCATTCAACATATTCTATTTCACTATTTTTCACTATAGGCCTAATTGCCTTATTCAGAGCATTGAGCTACTTTCAGCTATTTATGATGTCAAAGATATGGAGGCGTATTGTGTGATTTTTGTTTGAAACGTGATCAAATATGAAATTAACTGGAGAAACAAAACGTCAAGTTGAAAAGGATTGGTATTGTATCTTTCCCCAAATATCTATCGAAAATATGTTTCCCGCCTCCGACTGAAGAATGTGGAATTTTAGTTGTTAGTCTAGATCTAGACCCACAGTCCGCTGTTTAACCGTTTCACAAATAGAAAAATTTTCGATATAAAACCCACCAGGTTAGCCAATAATGGAGCATTTTATTCAAATTCATAACTCACCACACAATGAAGATGAATAATTAATGTCAAAAGATTTGGTCAGACAGAAGTTCAAATTACAACATTTTAATTTTTTTTTCGAATTGAAATGAGTTTTATTTATCAATATAACTGCAATTGTGCACGCATGCGCGGTGGCAGTTTTCACTTTATCATCATCTACAATTGACAATTATATTTACAATCAATGTATTCTTCTCTTGAATTCTTCCAAAGTCTTTGCTCTTCTCACATCTTCACTCAGCCCATTCCAATCCACTATGGTTTTTTGTATAAAACCACCTCTACCCCGTTCTGTTTTGGCCCTCTCCACAGCAAGCTGTTCCCCTCCCCTCACACTCCTCTGAACTCTCATCCCTATCCTATCTCTCACTTCTTCCCACCCCGCAAAACCATTCCTCGCCCTGAAGAAGTTCAGGAGTCTATCCTTTTTCCTCCTTTCCTCTAATTTTTCCCACCCCAATTCTTTCACCATCTCACTGGGCTTTTCCCTTAATTTTTCAACTCTCCCCTGGTCATTTCTTTCTATTCTAAATCTTCTGACCCTTCCTAGCACCCTTCTTGCAGCTACCCTCTGCACCCCCTCTACTTCTTTTATCAAATTGATGTTGTAGGGATCCCAGACCGAGCCAGCGTACTCCATCATTGGACGTATTAGGCTCTTGTAAGCCTTTTCCTTAATGTCAATCCCTGTCCCCTTGAGTTGTCTCATAACAAAATTTAGTGATTCTATTCCCCTTTTTGACAGTTTTTTAATATGTTCCCCCCAACCTAAATTCTCATGTAAGTAAATTCCAAGATATTTATAGGCATCCACCCCCTCCAAAATATTACCCCCCATATTATAGCTCACATTTTTGTCCCCCTTTCTATTCTTTCTGGAGAAATGGACTACCTTACATTTATTTATGTTCAATCCCATTAAATTTATTCTCACCCATTCATTTATTAAATTCAAGTCTAGTTGTAATGCAGCTTCATCTTTCTCACTTTGTATTAGTCTGTATATGACACAGTCGTCAGCAAACAGACGAATTTTCGACTGGATGCCTTGCGCCAAGTTATCAATAAATATATTAAAAAGAAGAGGCCCTATCACGCTCCCTTGCGGTACACCAGAAGTTACTTGGATGTAATCTGAATAGTCATTTCCAACTTTCACTTTCTGAGTCCTTTCACTTAAAAAGTCTTCAACCCATTTTGAAATGATTTGGTTATTGGTTATAAGTTTTAATTTGTCTATCAACAGTTTGTGCGGAACTTTATCAAACGCTTTTTCGAAATCCAAAAATATTGCATCTACTTTCCCCCCCTTGTCCAGTATGTCTGATAGCTCTTGCACAAGCCCATGTAATTGGGTAGTGCAAGAGTAACCCTTTCTAAATCCATGTTGTCCCTTGAATAATCCCCCCCGTTTTTCAATGATAATTTTGATGTCATGATCTATAATTTTTTCTAGTATTTTACAAACTGCTGATGTTAGACTTACTGGCCGGTAGTTAGATAATTTTGCCCTTTCACCCCCCTTATGAATTGGTATGACAATTGCTTTTTTCCATTCTATCGGAACTATCCCCGTATCAACCAAATTTTGAAAAAGAATTGTTAAAAAAGATGAAATTTCTTCTCTCGCAATTTTTAAAAAGTTATTGGAAATACCATCCATGCCGGGTGCTTTATTATTTTTCAAATTACGGATGATGTTCTGAATGGCCCCGTTTGAGATGTGAATTTTGCTTTTGTTTTCCGTTTCTTCCAAAGTTTTTTTACCCGTAGGATTCAATTTGTCTCTTTGAAAAACTCTTCCATAGTAATTGTTCAAGGCCTCAGCCTTTTCTGAGTTGACAACCATTCTCACCTACTAATGTTGGTATGTCATTCCCACCATTTTTTGTGTATTGACATAGTGGTACATATTTCCCCAGCTTTTATTTTTATCATTCACGTCAAACATACCCCCCAAAAATGTTCTTTTTGCAATCTTTTTTTCCTTATTAAGTTCCCCTTTTAGTTTTCTGATTTCATCTTTTTTGCCAATTATTATTCCATTCTTTTTGTTGTACAATCGTCTTCCCTTTCTTTTCAGTGCTCTTATCGTCTTGTTATAGTAAATGGGATCCGAATTTGGTTTGATGAATTTGGATGGTACATGTTTCTGAATACATTCATAGCAGATATTTTTGAATCCCTCCCATTGCTGATTCACATCCCCTCCATCGGAAATCCATTTATTCACCCTGTTTTTCAAGAATTCTTTAATGTTATCTGCATTTGCTTTTTTGAGCAGCAGTACTTTTTTCCCTTCCCTTTCCTCATTCCTCCCATTACCTCCCGTTAATTGAACCGTCGGGATACTATGGTCACTGATACCCTCATCCACCATCGTATTCAGCCACCTTTCAGGTGGTCTAACTAGGATGACATCTAAAATGTTCCCAATCCCAGCAGAGGTCAGTCTCGTACCCTCTTTAACGACTTGTATAAAACCCTCGTTCATGATATCATGTACCAGGTCCTGCTTCCTTGTGTTTCCCATAGTCCCTTCTTCCCATTTGACTCCAGGAAGATTCAGGTCTCCTGCTATAATCAGGCTATTTTCAAAATGTTGCCCTGTAACCCTCTCCTTGATTTTGTCCAGTAAGTCCATACCTGCATTTGGAGGTCGATAAGCTGCAATTACAACGGTTTTTTCTCTTCCCTTCTTGAAATGTTGTAATTCAAATGGAGAAATTGAAAAAAAAAACAGCAATACTGTCAGTTGTTGAGGTTATGTTGTGTACATAACCCTCAATTTCACTCTCATTATCACTTTCTCCAAAAATGTCATTGTCATTATCCTCATCACTGAACTCAAGATTACTTACCTCATCTAACACATCTTCTAACTCATCAGAATTAATTGTTATATGTCTATTATCGTGACGAGAATTACTAGCCGGTGTACAACTGGAGGATGCCATTGTTATTGTTCAGAACCTTGGCAACAAACAGAGCCTTGTTAAATCTCTTTACATTACTTTATTTTTTTATGGATTTGAGAACACACCTACTAAAATCATCGGTAACGAACTACTGACGACATCTACCAAAAAATAAATCAACTTTGAAGCATTACTCGGTCGGTAAAAATGCCTACATTTAGCTCATTTTGAGAAGGTATCTCTTCCGAGCGTAACCTGTGCCGGGCGACATTGAAAAACGGCAGGCATACGTGCGAAACCGTGAAAGGGTTAAATGAGAAATTCTTGAAATTTTCGTAGCATAATTCAACAGGAGATGGTTTTACTATTTTCGGTCTGTTTCTTATTGTTCATTCTCTTTGAGAAATTCGTAGTGAAAATGAATGAAATTGCGCACGTCTTTTGTGCAGTAGCTTCAGAGTGACTACCGTGTACCTTGTGGCAATATTCGGTTGTGCTAACCATCGTACTTGCTGATTCGGCTTGGTTTTCAGTTTAGGTTAGTTATGGGTTAGGTTGACTTTGAATTTCTATGAGCCATACATTTTGCGATGATCAGATTGCCGCTAATCAACAAGTTGCTGGACATACCCAATATATTCACTTTTCTATAATTAGCTAGGGCTGTGCGAGTTCGAGAATTTAAGTTCGAGTTCGAGTTCAAGAGAAAATCACGAGTTTCGAGTTCGAGTTCCAAAAAAAACGAAAAAAAAAAACGGACCCATTAAAAATTGAGTTTCTAATTGGTACTGAGTAAAGTTCATACAGTAAACCCTCGTTTATTCGAATTCCAAGGGACCCCATGCATCAGAATTCGAATTGAAAATCTTGTGTGAAATGGATTAATTTGTCATTCCTACAAAAAAAAAAGGAAAAAAGTGACATGAATGCATAACTTTGTCAAGTGCACTTTTGAGAAGACTAGGAGATTTTTTAAAACTACTCATCTCAAGCCGTTTTGAAGAAAAAAAAATCCGTGACAGTTGAAAATATTTGTGTAATAGTTGGAAAAAAATTATACATGGAAAAATGTTTCTTTTATTTTTGTTTGTGGTTTATGTGAGACCACAATAGAAAAACATCAACTTGATCAGGTGTAAAATAACAGACTTGGGATTTTCAGTAATGTCCCCCCCTTAAAAGTTACTGAACAATAAAATCGGTAATTTGATTTGAGAATGAGTCTAATCATAGAATGAGAAGTTACAAAGATTTGCATCGCTCATGGGAAGGGCTACCGATTATCCTCCCTTCCCCTGCTGATATCTTCTGTCACCGTGGCCCACAAGCTGATGTTAAAGGTTCTACTAGCCTATAAAGAGTGTCGCTCGAACAAAGAGTGTCACGCGGCCATCGCTCAAACAATTTGTGTTACCATTTAGCCGATTCTTGAAAATCTATTACCGCAAACCCATCAATAGTTTCCCAGTACTGCTTCATCTCTCACACTTATTGTCCCTCCCTATCATGTGTTCTCTCTCTACCACATTGTAATTGGGCAAAGCTGTAGCTAAGCAATGGATCTGAATTCTGGCTTATTGTCTCTTATGTTAGGACAGCATCGACCGACCATCTCCACTATAAATTTGCACCAACGGGCAGTAGTGCCAGTCGAGTCTGATAGTAAAGTTGGGAACACATCAGTTTAATTTCTTGAACTACCTCACTGAAATAGTTCGATAGATTAGGTTAAATATAAGAAAGGTATAAGCTCTACCACATGCTCAGAAAAAATATCTCGAAATAAGTTACGGAGGACGTCGAGTTATGCAACCATAATGGATCAATTTTTCATTGGCATAGTGGTTAGACACATTTTTATTATTTTTCTCACATGATACTATGAATGTATTGTGAAAAGTAATTTAGGTCAAACAAAATTATTGTACAGGAAAATGACCAATTGATTGACATTTGAGGAACGTATACATTCTACCACATGATTGGAAAAAATAGTTTAACAAAATGGGCTCCAAAGGATGGCGAATTTCGCAACTATTCAGGGCTGGTGGGGTGGGGGTAGAAATTTGGGAAAATTTGAAAATCATCCGTTTGACATGAATTTCTTGATATTGTTCCAATACATATTTCTTCTGAGTTTGAAGAAATGTAATCAATTTTTTTTCCAGAAAATGAATCATTACTTAGGAAATATGACCAAAGTTTGACCATGTAAATCTACAGGTTGAAAGGTCATGAGCGATAAGAATTAAATGCCATGAATGAATGAGTGAATAAGGAGGGCTCAGAAATGTGAAAACCAATGTGTGATAGGTGTCAGTTGGCCTACATTCTCTATGAAAAAAGTCAATACATAAAGCAGACAATGTCAATTGATTGGTGATTTTCCAGTACTGGCAAGATAATTGATTTTTTCACAAAATGGAAAGTCTTACTATACATTTATGACATAGAAGAAAACTCTTTCGCAATAGAATTACTGAAGGCTCACCCCAACCCCAATTGCCACCCCCAAACAATTGTGAAATTCGCCATCCTCTGTAGCACATTTTAGTGTCCTAAATTTTCTGAGAATGTGATGGAATTTATATGTATCTATCATCAAATCCCAAAGAGTGAGAAGTAAAAGAGTCAAAAGTCAAGTACGATCAATTGGTCATTTTCCATTACAATATTTTTTCATCACAAATTGTTTTTTCACAATACATTCATCATATAATCACATCGTGTAATCGTACATTCATCGTAAAAAACATTTATTGAACCACTATGCCAATAAAAAAATCAATCATGGCTCACACCCAAAATCCCCCCCCCCCCCCCCCCAAAAAAAGTTCCAAAATTTGCTGCCCCCATAGCCTATTTTCTTGTGCTATTTTTTCTGAACAGTATTAAAATTAAATAATCCCATCACTTGACCCATAATTGTTTCACCAATCTACCCAACTAAAAGCTAAAACAATTACAGTAAACCCACGTTGATCCGAAATTTAAGCGGCGCAAAAAAAATGAATTTGACATGAAAATTACGACTAATCAAAAATTCATCCGTTTAAAATTGGGGTTTAGATAGAATTTGGATCAAGCATATTAATTAACATTGAAATCGATTTCGAAATATGTCAAATTTTGGATTTAAACCCAGTTTTGAGTAAAGAGAGGTTTACTGAATGAAACAAGTAATCTCCCTCAAAAACTCAGCATTATATCAAGTACTTGTTATCAATAACATTCATTAAGAGCGCATTCGAGTTGATTTATCGAAATATCACTTCTTCGGTGAAACTGTTGACCGATGAGATATCAAAACAATGAAAATACTGATAAGGACACATATTGGCGTCAGATGAATGATTAATGAGATGACGGGATGAAGATTTCATAGGTAACGGGACGGAGAGGGTCGTGACCCATATTGTAGGAACCAACCCGGCATCAAGACCCAACTAGAGGAAAACCACAAGAAAAATGCGAATATGGACAATGGCGGGGATAGAAAAACGACCCGAAAAGCTCCTCCCGTATCGCAGGAAACGAGCGTGTTGGCAATTGAGCTAAGTGTGACAGTCCCATTTATCATAATTTTGCATTTGAGAATTAAAATTGTATTATATTTCACTTTCATCACCTGAACATTGTATCCATGTGGGATTCCAAAGTGCGAACGGTCGAGTTGGTTGGAAAGCTCTTCAGCATACTGCACGCATCCTCGGAGAGCTGAAGCCCAACGCAACCTGAAGTCGGCACCGGTGATAAGTCTTGCTCGGACCAAGGAGTCACTCGTGGCGTGGTTGGTCCTGCCAATCGCTGCAACAATAGAAAACACATTTTCATCTATCACTTATTACAGAGGTTGACTAGATTAGCAATAATATTGTTATTTAAATGGTTGAATAAAAAAATGATCGGACCTAACCTTTAAATCAATGTTTGATACAATAAATTCAATTCAATATCAAACGGAACCACTGATTTTTTATATTTTCCGTAAATAGTGGATAAATGTAATGATAAATATATATTGTAGGCCTTGGCATACATATACCAATAAATATTTCCATAAATATTTCGTTATTATTTACAAATTCTTGGTCGAATGACAAACTCGGGTAAACCTGAACATGTTAAGATGAGGTTTTTTTTTTGTTGGCCTACTGTATAGATATGAAAACAATTTTGTATTCTGATTTTTTTTTTCGGCCTTATTCATTGATGATATCAATATATAGAGAGTAAGGGGACGTCCATAAATGATGTCACACTTTCTTAGGCCACTTTGAACCCCCCCCCCCCTCCCTCCCATGTCACATTATTCACAAAACCTATTACCCTCCCCCATTCAAATACGTCACAAATTCGCGGTACCCCCCTTCGCGGTCTCACAAAAAATTGAAATCAACAGGCGGCAAAGGTACAATAAAGTAATAAAATTGAAATAAACATTTCTTTAGGCCTATGTTTGCTTTTATTGAAATTATGCGTGTTATGTAATGGTAATGAAAAATGATAATAGCCCAAGTTTCCATATTACCGGTAACTAAATACATATAAAAAAAATATAAGATTGGCACAAGATTTAGGCCTACATAAGTTTTACATAAAAGATAAAGGTAAGATGAAGATAAAAGATTTACATAAAACAAACATGGTAAGTCACACAGTTGCCTCCCACCCCTGCCCCCTTGGAATACCTTGTCACAAATCTGTACAACCCACCCTCCCCCCATAAGCTGTGACGTAATTTATGGACTTCTTCTAAGAGTGAAAATGTCCTCACTATCGACGCGTCTCAAATCCCAAACATTCATTCATCCATTATCAATATGTATGTGTACTAGTAATGGATCAAATTAAATTTATGAGAACTTGTAAATGTACTGATATTTCAACTCCCAACATAGGGGTAACTGATAAAATTGTACATTTTCTCTCAACATACCACTGTTTATGCCTGAATTCCCAACATAGGAGTAGCTCCAACTGGCAGTATGAACTTTTATTACCATGGTCACCCATATTATTTGTTTCCACCACCTTTCAGAAAAAGTCTGGACTTGGGTGATACTGGACCTTGGTAGGCCTATAATATTATTATTCAAAGTTTGTTAAATGACTAAGGCCTACATTGAAATTATTTATTGGTAAGATCACCCTTGTGGTGCCCAGTGACGTAACCATCACTGAAGGGCCTTCCACGTGTGACTTCTAGAAGGGCCCTTTCCCTTATAAGTGTACCTTATTTCATTTATTTATATCGAGTTCAACAATGCACTGTACAGTGTACCGATAACTAAGATCTATTCGAATCGGTGAGAACTGAGACGGTGAATAATTATTCAGTTGACGGGAAGATGAGATGTAAGTTCATTTTATTAGGTGTTTTCTAGACAGTGGGAAGGGGTCAGCTATGACCAGTTGTTAAAAAACCTTCCCCTGGAGAATAAACTTGAACGACGAAGGGTAACAACGAAAAACCTTTGTCAGGATCGTCAAACATGACGGAAATCGAGCTCCGGTGTCCTAGATGGTGGTTCAGCATGCGTACATCTTATTTTTACCTGTTGGTAATACTTCTTATCATTACTAATTCTTAATATAGTCATATTTAGAGATTAATTCAAACAGACGCCAATAGATCTTAAGACACCATTTACACCATCAATTTTCGTTGCATGAAATTTCAACAATTGCACAGAATAATTTTGGGTGGTGTAAAAGCGCTCTCAATTTCTGATGTGAAATTATCATTTTAATAGCGATACCTGTGGACAACATTTGTGAACTTTTCAATATTTGAGAATGAAGATCGATCGACCTCGAGTTACGGCTTTCCTGCGCACTCCCAGTGTCAATATACTGCAACTAGCACTATACATAACCAAACTTTAACACCACGCTTATACTCCGACCTTAATCTAGACATTCAATGACCAATAACATAACCTAAAAAGCTAATGTCAAATTGGCGATGAAGATGATTACGTTGACTGAATGTGTAGTCTATACCCATTTTTTTATGTGTTCAATAGGGCAGTCAACAGAAATGCACGTGACCGTAGGCTCCTTGCTCACTGGTCAGCTAGGTGGAAGATTGCAATAAAGTTGAATGTATTTGAACTTCGGGACATCCTGGCATGCAATTGAAAGATTTCCGTTCTCATGTGTACGCCACATTGGAAACGTGAGTATTCTACTTTTGTAGTGTAAAGTGCGGTAATTTTACTGTGACATTGAGCATCGCCAATTGGTGTTTGATTTTCGATTTTTTGGGGTTTTTTGTAAGATCTTGTTTATATCTTTCAGAAAATGTTGCGGGAGTTTGAGAATGGTTGTTTTTTTAAGTTTTCAAACTCACTTGAATCTGATGGTTTTTGCTTATTGTTCGGGAGGGGGTGATTATTGTTGGTTAGGTTAGGGGGGTAAATTGATGCCGTTGTTGGGGAGGGGGTAGGGTGCTGGAGGGTGTAATATGTTGGTTAGGTTAGTGGGGGAGGTTGGGGAAAATACACAAATAGGCATCCTCAGTGTCTCTGTAATTTTACCAAATCGAAAATCAAACCCCAATTGGCCACTCAGTGTCACAGTAAAATTACCCGATAGGCTACTCTATTTGTGAACTTACTTGAGGTAGGCCGATGACCGATATATTTATAGCAGTCAAAACAGCTCTGCTTGTATGCTTGTATTACTTCTTCAGACATAGATTGTAGCATCCTCGTCACTTTCTCTCATTGTGGCCGGAGTCCAACACCAAACTGAAAAAAATTCAAGGTTGTAAAATCACACCATGGCTAGATCATTTGATTGAATGTCCTTATTACCTACAGCTACCTATAATAGCTCAATTCCCACTGTTCGGGGCACAACCCAAGGGCCTAGGCTTCGAAGGGGCTAGGTCTAGCCCTAAGCTTAGGTCCTAGGCCTACTCAAAGTATCCAAAGGTCAATATCCAAGTGGTGAACGAACTATGAGCAGACGCTATATGACTGTATTCATAGCTCTTCATGATTTAAATTAGTATTCAACTTGAATCCAATTATATAATTCAAATTAAATGAAAAAATAACTCTGGCACAACGTGGTCAAGATAGGCCCTAGGCCTAGCCATACAATCTCAATGGCCTAGCTACCTATTTTATGTCCATCCCGAACGAACTAAGCAAGACGCTTTATTTGCCCATTTTAATGTGCCTAGGCCTTCGCCTACGTCTTTAGAAAGTAAGTTTCAATCTAGAATTCAATTTTACAAGTAAATTGAGCAATAAATCACGGTAATATTTGCATATTTGGATTGATGAAATTACCTTCAACCGGATAGACACCATTTTCTCGGATGTGCCGACTGTCGAGAATCTCCGCCCTCTACTTTTCATGTCTGCTGCGGGACCCAAAGGCGGGACCTACGACATATGACGAAAATTCGAACTTTGGTGAAAATATTCTGGGATAATTATTGTAGGCAGGTCACTGTTATCAAGTCAATGCTGTTATCCAGTATAACTGTTAATTTGTATTAAAATATGTTAGTTTTAGGTTATAATGACTTGAGATAGGTTGCGTTTGGTTAGGTTGATCAGGTTACTTGCGTCACGTAAATCTTTCGCCAATTTAGATTAATAGCAACAACGCCCGCACGGGTTAGACATACCCAAGTCATTCTATGCCCACGTCCAGCAGCTGCACATAGGTGTTGGCGTATTCTTTGTAATATTTCGTAAGCTGTGGAAACACTGCGCTTGATTTTAAGAAGTATTTTCACTTTCCACTTGAATCTTCAACACTGATTTGAATGCTTAAAACAATTGTGAATTCAGCTTGGAGTTTTGTGTTATAGAATTCAGTAAAAATGTGTAGGTCAGCAGTCTGTCATACAACAAGAACGGTGATGATGGTGAAGAATGGTGATTGGATGGATCTGAAGTTGAGCTCTTTAAAGAAATACTAGAATATGCCTTCATAGGTGTCACCAGTTCGTAGAAATTAATTAACTCAAATCGGCCTCAGTTTTGAGATTAATTGAGTTAGATCTCTTCTCTCTTGTTCTTGTTCTAGCCTCTTAATAAGGATCTGTACTTTCTAGAGCTACGTATTTTTTTTTTTTACATTTCTGCACAAAAATGTGCAGTAGGGTACAGTAGGCCTACGTACCACAACATCGAGCCTGAAGTTGAAAATATAGCAAAGTCTTTTCTAGACTACAAAAATATGACATATTTTGTATTGTATTATATTCATGATCATCCCATTGACTGGTACATAATACAAGTAGCCCACGTCTGATTTGGAGGGCTAGGATTTTGTCCCAACAACAATAGAAATATACTATACTGGACGTGTTCCCTTTACACTTAGCTCTTCTAAAAAAATATTTATCAATCACCAAGTCCTAGTTCTTTGGATCTTCAGCTAGCAGCCTATGACGTAGGCATTTTATGTGACAGTAACGATGGGCCCCTGGAGCTAGGTAGGTCTGGACTAAATTAGTGAAATTGATTATACCTGTAATTAAAAAGTTAATAGTTATCTCGTTAACTTTTCTTACCTTATTGGTGACTTCAATCAAGTGCCATCGAGAGCCAGCAATGAAAGATGAGTTTATCCAGCGCACGCGTCTAGATCAGAATAAAATCAAGAATCCCAAGTACTTCTACAAGTTGGGGAAATGTACAATTCATATAATAAATTATCACAATACTAAGAACAAATCTTGAAAGTTCAACAAAACAGAATAATAAATCTAGGAACAGGATTATGCACACATTTATTAATTTCATGTTATTGGTATGCTGTATTGTATCACTTATATTTCAACTGGTCAAACATTGTATTATGTAAAGAATAAATACATAAATGGAATAAATAAATGAAAGATCGAATCTACCAGTAAACTCTCGTGCCAATCTTTCATTATCAACTCGGATAAAGAACCTTTGAACTCAGGTTTCAGATGAACCTAGGTTTTAAAGTTTAGTACAACCAGGCGTTTTCCAACTAATTATAACGGCATAAAAATGTAACTCATTATAAATATGATGGTACAAAATGTTTTTATTCAGTATAATAATCAGAATGATTGAAGTACAATTCTTATGAACACAACAATGACAATTTCAATTCAACATAATATTATTAGCTGGGCCCTTGCTATTGTCACTTTCTGACTAGCTCTAGGCCTATATACCAGAATTTAAGATAATATTATAATTTAATATTTCATCATACCTATATTCTAGAATAATCAACTAAAATATAGCCCAAAAAATTGAATAATAAATCAAGTCTATAGGCCCATTTCTTTTTCACGTCAATATAACTCGACACTGGACTCCATTTTTTCCTTACCAAAACGTTCACTTTTATAAAATCATGTCACGCGATTTATCCGTCGATTTCGTGTCCTGCGACGTGCGTTCGCGTTCTCCCGCATCACTTCTTCTGCGGGTCCGGTCTCACCGCTCGACCTGCGAGTAGTGACGTTTGGTTTCATCAAATCGATTTTCTTGAAACATTTAGTGATATGTTTCATGAAAAGTATTGAATAAATGAAATCTATATGAAATCTTCTTTTTTATTATGATGTTTATTGTTTGCTCAACGACCCCACCAATAGAGATTGAGATTGTAGTGTACAATCTCAATGACGGGGGTATGAATAAGTAGGTTAATGAAACTATGAAGTAAAGATAAGTGATGGATATTTTAAAAAGTTCATGCCTTCTGCGGGACTCGATCCCACGCCCAACGTTGATTTCTATAACGGTGCCATTAGCTTACTGAGCAAAGGAGGGAGGCCTCTCTTTTTTTTTTAAATACTGTACGAAATAGTAATTTTGCCATAGTAACGTATAACTACTTCAGCAATAATTTAGGTAAAGCAAAGGTTTTTCTATCTATTATATAATTTATATTATTAGTCCAGCTTGACCTAAACTCTTTCACATTTTGTCTTGAGCATAACCGCCATAAGAACTATTATCTCATAGAAATAATAAGTGGGGTCAATGTAGGCCTATTTTGAACTAATAAGATATTAAGACATCCCCAGTCTCCATAGGTAAAAAAGTTCCCACTGGGGTGATTTCACAGTTATAAATGATCATAAGACTTCAACAGTGCAAGAAAATTTGCAAAAAATAGTCGACTCGCATTTTATAATAACGCAGGTGGAAAGATCACTTGGATACAAGTGTCACATACAGCAGTCAATATTTTTGACATTGATTTTTACCTCACAGCATACCGTTACATACAAATTACATCTCAACTAATGTGAATGATTGTTACGGATCGAAAGTATTTCACAAGATAGGCCTACTTGTCTGATTAATATCAAACTGTTCCGGAAAGCCACTACCATCGTTAGTATGTTACGTTGACACCGAAAATGTTACGCTGTGAGTGGTTGCCCACATATAATATTATGCATAGGCTATACACAGAAAAACCCAAGACAATTGATACAAAATTGACGTCACAAGGTGTTTTTCCACCACCTGAACAATTTGAAAATTGCGCTTACTCATTCTACATTATCAAACATCGATATTTTAATTTTTCTCAGTAAAAATGAATTACACATTTTTGGACAAATTAAATACCGCTTGCTTTCAACGACTCGACCTTGGTTCAATGTGCGAGTGCCTGACAGAGAAAGATATATAAGAGAGACAGAGATAGATTGCTTGGAAGACAGTTCAACTCTAGGTTATGTATAGTATTGTGCTTGTATATGTATGTAGTTATTACTTATTTATAAGTACACAGTGAAACCTCTAGCCATCGTTTTTCAAGGGACTAGAAAAACTGAACTATCCATGCAGGAAAATGATCCACCCAGGCAACATCAACATTGATTTCAGTACAGTATATAGAAGTAGGGAGGGACAAAATACAAGCAGGTAAACAATGGATCCGGGAACGATGCATAGAGGTTTCATTGTATTGTTTCCTTGTCCCACTGCTAGGTGAAAAGAGGCCAGTCATGTGGTCCGTTGAACGTCTTGCCGCAAACAATGACGTACATTTGGTGCGAGCATGCGTAGAGCACGGCCCACCAACCTCTTTTCACCACGTTCCGCACAGATTTTGGTGGAACTAGCAGCACTGTTGGTACCAGCCAAATTGCTTCGATGCAAGATTTCTCCTATTCTAGACCGTGAGTGGGACAAAATAGATGATAGAAGTGGGAGAACGGTGGATCCGGGAACGAAGCACACAGGTTTTACTGTAATTCATACAATCGTATCTTTCAATTCAACGTGAACCGTTCATCTTGTTTGTAATGACTCGTAGTAATAGCTAGAGTTATTTGAGAATGATTCATTACAATATTGGTACAGTTCTTAAAATTCAGAACCGTTCATGTATTTTTGAAAGAATCAATAGGTTAGACTGGAATTATTTTTAAATCACGCCATTAAAACTTAAAAGTAATAAACTGAGAAAAAAAAAATGAAAAATTCAAACTACAAATTTTTTAGTTCAGCTAAATTTGAATTCAAACTGAAAAATTCGAGTGCTTGCAACCCCTACATACAGGTATTAACCCGCCATTTGTTCAGTTCTAAATCTACTACGGACGACTAGCACCAGAATCAGAAATCGCGTACATCAGAACAGAGTTTTCTCTCGTTCTTCCTCTAAGCCTTAACATTTTCGTTATAGTTCATTATCTGGCGTAAGGTCGACCATGCCGTTAGTTTGATAACATTATTGCACGGCAACAATGATAAGAA
Source organism: Brachyptera putata (assembly GCA_907164805.1). Classification (NCBI taxonomy): domain Eukaryota; kingdom Metazoa; phylum Arthropoda; class Insecta; order Plecoptera; family Taeniopterygidae; genus Brachyptera; species Brachyptera putata. Next base: position 16,794,751 of record OU015471.1, on the reverse strand, counting down.
ATGAGTGGTATTTTTGTCTACAAAGAAGCGGCATCGCTAACCTTACAGTGAATAGACTACATAGTACAAACACATTCTCATGGAACAATATCAATTCCCACTTGCTACGCTGTATCATCAATACCAACCAAAGCATTTTAATCACACGGTAACAATTACCCAATTGATCAGCCGACAAGAGTGAAGCGTGCGTTCGAAACAGAAACAAGAAAGTGTGTTTGTGGGGGTGTAGGGGAAAGAGTGAACAAGGGGAAGATCGAGTTTGCCAGAAATTTGTGTAGTTATTTATCAACGATTTAATTGCCAATCAATGAAAGAAACATGAATACAAAATAGAAGATAGCAAGTAGACAAGTCAAGTGTGTTGGCACAAGATTAAGCTGGTCGGGAGGGGTGAACGAGGGAGGAGGCGGGGGGCGTTAATTTTATTCCAAGAAAATACGAGGGTACAAAGTTTGGAATTTTTTAATCGACGACGGTCAGTAACGGCACTCGTACACGTGTGTGCGACAGAAAAAGTTTTTTGAACGTTAATAATCGAGTTACGTGTACGCGTCCAAATTTGTGAAATTAACTGCTTTTGATTTTTAAAAACTAGACTCTGAGGAATTAAAAAAAAAATGGTTAGGGTCAATAAAAAAAAAGGCTAGATTAATTTATGTCTGGAAATAGTAATGATCTAATTCATTCAAGGGTGATCTTGGACTAGAAAATCTACCTCTCATACTAAACCCAACCCTCTGTCAGCAATGACATGTTCCTCATCGACAATATCTTCGTCTCGTTGTACTTTACATAATTAGCATCTATGCAAACTAAACGATTGTATTTCAAATCAATATTCAAAAACAATACACAATAGGCCTACGTCTTCATTTTTTCATTTTGATGCATTTTCGAGTGAAAATTATCTACATTTAAATTGGTGCATTGCATTAAAAATGCATAAAAAAGTATTTGTTTAATTTTGAATATTGTTTAGTATAACACATAGGCCTCTTCAGATTCGTTGAAAACAATAAGCAACAATAGTTGCTAATAATCTTCTCATTTTCGCATGTAGAAATTTGTACGCATTTGTAAAATATACGCACAACCCGACGAATTTATTGTCGATGATGGATGCCATTGTTCACCGAGGATTGGAATCAGTACGAGAGATAGATTTTATATTCTTGGATCACCCTTGAATGGAGTATACACTACCAAAACTTGACGGTAACATTCAGAGGCCTCACTTCTACGTTGTAACTATCGTTAGTGATCACTTGTTCTAACTTCCTCATCTTTAATTTCCTATTTATGAATATATTAGAGGAATATTTACGAGACTATGTAATATTTCGTCAAATTACTTCACTAAATACTATAACATCAAGTTTACTCTCCTTCATAAATAGGACATGAAAGAAATGACAGATAGATTGAGTGATCATTTACGACAGTCACAAAGTACAGATACTATATCACGACTTAGCACAGCCTGAACGCAAATGAGATGAGCCGAAGGGAGAGATCGGAGAGCGAGAGAAGGGGGAGGGGGGGATTACTTTTGCCAGAACTTGGTCGTACTACCTCGCAGTCCCCCCTTGGCCTTGAGCGACTTCTTGTTCTTGTCGCCGCCCTGAGCGACCGCCTCTCGCGACTCGCTCGCCCCCATCGCGTCGTCGCCGTCCTGGTTTTGCGTCTTCAGCGTCTTCTTGATGTTGGTAACCTGGAACACGTTTAATCTAGGAAAACGGGCACCTCTAGTGACGGTTCGTTTTTAGAAACCACAAACGGAAAAAGGTTCACTTCATTCCGAGGACGTTTTATTTTCTGAATCCACGAAGAGGTTTGATTTTAAAATTAAACAAAGGCCGTTCTATTTTCCCAAATTACGAACCAGGTATGATTTTAAAGTTGAGTACGATGCTAAATGATCATTAGAAGTTGGGGCCTGATGAAGCAAAAAAAATATAACCTTGGTACCGTATATACAATTCGGCCAATCAACTACCGTGACACACTACTTCGCCCCCAATCCAAAAAGAAAATTAATATAGGCCTACATACTAAGAAGCCTAAGGCAGGCTCTATTCGACAGGAAACATTCAGGTACGCTGCTATTAAAAAATGGAAAAAAGAAGAGGAAAAAAGTTGAAAATGGAAAGTTTGGAAAGTCACAAAATAAAGCGGGTGCATATTTTCAACAAATGATAAAAATTAGAATATTACACTTGTTGACATTTTTTTGTGACCATTCAACGTAAAAAATAGCCGACCAAACGAAAGAATACTATGTCAGTGTGAACGCAATACAGTGAAACCTCTATCCATCGTTTTTCAAGGGACCAGGAAAATAAAACCATACATGCAAGAAAACGATCCATCCAGGAAAATTTAGCATTGATTATATGGGAGTGGGGTAATAAAAAATGAATGATACATCCAGGAAAACGATGGATCTGGGAACGATGCATAGAGGTTGCACTGTAGGAGTTAATATCATCTTTTACTAGTCTCCGCTTCACCGTCGCAAGACGGTAATAATAAAACAATATTGTATCCGCCTGCACGTTGCCTCACCTCCTGCTCGATGCCCTCTTTCAGCTTGATCCTGCGCGACTTGTCCGCGTTGGCGCGACTGATCTGCGTCTCTACACACGCCAGCACCGCCTCGCACGAGTCGCACCACTCCTGCAGCGTCGCCGTTATCGACCCGACGTCGGTCGGCTGAACGTCTCGACCGATAGCGTAGTCCACCTCCAGCTGCCCGTTCTTCTGATCAAGCTTGCCTTGGATTATGTCTGGAATCGATAAGACAAGATCGAAGCGATGATAACGAGTCCACGGGAATCTATTTAGCCGAATATAAGTTTTTGGGTGATAACTTTTGAACTGTATGACAGTATATCGAAATTCTAATAAAGATGAACCACAGATATTTTCAATACCTTAAAGATAGTATAAGTAATAACTATTTCTCTCATTTTGCATAATTGTTAGGCGTATATAGTTAAAAAATATGATTTGTTAGCCGTATTCGCCTGATAACTGGGCGATATGAGATAAATAGTTATTACTTGAATACCGCCTTGAAGGTATTGAATATAACAGCTGTATTTCCTTCATCTTTGAATTTTGATATCTCACACCGTTCAACAGTTATCACCAAAAAACTGATATTCCACTAAATTGACTCCCATGAACTCTTTAAAATGATTATTGTTCAGACAATGGCCCCGAACAGCTAGGTTATCTAGGGGGTTAGGGGTGGTACGAATAAGTGGGTGATTTTTGTACTTGCTGTGATTATTCCCAAAATCCCGCTATTTGCTATTTTTATTTCAGATGAGTTTTTTTGTTGAAAAACCCAGAGGATCTTTTCGGGCCGCAAGAAATATCTCAACTCTGATGATAGGCAAATGATGCTTACAAAATAAAAATGACGCATGCGAGTCGGGGCTCTAACCCACGCCCGACTGTCTTCAGTTTTTCAAACATTTATACATATCGGGTTTAGCGATGCACTGATTACCAAGATCTATTGGCATTGGTGAACATACATATCCACGATCATCAAACCAGAGGCAGAAATAATATCCACATACCTGCCCACAATCTGGCACTGTACAATAAGAACCCTGAATATGCGGGGGCCATTCTTTACAACAAGTAACCACAGAGGATGGAAACCATGACCGACAATAATTTCAAGCTATCTCTTGAACGTGTTCTCGTTGAGCTATGCCCCTTCACCGTCAACGAGTATCTACAGTATGAATTTCCACGCGACACACTGTAACCATATTATCAAAGTGACTATAGATGTATTACTGAAATCATGACATTCTATAACTGGTTTTACTTTGTCTAACAACTCTGTACTACATTCGGTTCTATTGAATAAATAAATAATCTAAAATGATGAATGAGATGGTTGAAAGATGAGACGGAAGGTTATCAACTTATTTTATCAAGTGTCTTTGGATAGTCGGAAGGAGTCAGTCGTTAAGGAACCATCCCAGTATCACTGAATGACGGAGGAAAACCACAATTCAGTGTGCTAGTCTTTCAGCCACCAATCTCAGTTTGACTTCAGTTTCTAGAAGCCGAATGAGCTTTGGGAAACGGCCATATTCTAGTGTTTGCCATCAAACTTATAGAAGTTCGACATACCTGCATAAATTGCTTCGATGATGAGATCTTCCAGGTCTCGTACGTTCTTTATATCCAGTTCTTCCAAGAGCGTTGAGTATGGGATACACTGTCAAATGGGAAGAACATTCAAGTCACAAATAATTGAAATCTCCCACCTTTACTTACAAGTTACAAATTTCAATGGGCTAAGAGGCTAAACCCTCAAAAGTAATGGCAACTTTCATATGTTAAACAATGAAATTTTGCACCTGGTTCAACCGTATAACTGAGTAAGACAATGTACTACGTTACTTTCTATTTCGTATAAAGAAAATATATTTCTTACACACATTCAAAG